>VZRR01003717.1:2148-87579 GCA_013398015.1 Oreocharis arfaki | reverse complement strand
GGGTGGATCCCCATGGGCTGCAGGGGCACAGCTGCTTCACCATGGTCATCACCATGGCCTGCAGAGGAATCTTGGCTCTGGCACCTGGAACACCTCCTCCCCCTCCTGGACCACCTCCTCCTCTTTTCTGGCTGGAATTAAAACTGCATCACTGCCTCTTTTTTTTTAAATTTATTCTGAAATCTGTTATCACAGATGTGTTACCACCATCTCTAACTGGCCCAGCCTTAGCCAGCAGCATGTCCATCTTCAGAGCCCTCAGGGATGGGCTCTGCTGGACATGGTGGAAGCTTCCAGCAGGTTCTCACAGAAGCCCCCTCTGTGGCCACCCCCCCCCTCCCCCCCCCACCAAAACCAGGCTGTGCAAAACCAACACAGCTGCAATATGTACCTGTATGTTGGTATTTACCTGGGGTAACACAGTCGAAGTTGATTAAGGAAAACATTCTCTCCTTCTAAGTAGATATTTTTAAATGCCTTAGTCCATCTTACACAGCAGGTGAAATTACACTTAGGTGAATATTTTCTGACTTTTCTGCTCTATGGATTACAAAGCTGTGCTGAAAGTAAAAATGGATGAGGCTTGGGCTTGAGTCCATGTTTATAAGTGGCAAGAAAATGGATCTCTGTTCACCTGAGGAAAAGACCTTTTTGGTTTATATGTGTATTTGGATTGTGATCTCAGGTTTTTTTGGCTGTTGAAAGCTACCAAATCTTTTGTACTTTAACTCATGGATTTGTGTAGTTGATGTACTGCTGTTTGTACTCTCAGCAATGAAGACATGCTACACTTTAAAATTTAAACTTTTGCTACAGAGGCATCAATATATTTAAGGGTTTTTTTTGGAGTATCTTGCTTCTAGGATTTTACCCTTAATATTAAAGATATTTTGCTTTCTGTCAGTTGAAGGTGGTTTTAAATGGAACTAAAACATACATGCAAACTGAAGTTGTGTCATCATGCTTGAATATGAGGGCTTTTGCACAGAAACTGATTACAGCTTCATTTGCCTAATTTATCATTAACTGTTCATTTGAAGATTCTGAAATTCGCATCGGAGGGGGCTTAATTTTTACCTCTGTCTTGAAAAAGGAATACACGTCCACCTTTTTGACTGCAAAAGTTGCTTTTCAGTGACTCTGTATTTGTCTTGAAGTGAGCTAACAGGCTGTATGAATCTGCAAAGAAGTGGCTTTTAAAACTGTGCATGGCTATTCAGCAAACTCGGGAGCTTTCCCCACTCTGAACTGCTGGAACTTGTAACAGCACCACTTATTCTATTAGAAATAAAAGCAAATTCAGTGTAATTTTGTCTAAAAACTGTACTAACTGCTATTTTACTCTGGTCTTTTTTAGTCAGGTGGTATTATTAAGAGATTTGTTAACATTTACCCTTGCTTAAACATGATCAAGATGATTACGTGGCGCAATTGCTCATGGATATGGTCTGGTGTCTCCTCTTAAGGTTATATACTTCAAAAGGGAGCACTTTTTACCTCGGGGTACACATCACCTCAGTTGTTCAGGTGACCATGGAGTTCTCAAAGTCATTATTTTATTCTTGTGGACTGAACTCTACTTTCTGTCACACATGTCAGCTTCTCTAATGCAGAAATTAATGAGGGAGGGCTAATGCAGGTGCCAGCGGTGTCTCCAGTGTGGTTCTGAGCATACCAAAAATTCTGCTCCCCTTCCTTTTTGATACAGTGTATCTGCCTGGAAGGTTGAGCTGGTACAGCCTTCAAAATTCCTTTTCTCCGTGTCATGATTTCTGATGCCACCTGATGCTCATGGATTGCTGTGTAGTGCCAACCTCAGTCTTATTCTGCTGCGNCCTCTAGTCAGTATTAACCTGCTCGTGTTGGAGACCTTTTCGCGACTATGGTTCTCATGTTGTGCTCCGATTTTATTGCTGGTTCTGTGGGCTTGCTGTCTGGGCTGTACATATGCAGTGGCTGATGTGTTTCTCTGGGTGCTGAGCTGTCTACTGAGAACATCTGTAGTAACTGTACATTTTACAGGGTGGTGAGAGCTTTTGTTACATACTTAGCATGAAGTTTTTTTGTGTTTGCAATTTAGCAAGCATCTTTCCTTGTAATACCATTTGTTTGGCAGTTTAACTTACTTCTGCTGATGCATTTAGTACATTTAACACCATTTCATTTCAGCTCTTGTTGATATCCCAACCTCTTAGATAGAATTATCGTTATTAATAGATTGACTTAGGCAAGTTTTCTATCAGAACCTCATCCTTGATTCCTTCAAAAAGTACTTCTGCACAACTGTACTAATATATGTATGATGTTAAAAACAAGACCACTGGGAAGTTGATTGCCTTTTTCTGCGTTTTCCTGTCTGCAGAGAGCTGCTTTCAGACTGTAACTTCTGTCATAACCATGGTTAGACTAGACAGTGTGATATCTTGCTAAAAATACACCTTTCTCAGCCTTATCTGCAACTGCCTGTTGTGGATGTCCTTTGGTGGAATTTGGGGTCTGAATGCTTTTACAGTTGGGCAATGGTTTTTGGCTTCCTGCTTTACAAGTTCTTCATTTCTTCAGGGTTATGTCTGCTGTTACAGGATCTTCATTGCTTCTGTTGATAAGAACAAATAAGCTGTTGCAGTACCTGGAGATAATCAGAATTACTACCAGTAATGTCAACATTTCATTTTAACTCGCTCATTTACTGTCACTTTAGGTCAGAGGTCCAGCTTAAAGTATTGGTATGAAAAGGAGTGGTTAAGTAATGGTCACATGCATGGCTTAGCATTTTTGGAAGAAAATTATTCCCACCAGAATGCCAAGAAGATAGTGGCCACTCACCAGCTGCTTGGTGATGTACAGCGAGTGATCGAAGTCCTGCACGGGCTGCAGCTGAAGATGAGCATATTACAGTAAGCACTATTTAAGTACCAGCTGGCATGTTCTCCTCGAGAATTAGACTGCAAGTATAAAATAACCAGAAATTTGGACTTATATTTGTGCTTCTCTGTGGATTGAATTGCTAATGTGATCTTGGGAAAGGATCGCTTGAAAACCATTTAAGTGGGTTTAGTGTAAAATGGACAATGTGTATAGAAAGAGTTGGGAAAGTGTGAAGAAAGAAGGGAGAAAACTAATAATGACAGCTTTTCCTGAATCACCCAAATGGATTTTAAGTAAGAACAGGAGAGACTTATAACCCATGGCACCATTTTTACAGCACTCGCCTTCTCCATTCCAGGAAATCTGATCGTAGCTTGTCCAAGAGGAATCAGATCTTTTTGTTTGGTACAGTATGTTGTTCTGCTGCAGTGGGAGAGTGGTTTCACCTTCAGCAATCTGCAGCACTTAATTTCTGAGCAAAGGTCATTTCAGCTATATATACAGAAAATAACATAATTATTTATACAGAAGTTTTTTCTATAAAGTCAGCTTTTCTGCATATTTTCCTATTTAAGTTATCCTTGGGTTCTGATGACTGAAATTTTTTTTTTTCTAACTCAAATCCAGTAGTTTTAAATCTGTTGAATTTTAAAGTTGTAATTTATTAGTTGATAAGTTGCACGGCAGCAGCTATTTGGAAAACAAAGTGGTTTTGGCATTCTTTAGACCCTTTCCCCTTACCTGTGGTGATGCAGGAGGTCCGCTGACAGAACTGGAAATGCTTAATCAGTAGAATAATGCTTTAAAGCAAGAGAGTAGCCATTATAACATAAGGTTTTGCTTTTCCATTATGGGATCCTTTAGTTATATCTGTAAGTAATCTCTTTCCTCTTTGGAGACTGAAACATAAATATTGTAAGGCCACTCCTTGGGCCTTTTGTTAAAAAGTGAAACTTCAGTTTCTGGCTTTACAGTTGTGAATTGAGAGTTACGTAGTCCTGAGGTAGGGAGCACTGGGGGTGTATGTGATGGTTGCTGCAGGTTTTGTTCCTTTTCTCTCCCATACTAAAGTAATTGTGATGGCCTGGATTAATTAAAGGTGAGATGCAGTCCTGTTTGGATCATCTCGTTAAAAGATGTTTTCCCTGTTTCCTTTATCATGACATAAATCGGAAAGGATTTGAAAAATTGCTTAATTAGAAGAATTATCATATTGTTGATGCAGATCAAGAGATAGAAGGTGATTTCACAGGTGCCTGAAACGATTAGGAGAGTGTTGCTCAGTGTTTCAAGGAGGTGGCAAAGGATCCTAGGTGACCCCGGTAGTGCCATGGCAGGGTGAACCTTCAGCAGGCAGGAGTTAAAAGGTTACTCAAGTATTAGCATTTGAATTTTCATCCCTAGGTAACTGGTGCATCATTTTTCAGAAAATGTTTTTGTCTTTCGTAAAGTTATCCCTTGCTCTGTTCTGAGCTCAATACAGTGTCTTTAGGTGTAGCAGATGAGTGGAGCTGGAGCAGAAACCTTTGGTAAATGAGCACCTGGCTTTCACTTTACCAGGCATGCCTTCAGGATGGCTCACCAGGGAGATACATCCTCGCTATGCCAGCACTGAAGGCAGAGGTGCTTGTATGAAATAGTCTGAGCACGTCCTTGGCAGCTGTACTCACTCTGGTTTCCTCTGAGAGACATTGAAGAAATCTGAGCTGCTGCTGGATGGGTTAGAAAGCAGTTACTGCCAAAGTCAAGTGGTCATGTTTTGTTGAGTGGTTTGGTGAACAGCTAGAAAAGCTGCATCAGCTGAATAGAGTAAGTCCGTCCACCTTTGGAAGGGAGCAGAGAAGGGGGCTTGAGGGCAGGCCCCCCTTTCTGTGCAGGTGCTTTACAGTCAGAATTTGCTCTGCTGTGTTCCTGCAGCCTGTAGCAGATGAGCTGCCAGCCCTTTGAAGATAGAGTATTCTGCTTTGCTCTCCTTTTACTACTGTTTTGATGCTTGACACACAAGGAAGAACATGAGTTACAATGCTCACTCTAAATCTTTTGTTTGTTATGTCTGATATCTATAGTTGTCCCTTCTGCTGGAATAAATAATGTATTAGTCAATTTGAAGACAATGAAAATAAGAATTTTTCTAAGAACAGATGAAGGGAACTATGGCCACTATGGAGCACCACTACAATGTTGGTGTAACATACCTTACTGAAAATATCACAGTTAAAATTAGTTTCTGCTGTTAATAAATTGCAAATATTGAAGCAAAATGTTCTGTGCAGGACCACTTTGGCGAGAAGTTGTACGTGTCTATTTGTAACTTATTCTTTAAGTTTTTTCTTAATCCAAACACTTGGCTTTTGTACCATGTTATGGAAATAAAAATAGTGAACATAATGGAACATTGTAGGAGAATCACATTTGAGGTCAGTGAAGTTGTTATTTCAGAGTATTTGGGCATTTTTTACTGGTTACGATATCTTGAGTATGTAGTTCAAATATTCTTCCTTAATTTCTTTACATAAGAGGATAGTTTGCTTAGCCACTTTGACATTTAAATTGGGTGGTTTACTTTTTTATGTTTGAACAGAAATAAAGAACACCCTGACTTAAAGCTTTGGTGTCATCCATGGAAGCACATCACGGTGGATGAAAAAATCCATACAAAACACATCATTCACTTTGAGGAAAACTGTTGCAAAGAGGAGACAGCAAGTTACAGAACTTGGAATGGGACAGTTGAGAAACCCTCAACAATTCCTTCTGTGGAGGAATCTTACATTACGAGTGAACACTGTTACCAGAAGCCTCGGGCATACTACCCTGCCATGGAGCAGAGGCTGGTTGTGGAAACAAGAGGTTCAGCCATGGATGATGGAGTAAATAGAATAAGGGAGAATGGGGATGATACCCTGTCAGAGAGGTTTGGCTGGAATCTGGACCAAGAAATATGCAAGATGGAAAATGAATCCAAACACAATTACTCTAAGGTATTTTTATTAAAATAGCCCTCTCTGGCAAAGAGCATGTGTCTACCTGATAACGTGCAAACCTCAGCCTTTTTTAATACTTTTTGGTCTGTTCATGATTTTTTTTTTTTCTTAGACTGTTAAATTTAAGTTGTCAGTAACAATTTAAATGATAAATGTGATCAACTTCATTTTATATTATAATTTAAAAATCTAGGTTGACTTCTGGACCTCAAGTCATTTGAAAAGTGTGGAGCATGCATTATTGTCCACTGGTAGTTCATTGCTGCTTATTTTTATGTGTTAAATGTAAAAATAAACACTAGCCAAGAGAGAGAACAGGCCAAGCATGTATGATACTACTAAATACACTAGTAGGCCAGCTTCTAATTATTTCCATCTTGTTCCCATGTTTCTTCTAATAGTTAAAATAATTTTAGGTTTTTCAGGTAGCATTGCACAATGGAAAAAAAAAAGGTATCAGCCTGAAGTGATTTTTTTAAGACTGATCACCGTGGAATAGTCCTGTATCTTCTTCCTACTGGAGCACTTGAGGTGTAGCTTTTCGATACTTGGTTCTTATTGTTAGCTCTTGTCAGGTCTAGTAGAGGCCTTTCTTTCTACACCCCAATGCAAAAATTTTGCTTCTATTAGTTAGTACCAATTCCTATGAAATGTGGGCTGAGAAATGTTAAAAACCCTCTGGGAGATGAATGGAGCCCCTTTGCTCTGGAGCCAGGCTGGGAGAACTGGGGGGTGTTCACCTGGAGGAGAGGAGGCTCCAGGAAGACCTGAGAGCCCCTTCCAGGGCCTAAAGGGGCTCCAGTAGAGCTGGAGAGGGACTGGGGACAACGGATGGAGGGACAGGGCAAGGGGGAATGGCCTTAAGCTGAAGGAGTCTAGATTTAGATTGCATATTGTGAAGAAATTGCTCCCTGTGAGGGTGGGGAGGCCCTGGCACAGGGTGCCCAGAGCAGCTGTGACTGCCCCTGGATCCCTGGCAGTGCCCAAGGCCAGGCTGGACAGGGCTTGGAGCAGCCTGGGACAGTGGAAGGTGTCCCTGCCCATGGCATGGAGTTGGAACTAGAGGACCTTTAAAGGCTTCTTCCAACCCAAACTATTGTACGATTTTATGATTCTATGAAATACTGAGCTCTCTTTATTTAGATTGTTAGGAAAGCTCTTATTTCATCCTTATATAAGTTGTAATTTGTTACTTCTAACTTCTCAATCAGTTGAGATTGCGTTATGTTTCCTAGAAAGGCAAATATTTTAGTTCTTCAGTCTAAAAGAGCCTTTTTCTAAAGGCTCATGTTTCAGCAGAAGGATGAAAAAAGGAGGGGAGTGGAATGAATACTGCTGATGTTGTAGTCGAGTTTTGAAAGGAGTAGTAATGATTGTTTGGAGATGATTCAGTGAAAGTTTAAGGAGAATTTAGATTAGATTCCTTAAGGAAAAACCCTTTTCACTCCTGAATTGTTTTCTCTTTAGTTGATTATTGTCAGGTATAAAAAACCAGTTTCAGCATTCCCTGAGATGCACGGATTCAGTGCAAGATCTTCCAGATGAAAGGTGGCTGGGAGATAACTACACATGTGTTTGTTACCATCAGAAAAACAGGTGCTTGTGAAGTACAAATAGTTTTCAGCAAAGTACCTATAAAAATTTGTCTACATTTAGATCTTCTTGCCCAAGCCAGTTTAGTATCTGTGTATGGTCTGTGTTTCTCTCCCTCACTCGCCTATAATGTAGTTGAGCAATTAGCTTGGGGGACTGGGAGGACTCAGGCAGTTCAGTTCCCCAGTTCTGTTTCACTGTAACAAATATTAATGTGTGTATTTCTGCTAGGTGCGAGAGTCCGTCTCCAAAAAAGTCTCTCCAGAGGAAGCTATTGAAATGAAATTGCTGGAAAAAGACAAAGAAGGAGTTGTGAACTCGCAGCTGCAGTGGCAGCTCAATCTTTTAGCTCACGTGGAATCTCTGCAAGATGAAGTTATACACAGAATGGATTTCATTGAGAAGGAGCTAGATGGTAAGTAGTGTTATTCTGGTTTAAAAAATAACTTTTTTAAACTGAACTACCTGTTCAAAACATGTTAACCAGAATTTTACTTCTTCAGACCTACAAAGAGATGAATGTTTCATTATCACATTTCCTAATAGAAAATAGACATGCTGCTGATGTGGGAGGTGGATTTTTTTAAAAAAAGCAGAATTTCACAGAACAAATTCTGGTTAGGACATCTCTAAATAGTTGTATCAGATGTTGTACTGGAACATCTTTGTGTCTTTTTAGGTTTAGGTTTTTGTCATTTTCCAAAACTCTTCCGTGTGTCTGCATTTCTCTGTTCCTCAGGGTCTTGCTG
Source organism: Oreocharis arfaki (assembly GCA_013398015.1). Lineage (NCBI taxonomy): Eukaryota > Metazoa > Chordata > Aves > Passeriformes > Paramythiidae > Oreocharis > Oreocharis arfaki. The sequence goes on along the minus strand of VZRR01003717.1, from coordinate 79,385 downwards.
GCTATGTTACCATGGCCACCGTTCTGGGTGGCCTCTTCGGTGCACAAGGCTCTTCTCTTGTCTCTTCCAAATTCTTTGCTTAAATGTCTTCTAAGATTTTTGTAGTAATGGAAAACCTAAAACCCTTTGTGTTGCATTAAATGATTCAGGATAGTTCTTCTTTACATTAAGTCTGACCATTGGTTGTGTAGTGGTTACAACAGCAGCTTTACTTTCAGGAGAATCCAACTTCCGCCCAAGTAAGAGCCCGCTCTTTGTAAGGTACTGAAAAGTTGGACAGCTAAAGGGCTATTTCAGGTAGTGAAGATCAGTCAGGCCTGTACTGCCTAAACAAAGAAGCTCAGGTCCCCAGGAGTTACTTTTGTACCTGCTGATGAGCAGGGGTCTGTGCAGTGCATTGCTACTTTGAGCAGTAACTTTCTTACTCCAAGGCTGGATGTGTCAGTAGCAGGTGATGCTTCTGGTTGTGCAGCAGCTGCTACCCACGGATGAAATTCACCTGTTGGTCTGGTTGGTGGCAGTGGCTGTTCTTGGTGGAGGTATTTATTCTGTCTTCAAGGTTTCAGTCTCCATCTGCAATACTGTCAGCATTCCCAGAACTCATCATAGTCCAACCGGACCACCTTCCTTGTGGGTGTGTTACATTGTCACTTGGCTTGTCTTCTGCTCAGTGGGATTTCTTATTTCCCACTGAGAAGCTTTTTAAAGCAGGAGTTAATTTTCCTTGTGCAACCGTCTGCTGGTGGTGCTTTTGATCTTCGTCCCCATTTTGTGTCACCCAGTTCTGTCGTGGTCAGTTGTGTTCTGTACTGATGACAGATTTCTTTCATTACCATAGTCCCATCCTTGATGGCATAAACTCCCTGTACCACAGTGTCCTTGCCCTGGAATTGACACAGATCAGAGGAAATTTAGCATGAGATTTCACAATGTCTGGTCCAGAGTTTTCCTTTCCTGCTTTTTCCTGGGAGCAGCAGCTTCTCCCCCCATCCCCGTGTGAATTATTTGGTTATGTATCAAAAGTTACTTGCAGAGATTGGTGTGAGTGTTTAATTAAGTTTTATGATTTCTCACATAACCATTTAAAAAATCTTGCCCACTGCTTTCTCAAGATTTACAAAAGATTTGAAGAATTCTTGTTTTGCGACTTCAGATGAGCTGTTTGCTGAGAACTGCAGTAGTGACAGTTTTTGTTTTCTTCGCAGTTCTGGAGAGTTGGCTGGATTACACAGGAGAGCTGGAACCCCCAGAACCACTGGCTCGACTCCCCCAGCTCAAGCATTGTATAAAGCAGCTGATCACGGACCTGGGCAAAGTGCAGCAGATCGCACTGTGCTGCTCCACGTGAGGCTGGAGAGCACTGGGCTGTCACAGCATGTGAAGCTGGAGTGTCTGATGGGAGCAGCTCTGAATCTGGAAATGAAACTAGCATGCTGGTTGCGTGGGATGCAGATTGACTTCAGGGACTTGTGAAGAAGTGTTATTCAAAGAACAGCAAAAAGGCTATTTCGGGTCTATTAGAAAATAATAATGCTGTGGAAAAGGTCATGTTCTTGTCTCCAGAGGTTGCCTGTTGGTTGATAAGTTACACTCAAATTTTCACTCCTTGCAAGTTGCTCATCAAAATGGTAGACTTTTCCATCATTAAATTGACTAAAAATTGTGCCACTGAAGAACAGAGTTCTAAGAGCCAAAAAAGTTTGGTTGACAGGGGTTGTAAATAACTTTGCATAGTTTAAGTGACTCATGTCATGTTTTATTCCTTCTGGTTTATGCATACTAGCACTCAGTATTTAATCATTAGGAGATGTTGTAACAGTTTCAGACTTAGTAAGTATGAATGTCCAGCTCTTGACTATAAAGTGTTAAGTGAAGGTTTGTAAGTAACAGTGGCCTGACTCGCACTTCTGTTACAGTAAATAATGTAGCAGGAGGTCACAGGTGGATTGCACTTATTTTCAGAATAAATGATTGTTTTCCATATTTATCCTGTCACTGTCACATGACTCGGTACTGGGGAAGCCCATGAACGTGGTGTTTATGTGCATTCTTGAGCTCTTAAATCCGGCCATCCTGTGCCTCCTGCAGCAGTTGCTGGTGGGATACCCTCGTTGCAGTAGTATGGAATGCTGCCGTGAAAGGACTGGAGCCACGCTCTTGAGTTCAGACTGCAGCATGGTCTGTCATGGATGTGATGTATTTTCTACCCATTTGTTAATAATCGCCATTCCGGTTATATTTCGAAATGTAGACTTTTTTCAATACTCTGGATGTGTTGTTCATTGTAAAGACTTGCTATGAATGTGTGGTTTTGGGAATCAGTTTATTCTGTGTAAATAAAGCCTCAAGATCTATGCATGAGGTGCTGTCCTTGCAGACAGCGAGTGGGTTATTATCTTAAACGGTCTGTGTTCACAAAGTCCCTTTTTATACCTTAAGTTTTAATTTTCAGTTTGTATTTACTTTGTGATAGGAAAGTGACAAGGCTGCTGATGTTCAGTCACATTATACAGAACCTTTGGAACATTGTGAGGATTTGAGAGGTTCAGAGTCTGTCAGCTGCAGATCAGCTCTCCTGACATAATGGCTGCAATTTTAGTTTTCCTTCACAAGTGTTGCCGAGTTCAGTTCCCTGTGGAATATAGTGAGCTGGTTTTGCAGTGAGAGGGTGTCCTTAAAAAGCTGGATTTGTTACCTTAATTTTGTGTGCAATGGTACTACCGAAGGGTAACATTCAAGCAGAGTTGTAATGGAAAGGCCCATACCTGTACAAATTATTAATTTGGAATATAGATCTGTAATGTGTTTATTCTGCAAAGAATAATGTAAACTTGAAATATCCATTATTATTGTAGGAGTTACAGTCTCTACAAAGTGAATATTTTATTTTTTTCAGAAAACAAAATAATTAGGCTGCTCTAGGTGGTAACTAAGACTTTTATGCCAAGATTCAGTTCAGGGAGTAATTTGTCCCGCAGTGTTGTAGTACGAAGTTGGTATATAGTGAATACAACATATGTACAGCAGACAAACAAACTTATTTTCTGTAACACAATTGGAATAAAGCTTGCATGGTATTTTAAGGATCACTTGGCTCTCTGAAGATGAGTCCAATGGTTGCACCTTGTCTCATTCCTGTCAGGCTCCTGAGCTTGTGTAGTTCTAGAGGAGGTGGTGGTGAGCAGACAACCAGAACAGCATCAGAGGAGCCTCAGAGGCAACTGGTGATTTTCAGGTGAAATGGACCAGAAAAGGTTACCATCTGTAAAACAGGACAGCTGTGTGGGAGCAGCTTGGTTGTGCTCCCAGTCTGAGGGCATTCAAGCAGTCAGTCCCTGGGCAGGCTTCTTGCTCCAAAGGGGGATTTCTTCTCAAGCAATGGCTTTTGTGTGCTCATTGTGTGTTTTTACTTGGCAGTTTGTTTTTTGCTCAGGGCAGTACTGGAGCTTTGGAAGAAAAGGCAGTTCCTATGGGTAGATCAAGTGGCAGATCCTGGAGACTTGCTTCCCTTCAGTAGTGCTGGGGAAGCCCTTGCAGATAAAGACTGAAAATATTTATTTAAAATAGAGTAGTACTTCTCATGTTCAGGGAAGATTCTTCATTGTGCTCTGCCTGGATTCATTTCTATCCCTGTTCTTGCAAGTTTCCTCATTGTTATTTTTAGTCTGGACCAACTGTTCAGGCTGACAGGTCACTTTTTTGTTTCTTTAAATCACTGGTAAGTGAATGCAACGTGGAGCCTTGATGAACTGAGCAAACATTGCACTGTGGGTACACATGTGTTTGTCTTTGTTGATGCACTATTAGAACCAAGGGGCTGTACATAGAATTTTGTTTTGGAGCAATATTTGCAAAACTTGAAAACTTCTGTATCTTGGTGTTTGGAATAAATAAAAAATAGGTTTTTGTTGGTTAAGTCTTAGTAAAGTCTTTGTTTCAATTAATAATAACTCAATAAAATAATTTTGGACTTTTTTCTTTCACATCACATTGAAATGCAAGTACTGTAGTTTGTCAGGTATTCAGATATCTTAACTGTTGCTGAAGTCAGGAAATTATTGTTTTCCAGATCTATGTTTTATAAATATCCTTAGTAGTTTGTGTTGGATATTGTTTAATGAGAAGCTCATTCATTTTGTTCCCAAATCCTAATATGTATTAGTACCTAGAATGTGTGATCTGACGCTGAATTTTGTTCTATTTGGATGAGCAGCCTATCGGGGCAGCCACAGCAGCTCAAGGCACAGGAAATGCAGCATTAGTGATGGTGTGAAGCAAGGAGCTCTGGATGCAGTTGAATTCATGTAGAGAAAATGCATGGGAAGAGGAGGAAACTGGGAAGGGCTGGAGAAGCAGTGTACCTTGCCCAGGGTGCCCGAAGGCAGGGCCAGGCATAGATACACCTTCAGGTTCCATCTCTTCCCTCTCAGTTTCCCCAGTGGGAAGAAAACAGATACATTCCCTTGTCTTGCCAATTTTCCTTTCTAACTTCATTCTCAAAAAAAAAAAAAAAAAATCTCGTGAAGTGGGATTTTAAGGCTGGAGGGTGCATCACTGCTGGAGTCTGGCGTGTGAAGCCTGGAGAGACTTGAGCCGCTGGTGGCAGATCCCAGTGTGTCTCATGGCTCAGTGTCATCGTGCAGGTCTTTGATGATCACTTAAATGTCAAAATCAGGTTTTGAAGTTGTGGTCTGAATTTGAAATAATTCAGTGGGATGTGTGCTGTGGCTTGTCATGTTTTGATGTGTCCTCTGATTTATTTACTTGCCTGATCTGAAGGTTTCTGTAGGTAAGGGACTCAGAGAAGGAGGCAGCTCTCAGTCAGCTGCCAGCCTTCATGTGGGTAGAGTCACCATATTCTCACTGTGATTTGACCAAAACATCATCTGTAGTTAGAGGATTTGCTGCTGACCATTGTCCAGCCCGTGGGCCATCTTCATGCCCAGTCTGGTGGCAGTGCACCATCCACACTGCCACCACCTGCTGCTCCATCCAGCAGTGGGAGTACTTGTGGCTGGTCCTTCCTCCGATTTCCTGGTGGGGCTCTGGAGCACTGCAGGCCATTGTAGTTGTTCTGCAGTGTTTCCCAGCTTTGTGCTAATCCTGCAGGTTGCACAGCAGTTATTGTGAAAGGAAGAAACTCTGTACAGCTCTTGTCTGAGTAATACTTGCTGCGAGTAACCCAGAACAAGGTCCTGTGGGAACAGACAGGTTAGCAGTAAATATCACTTTTTTTTTTTTCCTATTACAACATAGAAGCAGACAGAACCTGAGAACAAACCAGCAAAACTGGGATTCATCCTGTCCTGCTGCGGGATTTTCCTGCTGGTGGTGCTTGTGTGCCATTGGGGTGTTTGAAAGAAGAGGCTGGATGGGGCCATGGAGCCTTGTATTGCTGCATACCTGATTCTGAGGGGCTGCAGGGGCTTGGGAGTGGTAGCTGTGTGTACCTTCTGGGCTTCCAGACCGGTGACTTGGTGAGTATGCCATGGAGCTTGAGTAGAGACATGACAAGGGACACCAGGGAGGGACTGGCTCCTGAACAGATGGTTTCTATGCCCTGGGGTGAGGATTGGGTGGATGCTGCCCTGAGTCTGGGCTCCAGGCACAGCTGTGTCCTTTGCACAGGCGCTCTGAGCTGATGAAGACACTGCCTGCTTTGCAGCTCCTCGAAATCCCAGCACATGCTGCTGCAGGGAGAGGTGCTCCGTTTGGTTTGAGGCGGGTGAGGGGCAGAGCATAGTCGTGTCTGGCTGAGTCGTGCATCCAGATACTGCAGAGGGTGAGAGACTGGATTTTTATGGGTTAATGACTCAAAGCATTCCTCCGTTGTGAAGGCACTGGGGTGCTTTGCTTCAATGATAGGCTATGATTGAGATAACAAACCTTGTGGCAGGATGGAGCCTCAAGTCACGGGAAGGCCTGATGGGGCATTCCTGCCTGAGATGTCTGAGAGGCAGCTGTCATGTCTTTAGAAGGTGTCATAAACCATCAAGGACTCCCAAAGTGCCCCTAGACTCATTTCTGAGGCTTTTCACCAGAGGACTGAAAGCTCCCCACCCAAGTGGAGGTACCTGGGCATTCCTGGCCTGAGTGTATTTTAACCCACTGTGTTTTGTGGCCTTCTGTCCCCCACCCCCGAGGGACCATCACTTTAACCAAAGGACAGCTAAGCTGCAACAGTCAAGACTCTTCAAAGGCTGGGTCGACTGGGTGGTGAGATTTTCACATCCTTATCTTCCTTCCCTACCTCCTTTCTCTCTCTCTCTTTCTCTCTTTTTCCTCTTATATGAGTCCTTGGGTGATATTTTTGTGGTTTCATATTGTTAGAAATGATACAACTTTTAAAATTTTTAAAGTAACTTTAGTCATGGGTTTGTTCACCTTTGCCAAGGGGACGGGGGGCAGAGGGGTGGAATTGATGTTTATTTTCAAAAGACTCCATTCACCAAGGGTTTGAGTTTCGCTGGGTTTAGGCCTGATGGGCTTCAATCAACAAAAGTCAACATCTGCAGGTTCAGAGTAGCCAGAAGATACAGAGATAAACGGACATTAACAAACAGTGCCCCCCTCGTTAGGTTGGAGTCATGGTCTGAGAAAAAATTGGTAAGAGAACCAAAGAGTGAGGACCAAATTAGCATCGAAGGTGAAGGATCAGTAACGAATAGGAGGTCGAGTACTAAGAATTGTATAATGTAGAACAATAATTTCTTTGGGTTTCAAATGTGTAAATATGTTAAAAGTCTGGCAAAGAACTAGGTGAGCTGGAATGATTTCTACTGCATGTCCTGGCTGGAATAAAGTAATGCCTGATTCTCTAACACTTGAAAGATGGTACTGGAGAGTTTCTTTTATTCCTGCAGCTTCAGTGACAATTTTGCAATGCTTTCATATTGTTGTATTACTATAGATAATCAAAACAGCTACATACCTGCTTTCATTTGCAACCAAATTGTTCTAAAATAAGCCCTCTGTACTTGTATTTAGACACATTGAGCATTTCAGTGTGGTTTCACTCTAATCCACCCCAAGGGATCTATTAACAAGAACCTGGGTTAGTCCTGTCTCCTGGGACAGGTTTGTAACAGGAAGTACTTGTCAGCTCAGAGGAAGTGGTGACACAGCTCTTGGGCAAGTCTGTGCTGCCCACGGGGTGGCTGATCTGGCCAAAGTGGCCACAGGTTAAGATGACAATGTGCCCTGAACACTGGGGAGCAGCTGGGAAGCTCCTCTTCCTGTGAGGGTCCTGGGCACTCAGAACACCACTGAGCACAGCTGCCCACACTGGGCTGGCTGCGGTAGCTGGTGGGTCCTCCCCTGCCCCAGCTCTTGTGGGTTTCATTGGAGCTTTTTCTGTCCCTTCAGAGCCTTCAGTGTCCCTGTCCTGCACTGCCTGGAAGAGTAGCCCCGTGATCACCACTTCTGCTCTGCTCTCCTCTGGCTGGCAGAGCTCTGCTACTCTTGGGAGCTGTTGGACCTACTCTGTGCCTCTGCCGCCTGTCAAAACCTGCTTCATGCCCGTGAAGGCATGCAGGCTGCAGCATTCAACCATGAGAGGCAGGGAATGTGCCTGGGGTGCCCTGGGAAGACATTTCCCAGCATGAGTGGCAAGTGCCCAGAACAAGGAGATTTTCGGGACAGGGAAGTTGGAGGGCTCAGAGGCTACTGGCAGTGGGAAAGGATTTGAACAGCCTTTCCAACCACATCTGTCCTATTTTACCTGGCTCCAGGTTACAAATGCCAGAGCAGCAGGCTCTTGACTGTGGCCCTTTGTGTAAATGCATCCAACAACCTGGGTGCAGGTTGGTGATGGAGGGAGGAACCCAAGAGCTGTGTTGGTTCACGCAACGTGGATGAATCGCAAAAATAAAGGATGCAAAACTCCTCTGAGTTACCCTGGGGCCCCAAGCCTGACAACAGCAGGACAAGGCCAGGGACAAACCCCAGCCTGTTCTGTGCTGAGGCCACCTGGGCTGGAGGCTGGGGTTGAGCAGGTCTGTAAAACTCTGGGTGGAGAAGGAAATGAGAAAATGGTGGTAGATTGCAAGATTGAGCTCATCAGACAGGAAAATGAGGAAGGGTTTGGAGCATGTCCAAGCAGGAGCCCTGCAGCTTAGGGGTCAGGGGAAGTCTTGCTGCACTGGCCTCAGGGTACAGAGAGGAAAGGAAGAGAAGGATGGTGCCCAGCAGCAAAATTGCTTCTGCACCACCGCCTCCAGCTACAGAGGAAGCTCCAGCTTTACTGATAAGGGCCGGTTGAAAGCAGAGGCTCAGAACTGTGGCTGCTCTGAGGCATTTCTGCTGCTCTTCAGGCCCCTCAGCCCTGCAGTGTAGCTGGGATCAGGGTTGTACGTGAGTATTTGCATTCTACTTTTCTGAATAATTCCTGGCACAGACCCATTTCTTTCCCCATTGTTCCTAGAACAGCAGTTGTGATGTTAAACTACACTTTTAAACCTGTTGGGCTCATGAATTTGCCCAGAGAGTTGGCTGAGGACCAGCAGTGCCCCGTGGCTGCCTGCTCACTCTGGCTGGGGCTGCCAAGGGCCATGGCAGAAGCAAATCCCCCCCCAGTTGTGGCAGTGACACCGGCCCAATGGGCAAGTGACAATACGTTCACCAAGCCTCAGCTGTGAAGGAGGTGCCTTTTAATTGAGACGCTACAGATGGTTATTGCTGCATGTCCAGCAGGATCCTGTTTTATGGAACTTAGAATCCATGGGTTAAAAGGTTTAAAAATCAGCTGCTTTGGGCACAATCAAGGGCTGGTTCCCTCCTGGCTGCTGGTCCCAGCAACCAGAGTGCTGAGTTACGGGGGTGAGAGCACTCTGAGGGTCCATGGCTGCTGCTCTCATGCCTGCACAGACACCCACACCCCTAAAACAGTTGTGCTTGAACTGGAGAGGTCTGATGGGGCTGGGCTGTTCCTCCACCTGGAGGGCCAGGATTTGGTTTGTTGAACATTTCCATCCTCTCTCTGCTGTTGTGGGAGCACAGATGCCAGGGGCCCCATTGCAGCCTGGGGGGCAGGCAGGGCTCCTTCTCTGTGCAACCTCTGCCTCCTCCCCTCTTGGGTGTTGGGTGAGGCTCAGGGTGCTCAGGCATCCTGTCCCAAAGTGTCCAGTGAGGGAAAAACGCCCTGGGGCACCTGCCTCCTCCAGCGTCGCTGCCTGCCTGGCTCTGCACGGGTCTTGGTTGCCTCAAGTTCCAGCAGTTGGGCCCCAGCACCAACAAGTGACTGTAGCTGAAAGCAGGAGAAGTCTGAGCTAGGGGATGGGTGTCCACCACAGAGCTGTGGCCAAGTGGGGCCCTGTCCTCAGCTGTTCTTCACCTCCTGTCCTGTGAGGTCCAGCTCAGGGGTGTCGGTCTCTGAGAGGATCAAGTAAGAGCTGATGGCTTCCCGCAGGCCGTGGCTGATGGGAGAGTCCTCCGATGGGGATGCAGTCTCCGAGAACAGGAGGGAGCTGCTTGAGAGCAGATAGGGAAGTCAGTAGGCAGCCCACAGCCCCTCAACGGTCAAGCCCCTGCCCCAGCTGCCCTCACCTCTCAATCTTATCCCAGTGGAGTGATGGCTTCTTGATGACAGCGGGTGTTGTGGAGGCTGGGGCCGCCCTTGGCCCTTCCATGGAGCAGGGCTCGCTGAGGCGGCAGCAGAGCCCCTCACTGAACTCTGGGCACGGAGCCAGCAGCATCAATAGGGTGCACCCCCTGCCCCCCCAACCTGGGCGCACCTGGGCAGGGGGGGACCAGGTGCTGCCTTTTCCCCCTCCCTCCTTTCAGGACATCTCCCCCCACACAGGTCAGGGTGCTGGGGGCTGGCGGGGCATTACCGGAGTAGTGGTCCACCAGGTTGTGCAGGCTGGGGAAGGTGAGCCGGGGCGAGATGTAAAGCCATCCATTGTCCAGCCGGTGGATGCGGTAGTGAGTCACCGAGGCCCAGGCAGTGCGCTCGCCGCGGCGCACCGACAGGGAATAGCAGCCTGGCAGGCACAGGGCACTTGGCTGGGCTGTCCCGGGCACCTGTCCTGCTCAGCCCCACTGCCTGCTGCATTCTTACATGCTGCAAGGACTCAACCATCCTACAGAAGTGGCAGGCATCACCCTTCTCCCCACAGGCTTTGTGGCTGCAGGCATCCCTGTGCCAGCCCCATGCCATGAGCACCTTCAAAACAACGTGAGTGACAGGGAATGGCTGTGACATCGGGTGATGTTGATGCCACTGCACAGTGGCACGTGGCAGGATCTCCTCACAGGGTCCCCTTGGTGTGATGGGGCCCTGTTGCATTTTGTGGGCTTTGTCACCTCTCTGCGTAACCCAAAGCTGCAGGAACCTGATGGTTGGTTGTTCTTTTGAAGCCCCATGGCAGGGGCTCAGCACAGAGTGGGGGGCAGCAATACCAGGAAGCAGCCTCACAGGCAGGGCCATTGCCACTAGATGTGAGCAAGGGAAGATCTCTCCCTCTCGCTCCCTGGCACCCCAACGGGGAGGCCTGGGACAGTAGCAGAAATGGGTCTGAGGGCTCTCACCTTGCCTGGTCTGGCTCTCCCGTATTAGGAAGGATCCAGTGTGGTTGCCTGGACGGAGCAGCAGCTCCTCTGCCTTCTGCCGGCTGACGCCCTCGTACAGCCACCTATGCAGACAGCGGGCACAGGCAGAGCCTTTCCTGGCTGCCAGGGACACCCAGCATGCCAGGGCCCATCCTGCCCCAGCTGGGGTGTGGCCTGGGGACACTCCAGCATGCCATGCCACCTCCCCAAGCCCCAGCACTGCTCAGGGCAGGACGTCCTGGAGCAGGAGCCAGAGTCTGGCCTCAGGGTTGCCCAGGTACTGTGGTGGAGCCCTGTTCCCCGGGGCCCTCCCTGGGGCAGATCCTTCTCAGCATTTACCCGTGCCTGATCTTGGCCACACAGCTGCTGGGGATGTGGCACTCCTTGCCAGACACCTCGGATGCCACCAGCCACCACTCCCCATCCCTGTGGGGAAGAGGGATGAGCCATCCTGAGGGGCTGAGGCTGCAGGATGGGGGGAAGAGACACACAGGATGGAAGCCACCACCATGGCCCCACAGGCTGGACACCGGAGTGCAGAGACTTACTCAGAGAGGATGCGGAGCTGCTCCCCCATCCTCAGGACAGCAGCCACCCCCACGCTGGGGGGGAAGTCACAGAGGGCCAGGGCCTGGAAGCCACTAGAGACTGCAGGGAAGGAGAGAGGGCTCAGCATTCTCTTGGCAGCACCAGCCTGGAACCAGGCACATGGGGTGCTGGATCAGCTCGCAGCTGCTGCGCACTCACCTGCCTGAGTGGGCAGTGGAGGTCGTGAGGTGTCGGCAGATGCTGCTGGGATGCTGAGTGGCTTCTCCCGGCTGTGCAAATTCCCCATCTTTGAGGTTCAGCCCCCACGGGCCTTGGCCTGTGCTGCTGCTGTCTGGAAGGAACTTGGTTCTTGGGTCAGCATTCCCCACCCTGTGTCCCAGGCAGGGCATTGATGCAGGGTGATGTCAGCATGGTGCAGGGCAGGGCTCTGGGCTGTGGCTGAGCCTGGCAGGCAGTTTCCCAGGGAGCACTTCAAGGAAATCATTGTCCCATCACCACCACAGAGCGTGTGTGGGTACTCCCCAGGACAGGGCATCCGCAGCCTCACGGTGCACCGCGCCCAGCCAGGCTGACTCCCCGGGTGCTGCCATCCCATCCCAGCCCCATGTCCCCCAGAAGGTGGGGCACCCAACGTCCCGAGCTGCTGGTCCCCATGGAGATTCAGCAGCTGTGGGAACACCTCTCTCAGTTCCTTGACCACGGAGAGCTGCTGCCAGAGCTGTGACTCAGAACTGTCTTAGGCTGAGCCTCTCTTCTCCCCTGCCCCAACCCTTTCCTGCCTTCAGGAGAGGTGAACTCCACTTACCTGCCCCTCACCGCTGTCACCATTGTTTGGGTGCTGTCATGCCCAAGCAGCCCTTGGCCAGCTCTGCCCTCCCTGCATGGAGGGGCTGCAGGGCACCCAGGGCGGCAATCCCTGCCTTTGCCAGACCCTCTTGGTTTGCCCTCGACCCCACTCCAGGGCTGGGTGTTCGTGTTCAGGTCCTGGAGCTGGAGCTGCTCCTGGCAGTGCTGCTGTGAAGGGCTGCAAGGTGCTGAGGCTGTGGTTGCTGCCACTTCCTGTGACGTGCACACACTAGAGAGTGTTTCTCCTTTTCACTCAGTCACAGGTCACTCAGCTGAGCCCCTCAGGGCCCTGAGTATGGGCACCAGGCCCAGCAAAATCCCTGCAGGCACTCAAGGCACTGTGGGCATTGCACGGGACTTATGGGTGGGCAAGTGGGATGGATGGGTCACACGTGTGAGTGGGAGCAGGGATGATGACAGGACTCGTAGGTTGAGGCTGGACAGGAGCTGTCCCCAGGGTGGTCTCAGTGAAGGGAGAGTGTCCCGGGGTGCTTCCTCATTGGTAGCAGCACCAGGGCCGTCAGAGTGATGCTGGATGTGATGGACAGGGGTGGGGCGGTGCGATGCTCACGGACCTGCCCAACACAGCGCTGCCCCCAGCACTGCCCCACACTCAACACTGCTCCGCACCAGCTCTGCCCCACACCAGCACTGCCCAGCCTGTCCATGCCTGGCGTAGGTTGAGTTATGAATGGGAGCAGCCCCAGCTCTGTCCCATATCCATCCTCAGCCCTATCCAGGCCCAGCAGCTGCTGCAGGTGAGGGACCATTCACTACCCACACTGTGTGTGTGTACCATTCACCTTTCAAAGCAAACACTGCTTGTCCCAGCCAGCACCATCCACTCGCTCCCCACCCCCAGTGCCCAGCCCCCCAGCCCCCTGCCTGAGGTCAGAACCCACTGATCCACACATGCACTCCCTCCCCTGCAATCCAGTCCTGAGGAAGGTCCTTGGGATTTGCTCTTGGCAGGTCCTGAACTCATGGCCCAGCTGAGCGACACTGTGTGTCCCCCCACCACTTCCTGCTGTGCCCCTGCAGTGTGAACAGACACTTGCAGCCTCCTGCCGCAGCCCTGCTGCTGCTGCAGCTGCACATCCTGTTCTGTCTGTGCTAAAATGTGAAACTTCCAGTAACCACCTTGGCAGTGTGAAATGCACTCAGGTTCAACAGGGCTTTTGGGCTTTATGATGCTGTTGGGGTTCAGAACCCCTTTGAACCTGCCCTGAGCTCAGCAGTGCTGTTTTGCAAGCGGTTGATAATGTCTGGGAGAAGATTCATTTGCTCTTGGAAGTGGTGGTGCAGCCCTACGGTGGTTCTTGGGGATGTGGGGTGCAGAAGCATAGTACGTGGCCAACAAAAGCATAACCAGTGTCTCAGTCCACAGGAGGGGGCCCTCTCTTTCCCCCACCCTGGGCACACCTGGGGCAGCAGAAATGCACCAGTTTGTGCACCTTGATCTGGTGGGGAGGACCAAGGCTCCAGGAAAAGCGAGGCACAGCCACCTCGTATTTCAGGAGTTCAGACCAAACAATTGTTGTGGGATGCAGGAGCCCCTGATGGCCCCAGTCCTGTGTCCCCAGTGTGTGACTGACACGGCTTTGCTGTGGCTCCACCCTGAACACCTTCAGGATGCACATCCCTCACCACTGCTCATCCCACAATGCCCCCACCCTTCTGCCTCAAAAACAAGGAAAAATCCCAACATCAATTCTGAGCCTCTCAATTCCCACTTTTTGGCTGTTGCTCCTAACAGCATCTTCCAGCACCAAGAAGGGTGTGACACCATCCTTTTTGCAAAGGAACATGTCCAGCTGTGAGGGGGCAGGGGCTGCCTGTGGCTCAGCCCCAGGGCTGGGGGCAGTGGAGCACTCGGTCCTGGATTTCTGGGTACTGCAGAACCCACTCCCCCCCTCCCCCACCAGCACTTGAGGCCCTGCAGCCCCCATGCAGAAACCTCAGCCCGTGGCTGCAAGTTGCATTTTTCCATCAGTGACCTGGAGCTGAGCTAAACCAGCCTCATCCTGTGCTGCTGAAGGAGCCACTGACACAGAAATCTGGGATCTTGGGCCGGACACACCACTGGATGAACTTGTCCCAAGATTTTGGGCAATTGGGAATTCAGCCCTAAGGGTGAGCATAGGAAAATGCTGGCTCCATTTGCTGCCCCTTCGGCTGGGCATCCCAGTTCCCAAGAGCAGGAAGAGGTCAAGGAAACTCCACCAATTTGCAGGGTCTTACTCCAGCCTCTGGGCTGCCCCTCGAGGGGCGGGAATGCACATTTCTTCCCCGCAGGCCCTAGCTCACACTCCAGGAGCCAGTAGGGATCAGGATCCAAGCCCAGGGAAGGTTGTCCCAAGCTCAGGCTCTGTGCCTGGATTTGGTAGGTGTAGTTCATGGTACCCAATGAAACACTTTGTCTCTTTACTAAAGTAATTTTTCACCTTGTTTTCGCCTTTGATTTTTTTTCTTTTAACAGAAAAAGCATTTGCTTATGTAAAAACAAGTTTACTTTTCTCAGTTATCTTAAGGACAATTAAATCTTACCTATCACCACTACAGATCTTGCCTTGCTTCTGCCTATGAGCGACCATGACAACAGCACTCTCCACTAAATCACTCCTCTTCCAAATTGCTGAAGCCTCATCTCCATACTAACCGGGACCCCTGGTCCAGGAGCAGTCTGGAGCTTAGAGGTCTCCTTCTCCACATCATCATGAACAGCACTTGAGCCAGTCCCTGCTGTGGGATCATTTCCTGTAACTGATTTCACTGTCATTTAAATATTGTGTTTCCTTTCTTTTGGGCTGTATTTCTGGAGGCAGGACCATTCCTGGGTGCAGTCAGCAGATCAGATTAGATCCCAGTGTTTTACCTACACTGGCTCCTCTCCTGCACATGGTGCTTTGCATCTAGCACCTGCATCCAGAAGTGCTGAACTTCCCACCGTGTCCAGGGGCCAGGTTCCTTTGGTGGTCTCCTGTCTACTACAGATTTAAACTTCTGGTTTTGCTCATTTAATCCCTTTCTACTGCCACTACTTGTTCATTGATAAAACTGACCAGTTTTTCCCAATCTCAACTTCCATCCAGTTCGCAATTCATGAGAACACTTTATCTCATTTCTGCAATGACCTCCCCCAAGATCTCAGACAGTCCAGGCACACAGCTGCAGGAGCGTGACAGCGAGACTGGGACTAACTCATGCCCAGCACCGTAAGCCTGATCCAGCCCCTGGGGGCTCTCCGTGGGTTATGGTGACACCTGACAGTGGGAGTAGAAACTGGCTCTGGAAAGCAGCAGGTGAAGAACCAGGTGTGTTCCACGCCAGGCCGCTGCACGTCACTTCCCTGCACCCGGCTGCGGGGTGGACGTGCCAACAGACATCCCCTGCTGCCTGAACTGCCCCGTGTCCTCCCGTGCTGTGACAGTGGCCCTGTCACACGTTAGCTCTGTGTCGTACTTGTGCAACATGCCAGTGCAGAGCACTGCTCCAGGGACAGCAGGAGGCTCCGAGTGCTCATGGCTCCGAGTGCTGGCTGTTGGGAATTGGTTCTTGCCTGTGTTGCACTAAACCTGTTGTTTTGTTTCCATTCTGGAAGTTTTCTAGTTGCATTTTGGCAAGGGCCAGGTCTCCAAAGCCCTTGGACAGCCTTCCACCAGGGGCCACAGGGCCACCAACCACATTATGCTGGTGCAGAGGTGCCAAGTGCTCTCCCTGCCGTGGGGATGAGTTTGCTGCTTGCAGCAGGAGACACTCGGACTGCCAAACCCCCAGGGGTGCAGGTCGTGCCAAAAGAAACACCAAGAGCACACGGAGTAACAATGAAACTCAGTTATAGCTTTATTCAATAACCAGTACAAAGTCCCCCTCAGGCAGAGCCTCCCGGTCCCATTCCCTACCTGAAATGGAGCAGAACGTGAGCACAACCCTGGGAGGAGCTGGCTCTCATGGGGTCAGGGCTGCACAGTGGTGAGGAAATGATGTTTTGCTTATCAACTGAGACTTGCAGCAGCCTGACCACTCATCCCTTTTCTCCCATTAACACCAGACCCTGGCCTGTAGCAGGCATCTGCTGTCCACCCTTGGTGACCCGGCCAGGTGTAAAAAGGTAGCAGAATTGTGAATTCCACAAAGACAGTAACTACTACCTGCACATAGGTGTTCACTGCTCACCCTTCTGACCTGACTCACAGGAATGTGTGACTGCTGGCTGTCACATCACTGGTGTTCCCTGCCCCCACGTAACTGCACCCTGTGCAGACCCTGCCTGGGGCAGCAGCAGTGGGACACAGAGCTGGCAGTGCAGGAGACTCTGCAATCTCTACCTGGCAAGAGGCACTGCTTCCCCTTTCACAACCTGCTCAATGTTAAAGATCCACCTGTGCCAGGGTAGAACAGTAACCATGTGTCACTGCATCCTGCATTCTGCTGGGTCAGCAGAGGGTTGCAGAAGTGCTCTAGAGCCAGGGCTGCTGGAGTTTAATCCCTTGTACTGGGTTAATAGTGCACCTCTTTAGTGTAGTTTACTGGTTAATTGCTTTGCTTTTTCAGGAGGCTCAGGTAAGAAATCACTCTGCTCCTTCTTAACACACATACACAGGTAAGACTAAGACAGTATTCCTGACCATTTGTATTTCTCAGGCTGCCTGGCATGGGAAACAGCCCCGGGAACACACAGATCTTCCAGGGGGTTCTGCACCCCAGGCACAGCTCCACACAGAGCATTGCCTGCTCCAGTGCCTGGAGTGCCACATCCTCATGGTCTTACTTTCCCACGTCCCACCAACAACATACCAACTGCACCACAAGGGTCCTTTAGCAGAAGCACAACTATAAAGCAATTCTAAACCTCACAAAGCCACAGAAATTATATTTAAATGAAGAGGGGAGACAACAGCTGTCATCTGGATTGATACACAGCACAGACAGGAGATGGCATCAGCATGTACAGTAATGGGACTTACTAAGACTGTGGAATGTCAACGAGTTTTAAAGAGACTCTGATGCCAAGGGGATACAGAAAAGATCAAAGTAATGCCAAGTACAGACTACCAAGGAGGTGGCTGCTCAGATGGGCATGCACAGGTTAGAGAGAACAGTTAATGCCATGTCGGATGAAATGCTAAATTCTGAGTGGGTTCAGTGGGGTGAGTGGAGCTGTCTGAATCCAGAAGAGGGGCTCCTGCCTAACAGGACACTTCCATGGTTTGAGGTGCAGCCTGGAGGTCAATTCCTTCTGGGGTTCCAGCACTTCCTTCCCCATGGGTGCTGGCATGAGACCGGCTGCGGCTGCTCTCGCCAGAGCCCACGCTGGAGGAGGAGTGGCTACGAGAGCGCATCAACCGGGTCATGCTGGCTGCTGGCACTGCAAGAGAGAACAAATGTGGGACTCAGACAAGGAGGCAGTTCCTGAAGCCAGGACCATAGTCACTCGGGTATGCGTCACTGGGTAAGCACAGAAAGAGCTGTACCCTTGGGAAGAAAACTCACTCTTCACTGCCAAAACTAAATCTTTGCATGTCTAAAGCAAGCTGTTTAAGGCCCAATTTCAAAAGGTCCAAAGTGAGCGAATGCCAGCAGTGTAAGTGATCATCTGCAAGTGCAGCCACGGCCAGTGTCTGTGCAAATCAAGGCAGCTGTGGCATGGGTGACCTTTTGAAAGTCAGTCTCATCGCTCTAGAAAACCACAGAGCTGAAGTCATGCAACAACCAACAAAATACAAATGAAAGGTGGAAACCCATAGCACACACAGTACAATGATCAGCCCACCCACAGCAGGACATGCTGAGACAGAGCAAAGCACCCAGAGGACAATTCCACTCAGCACACAGACTGGGGCCGAGGTGGACGCACGGTTGGAGGTACCTGACTCAGTGCTTAGGTGGCTGAGCTGCACATAAGGGACTGGAAACAACATGAGACAAGGAAAGGGATGAGTACAGGAAAGAGCCAATTAGTTGCGGTGTGTGACTAGTGGCTGCACTCCTCCTGGGACCCCCAGCTACCTCTCCTGTTCCCAGCTCATACACTGCACTGAAAGCTCCCAGGACTTTGTAAGAACAGCTGCTAATGAGCATCGCAGGGAGAGGCCAAGCTCACCTAAAAACCCATCGGGGCCAGATCTCTTCAATGCCTTTAGCTGAAAATCACACTGTACCTGGTGACATTAACTCCCCACTGCACACTCCACACCTGCTCCATAGAGATACTGTTTCCCTGGGCTATACTATGTAACTCCAGATATGGGACAGAAATTAATGTCTTTGGGATGACAGCATCAGACTCCTGCTACAAGTCTCCTGCAAGGCTGTTACCTTCCACCTGCAGTGTCAGCACAAGTACAGCCAGCTGCAGAGCTGTTGGAGAACTGGCTTCAGTATTTCAAGCAGTGCCCAGCTGTGTTTTGCTTCTACCTTGTTCTCCCCAAGAGAACTGACCATGCTACAGAGTGTTCCACAGTCTTGCCCACCAAAGCTGGGAAAACTGTTCTGGTACCAGCTACTAATTCTGGAAGGAGAAAATTGGCCTGTCCTTCTCCAGTGCTGCCTATTGATGAGAGAGCTGATCCCCAAGGTGCTGCTGAAGCCCTTGCTCTGATGACAGCACTTGCTGACTTCACTAACACCAGGAACATGAGAGACATGAACATTGAAATGCTCTCAGTGAGGCTGAGGGACCCCCCTCACACAGCATCTTCCTTTGCAGGAGCAGGCTCCTTTGGCCAGCGTTGGAGAACATGACTGTCCTACATGTTTGGGTTACCTGCAGAGCCCTGAGGAAAAGGACAGCTTCTGCTAAGCCCTGACCATGAGCTGGCAAAGCGGTGAGGAGACCACTGCAAGTGTCCCAGCTCCCACAGTGGCCATGCTGAGTGGTTAGCCAGTCACACAAACCAACCCCTTCCCTAACTCCAGTTTTTGAATGCTCATCATCCACAAAAGGGAACTCCTGGCCCCAGCAGGCAAGAGAGAGCTGCTGTAGTGCACTGAGAAGCCCTTCTCCTGATGTTCATGAGCAGTAAAGCCCTTCTTGGAGACAAACAAGTAAAGAAGCTCTTCTCCTCCAATCCCTCAGGAGCACCAGGGGCAGGGAGCTGAGCAGCTGTTAGTCTGACACAGGTGACAATGTCTTCTGCCTCCAAGCATGGGGAGGAAGCCATAGGGCAGAACACGCACTGGTGCAAAGCACAGCTCTCTCTGGGCTCCCTGGGTGCCTCAGAAGTCACCCAAGAACCTGTTCTGCCATTAGAGGGATTTGTTCTGGAGTACTGCTTAAGCCTGGTGAGTCTGAGAGAAACAGGAACATCAGAGGAGAAAGGGAAGAGCTCTCTTGTACCCGGACCAGTCGTGGGGCTGCACTGCTACCTCCTTCCCCTTTGGAGAACGTATGCTCAGATTTGCTGTTCTTGGGAACACATTTTTCTGGATCGGCACAAAGACAGACTTACAAGGTTTTACCAACACCAACAACCAGAAAGGAGTCGCCAACACATGTCAGGGAACAACACTGGTTTGCTAGGGCTTGTCAGCACACTAGTTGATTTTCCAGCATGGATGGATGTCCTGGCAACCACACTAGCTCAGAGATAGGGACACAGATGCCAGTGGGCTCAGATGGACCACAAAGCTTGAGTTCCCTTCACGACAACCCCGCTCCAAACCACAAAGTTGTGTTTGCCACTTACTGTAGCCCATTCCCTGCACAAAGTACTTGAAGGCTTCCGTCAGCTTGCCAGGCTGTGGAAATAGAGAGGGCAGCTTTAGTGCAAGCAGAACAAAGGGCTCTGCACCACCCAAATGCCATGGGAGATCCAAGGTGTGTCTCACCTGAACCACCTGGGGCAAGCCCCCGCAGTCAGCCATCTGCAACAGGAAACAAAAGGCAGGTTGAGCTGTCCCTCCCACCCAGGAGGACAACCCCAAACCACGCCAGCACCACCCACCCACCAGGGCTGAGAGCAGTACACTGCAGTCTCCACCACCTCACCTCTATAGCCAGAGCAAGGCCAGGTGGTACACCTTGAGGGACCTGCTGCTGAGGGAACCCTGCACCTTGGAGGCCATGTCACCAGGTGATCTCAGGCCACACTCCAGAAGCCCAGCACCTTCCACTGCCACCTTTCCCCGGGCCAAACCTGTCACTTTGCACTTCCATACAGCTGCTGTCTGGCACACTGCGGGGCCACAGGTGAGGGTGGGAAGGACCGGTACAAAGCCAGGAAAAAGGATGCTGCTGCAGAGAGCAGGGTGGAGGCAGGGCATCTCTGCTAACTCTCGGGAGTCTTTCCCGCCAGTTGAAGGTGGCCATAAAGCAGGGATTCAGGAACCCCCCTGACAACCTCTTCCCTCTCAGCTCCAGCTCCATGGAGGAGAGAGCACAGCCCTGAATGACTGTCCACAATCTTCTTAAAGCCAAATGTATGGAAGGCAAAACCCTAACTGGAGCTGAGCAAAAATAGTGTCTTTGTGCTGGCCAGAATGATTCTGGAGTGGCACTCGCCTTCAGAAGGGTAGTTTTGGTTGGGTCAAGACGTGAATTGCATTCAACCTAGAAAAAAGGAGAGAGGGACATGGTGTCACACAAAAAACTTGAAGAGTCAGATGTGAAATGTGGGGTAGCTGCACCAGAAGCACTGGCTGTCTTCAGCAATGGGAGTTTCTCTGGAGCCAGGAAGGACTGAGCAAGAAAGCAGAGATCATGTAGGAAGGGAACAATGAATAAAAGATCCAGGGAGGAACAGCAGGTGTTCCATCCAAGGGACCTTGTGATGACAGGTCATGACTTCAAGTGAAATCGCCTAGTTTTGGGATGCACTATGAAACCCTGGAGCACCTTCTGCACTCTGACAGCAGGACGGGGAGGGAAGGAGATTTCTGTGCAATGCAACATGAGGGACATCACTCTGGCCAGACAAGGAGGCCACATCCACCTGTAAGCCACTGTAAGGCTGCTGCAAAAGAGGAACAGGCATGGGCCCTACAGGAAAAGCAATCTCATCACGGGAGGTTATCCTGGGCTGGGAACCTGGGCAGCCAGACAGGCACACTAAGATGCAGAAGACCCTATCCCATACTGTGCTGTGGCCAGTAAGCAATGGGAATCAAGGACATTACCCTAGAAAAGTCAAAACTTGCAAACTTAATTTCAGACTTCCAGATCAAACAGACCAAGGCAACAGCCCATGGCCCAAAAATGCTCTCCATACATGGCTCCTAGGTTCAAGTTACTGCTTTAGGACACTGCTACACTCCTCCACAGTTCTAGACAGCTGCTTTTGTTCAAAACCCCCTGGTCTCCCCACAGTCCCTGGCTGACAGGGAGGAGCAACATCCACCACAAACACACTACCCTGTACCATGCCCTGTTTATAGCTGTGCTGGGAGGGAAGTGGGTTATGGGTGTCTGCAGAGGACAACAACTCCTAAGTGCTGCCTTCCTGACCACGCAGTGCTCTAAGAGAGCTCTACATGACTCCCCACCACAAGAATTGGGGTCACACTCATTTATATGAGGCTATATCACAGGTAGCCTCAGTGTAACAGCAAAACAACAGCAATTCAAGACTTGAACCAAACTGCAGGCAGCAGCCTGGCAGAGCTCGGGGAAGGAGGCATGATCCTGAACAGGGTCCTCTGCATCACCTGTTGAGGAGAATGCTCATTCAGATTCTGCCATCCTCACCTTGGAGTTGCCCTGAGGGCCATCCAGGCCCCCTGAGCCCTGGCTCTTCCATGAGTAGCTGGGGGACTGGAAAAAAGCTTGGGACAAAGAGCCACTGCCTGTAACTAATTCTGGGCAAGGTGAAAGCACTGCAGGGCTGCTAAGTGACTTGTGGGGCTAAAGTCACAAGAGGAAAGAGTTCACTGATACATACCACTGCTTCCACAGCAGGTGAGTTGTCACCAACAACGAGCAAGGCAGGGCACCTGCTCAGAAACCAAAACAGAGATGTTACCCAAAGTGCATCAAAGGGATTTCTGAGAAGGTTGAGCTCTGTGAACCAACACCCTCATGAAAAGTTAACAAAAAAAGTCTTGGCAAAATCCCTGCCTGCCATCACACTTTGGCATTTTGTTGTACCAAAACACTCTCCAGGGCTTGCAGACGCACCCAGACTGTTCCCGCCATGCACACCAACTGCCTTCTGCTGCAAACACGAGCCTCTGACACTGCCTTCTGGAGGATCTCAATGTGTTCTTAATGAGAGGACTTCCAGACACCTCTGCCCCATTGCAGCTGACAGTCCTGCACCACAGCCTGGGACTGTCTTGGGCAGTCTTCCCAGCGCTCGGGCTTGGTGCAGTTCTTGCTGAGAAGCAATAGCATCTTTTCTGCTGAAGAGACTGCACAGTCAGCAACTGAGATAAGCTGATTCAGACAACTTACTTGAGTGTTTTTGCAATCATTTCATTGACACCAATAACTGGTCTCTCAATTTCCAGGTCTTTACGACTGAAAGACAAAACAAAACAATTCTCCATTAAATCTGGAGAAGAAACTGGTTATCACAGGGGCACACAAAATCCAACCATGAGTGCTGGCTCCACTACCCAGGCAACTCCGTGTGTCATGCCCTGAGCAGGAGCCCCAGCAGTCATCCCCCGAAAACAGGATCCATCCTCTCATGACATTGCTGTGCGCCCAAAGATGATCTGTTGAGGTGTGACAGGATCTGGGGGCAGACACAAGGGCTAGGCTTGGCTCAGGGTAACAGCTGAAGACTAGGCTTAAGACAAAGGTTCCCCTGATACAATACTAAATAGGATTATACATATGGCAGCAAATCTACTCAGCAGGGAAGCTATGAGAACTGTCTGTCAGGCAAAAAGGTATCCTATACCTGTTGTATGAGGTGAGGAACAGCTGAAGGTTATCTTGGTTAATGTCCTGCGCAATATGAAGCCTGTATGTTTGGATCAAATCTAGATTTGCCTGCAGTTCCTCCTGTACAAAAGCAGAAGAATTGAAAGACAGGAAACGTACTTTTCACAAGTAAAGAAGCAATAGTCATAAAAATACCAAAGCATTAAAGCGCATCCATACACACCATTCCCTGTGAGCAAGGACACCACGGGGCAGCAACTCCAGACTGCAGACTGCACTGGGATCCCAGAGACACGAGGTGTTTGTGT
This sequence comes from Oreocharis arfaki, assembly GCA_013398015.1. Lineage (NCBI taxonomy): Eukaryota > Metazoa > Chordata > Aves > Passeriformes > Paramythiidae > Oreocharis > Oreocharis arfaki. Next base: position 56,306 of record VZRR01003717.1, on the reverse strand, counting down.
GATGTGCTGGTACATGCCACGCTTTGGTAATGTGACTACACTTTTACAACTGGCAGTGCACAAACTGCAGCAAGAGTACAGGTATCCTGAGATGGGATAAGTTAACTCCCAAGCCTCAGTAATGCTTACACAGATACAAATCACTCTGCGTTAGGCAGGTCTTCCACGTATGCTCAAGGTTTAAGAAGCAAAGCTTTATAGGTAAGCTGTAAGACTGTGACCAAAGGAAAGTTCAATCCCAGCACCCAGTTCTAAGAAGAAACAACATTCTTAGAGAGCCAGAGAGAGCAGGGAATGCAAGGAAGCACTACATACAATGAAGGGGCTTGTCAGTGGGAAGAGAACAGGATGTGTGCAGGAGGAGGCGGTGCTGGACAAGGAAGCACTCCTTCCAGTGCTGATGTGTTGCTGCAAGAGGACTCCAGGTCAGGGACTGATTTGCTGTGTGGCATATACTGTGTGCACAAGGCACTATCCCTGTCATTGCCCACTGAGCTTGCTAGTTGAGAGACAGCTAACCCCAAACAGAAGGCATTGCTGAGTCCAAAGTTTTCAGGAGGGGCTGGTTTGCCTCTGCTGAAACTTAAGGGTAAGACGAAGAGCAGAATGCAGCAGTTCAACATGTGGACAGATACAAGATCCACTGTCAGCTCCCAGCTGACCTGTGCTCTACCCACAGTCCAAAGGCTTCCATGCTGGCTACAGAGAATGGGCTGCCACTTGTTTCTGTGGGCAGTGTCCTGGGCACCACAAAGGAGTTCCACCACCAGTGCATGGCCTGGAGACAGTCAGGGCAAGAGTGAGGATGTGCGTGCCCCCCAGCATGCCAGCCCTGATGCAAACTCGACACACAGAGAAAACGGTACTACCTGTGGCAACCCTTATCTGACGGACCAGAACTATTTGGGAGCAGACACATACAGAAGTTATAGCTCCATGTACAGTTGCATGGGCAACATTAGCATCTGCTGGGTACTTACATGGCCAAAATGATGTGCCAAGACAATATCCACTATGTTGGTTGTCCAGCCTGAAAACTGAAGAGTGACCATGAATGAGGAGGAGAGTAACTGGAAAATGCAGTTTTATCACGCACTGCAAAACAGCTACTCAGAGTAAGAAAACAATGAAGAAACTATTCAAATTATTTAAGAAGCAAATGCCTGAAGCTTGGGATGGACATGCAAAGCTTCACAGAAACTGTGTACCCACAACACAGCTCTCCAAAACACTTGAAACTTTAAATAAGGGGCCAGAATAAGAGAATAATTAAGAGATCCATTCAATATCAATCAAATGAAGCCTGCAAGCAGGAGTACTAAATCAGAGGAAAGCTGAGTGCTCCAAGCAGTTTACCTGCATTTCTCGTTCACATGATCACACCCACCCTGCTCCTAAGGCAGAGGCCATACCACAGCCAGACTGAGAATGCAGCAGGGACAGAAGTGAAATAGTACACTTTTCACCAGAAATGGAAAAATTCCTGTATTCTGTCCTTTTTTTTACTCTACACGGTTCATTAGGTGTTGTGGAGAGCAGATGTGTGGGGAAGCAGAATCTCACCTTGGATGCTGCCCAGTCAATCCATCCCTTTGCACATGGATCAACATTAATAAGAACAAGTCCCTCCACCAGGTCAGGGTGGCTGAGCTGTGGGGAGAGAGCAGAGGCACACTCAGAAGGATAATTCAGCCCACACAGTGGTCAACAGCTGGTGCAGCAGCTGGAAAACTTCTTGCAAAAGGTGCAAGACAAAGTAAAATGCAGACAAAGTAGGGAGCTCCCCTGTGCCAGGCAGCCAGTGGCTCCCAGCAAGACCAGACTCAATTCACTTGCAGCATCGAGGGACTGACTGCTCCACAGCACCTACAGCCTCAGCAGTGCCTTCTGGTGACCTGTGCACCTGGAACAGCTGTGGGTCCTGCTCAGGCCCTGTGTGTTACAGGGCTGGGAGCAGCAACCTTCTCTGCTCCAATCCAGCACCTCTGTGAGGAACCTGGACAAGCTCCTGTGCCTGGAGAGCACCTCCTTCTCCTCAAGGAAGAGGCAGTCTCCCAGTGGAGATGGGGCAAATGGCGGGGGAGTTAGTGCTGAGGTCCCCGAGCCCATGCAGCATGGAAAACTTGAGCTACAGGGGCACCCACTCCCCACAGAGCACCCCTGCTGCCCCCCTGCCTGCAGACATCCCTTCCCCCACTTCATCCAGCAACCCAAAACCCTGCAGTGTACCTCAGGCTGTACCTGGGCAACACAGGTACAAAGCCCTTATGAGAACTACTTGCAAACACAAACTCAGAAATCAGAGTCAACTAGCCTCTGCTGAATTGTGGGCTCGCTCCAAGGCTGAAGTTCTATGGCAGCTCTCCTGCTCTACTGCACCGATGTGAAGCAGAAGGAAACACCTCTGTCCTCAGCAGGAAAGTGCCCGCAGCCCAGGGAGCGTGGCAAGGGCCTTGTGGCACTTCGCTGAGGACTAAGGCTGATTTGCACAAACTCCTCTTTAGCAAGGCTGAAAACCACCCAAGATACAGAAGGCAAGGAACAGTGAAACACCAGTGCCTCACACTGCCCCGGCTCAATCTTGACTGTAGGGAATGGGAAACAGAGAACTCTGTGTAGGAGGGGCAGCTGCCCAGCACAGTGGCTTGAAGAAATGATAGGGGCCTGAACAACTGGCAACTCCCTGCACTCATCAACCTGAAGCAAACTTTACTGAAAATGTCAGATTTATGGGGCTTTTTTTAACGCTATCTCTGAAACACTCAGGCAAATTCCTGGGCTGCTAAACGATGCCCACTGATTTCACATGAACACTACACTTGAGAGAAATGCATAAGCAGGTACCAAAACAGAGGCAGCTCTCCTGTGTAAGGGTGGAGGAAAATCTGCTTCCTTCCAGTGACAAAGCACATTCCTCATCAACACTGGTTTGCAGTACATCACCACATCAATTCTTTGGACATAAACACCGGACACAGCAGACAGTAGTGCAGCTGGTCTCTGTGAAGACTCAAGACTGGCTATTCCTAGCACTCAGGATGGGCTCTGCTGACTCAAAGGCATCACATTACAATCTTTCCATGCCTGGCACAGCTTCAGAGCAACCCTGACTGCTGCGACATAGCCATCTGGATGGAGGTAGCTCTCCCATGGCTCCCTGCAGCCCTACTGTTACTACTGACTGCTACTTTGCCCGTGCCCCACACAGTCAGTCTGATCAGCGATGACCACAGCCCACACAAGTCACCAGCAGAGAAGAGATACTTACTGCACACCTGCTGAGGACATAAGCACCGGCTCCCAGGCCAATCCCAATGAAGCTCTTCAGGCTGAAATACAGGCATTTCACAGTCAGCAAGACTAACTTAGCTCAGCTGAAGGACCCCTAGAGGCAAAGCCTTTCCCCTCTGCATACAGATGTGCACTTATGGTTTGTTTTCGAAACAATGCAGCAATGATGCAGCAGCCATAAATTGCCTCATGTAGCAGACAGTGTTCCCAGCACAGAACTAGACAGGGTCACACTGGCTGGGAGATGCTTGTGCCTCTTGGGACACTTCAGGGAGAGTATCAGACACAGCAAGCAGAGACAGAGGTAGGTGCTGGAACAGCACTATCCAGCTGGCTCACCCCATTTCCCTTCAGAGACTTACTTCAGGTGTGTCAGAACAGCAGGTAACATTTCAGCCAGTTCATCCATACTGGGATACTGGTACCTGAAAAGCAAGAGAGCACCTTCAAATACAGCTTGACAGAGGTGTTCCAGTTCCACTCAAGGTAGGAGGGACAAGGAACGTGTGACAGACATGTGCACAGGTTGATAATGTGCAACAATACTGTATGTTTCAGCTGACTGCATGGATCCCATCCCTCAGAGCAAGACTAACACAGAGCTGAGGTCTTTTGGGCAGTCAGACTTCTGTGGCAGGATGGACAGATGAAATGCCAGCTTGACTGCGGTGTGCTGGGCTCATGTTCAAGTCAGAAAGCTGGTACCAGACTCAGCATTAGTGAGGGTTTTACCCATGTCTCAGTAATTGGAGAGTTCCCTGAATGCCCCTTGAGAAGCCTCCTCATTTTGCCATTTCATCAGCTGCTGACAGCTGCTTACCACTACACTCAGCCTGGCAGTCCCAGCTGGCTTAAACTCAGTCCAGACCAAACAACATGGGTCTCTGCAGAGCTCTTACCCAGATGGGAATGGGGGGGCTCCTTCCTGCTGGCCTGGTGCATCCACATGGCACACAGCAAAATGCTGCGTGATCTCTTGCATGTCTTCAAAGTTAAAGAATGCATTAAAACAGGATTTGTCTGCAACAACAACAGGAAGAAATCAAATATTTAGTTAAGTTTTATTGCAAGCCACCCTCCAAACACCACAGCACACACCTGCAGGAGCTCAAGTCCCCACTGAGCCCACAGAGCAGCAGGTGCTGGATGGTGTATGTGCTGTGCCTCAAAACTGCAATGAAGCAGTGAATCCCAGCAACAGAACTGCCATGACTGGAGGGCAAGCAGAAAAACAACAGTCCAGCCTGCAATGCCTCGGAAAGCAGGGCCTTGCAGCACCTGGTACTCAAAGCACTCACAGAGGAGCACCTGTGTGAATGTAACAGGACATGTTGGGTGGGAAGAGATGCTCAAAAGAGCAGCTGAGCTCACCAGATCATTACACTCCTGCTGCAGCCATGTAGAAGGAACTTGCTCACCTGCCCAGCACCCAGGGAATGGATACCCTATCACACAGTGCAGTAAGTCAGCTAGAGCACTACAGTGTGTTGGGTGGACCTATTTCCACCTTTCCACCTTGGCCCTATCTTTCCAGGGCTGTTGGAATGGACAGGGGCATACCACGTGCTCTCTCTCCTGCAGACCTTTATCTTTTCACCCTGGAATGACCTCATCTCAGTTCCATGCCAGGCCTGCTACTCCCCACACTCAAAATCAAATATGAACAATCACTTTTTCAGGGTCCTGGGAATGCAAGGGCTTACGGTTGAGGCCAATGTCATGGTATGTGAGGATGACAGGTCTGTTCCCCTTGGGTGTGCCCCGCATGGTGACATGAACCACTCCGAAAGCTGTCTCAATGTCATGTTCCTGCAGAGAGAGAAGAAGGAGCCCCAGTGTTACATGTGCTGCCTGCACAGGGAACCCTGAGGACCAGCAGCAAGGGCCTCATTCTCACTTTCACACTGCTCTCCTACCCACAGTACAGCTCTTGAAATCACAGAACAGTTTGGGTTGGAAGGGACCTCAAGCACCATCTAATTCCACCCCCCGGCCATGTGCAGGGAAACTTTTCACTAGATCAAGTTGCTCCAAGACCCATCCAGCCTGGCCAACCCACAACCCTGTGTGGATCCAATCTCTGTATTCAATCCCTGTGTCCAACCACTACCCAAAGCAGCTTGCTTTTGTACAGATGTGCAAACGGTCTGGGGCTGCATCTTCCCGTGATCAAAATCTTTGGGATAACTATGGACTTTGGAAAAGCTGTAGAGATGTCAGGAAAGCTGGGTACACAATATAACCTGCAGATCCCTTCTCTCATCTACACTAATGGAGAGACATGCTCTTACAGAAACTGTAAAAAGCACCAATTATTTTCTTGATATTAAGAAAGTATCTGCTTAGGAAAAAGCAGATTCAGCTTGAAGGTTAGGTTCAGCTTGAAGACAGGACATTACAACCTCAAAAATATGTTTTACTCGTTTACACAAAGTATATGAAATTAATTTCAAATGACCTGAAAGTCATTAAACCAAACACAGGACTGGTGAGACCACCTGGCTTGCAGCACACCAGAAATCCACTTCACCCCCACTTTCTGGGCCCTCTGAGGGCTGGTTGTGGGGCAGACTGATTTAGTTCTTGCAGTGCAAGACCCTCCTTCCCCCAGCTGTGCTTCTTTTCGAGGACTCCAAAGCCTCTCTCTCCCCTTGCCCCAGGAGTGTGGCAACATGAGGACGCTGCCCCAGCCAAATCACCTGAGGTAGCCTCAGACCTTCTTGAGCTCGCCTCTGAAGGATGACAAGACACCCCTGGCTGTCCTTGACCTCAGAATGGGGCTGGGTTTTGCCGGCATGCAGCTGTTGCATTGTGCATGTGCAGAAGCTGGAGTACTCACCTACAAAGCAGCAGAGACCTGTCTGCAGGTGACGCTACCTCACCTGAGGCTCACCTGCCTCCCCTTTCCTTAGGAGGGGACTGTGGGGGTAGGAAAGGACTCATCTGTGTGCGCTAAGTGAGCGTGTCCACGCGGCAGGAATTCCTGCCCTCACAGCAAGGCTGCACAAGGCAGCCCAGGGTGCAGTCTCCGCTTCCTCAGCCTCCAGAAAACCTCCAGGCTCTGCCCCTTGCCCACGCCTCAGCTCTCAGGGCTGCTCTGCTGAGCTGGGCAAAGCTCTGTCCTGTACTCTCGCAGGATGTGCTGTGCAGCCACAGCACTGGACTCCAGTTCAGTGCTCTCCAAGCCTGCAGGTGTTAACGAGTCCTTTAACTAAAGCGGCCACTTTCGGAGAAGGCCAAGAGTGGCAACTGGCAGTGCAGGTGGACAGAATGGTGAAACACAGCAAACTCAATGGAGAGCACAGCGAGTGCCAAAGTGGCTGGAGCCTGCAACCCCCAATTCCCTATGCCTCTGAGGGCTGACACTAAGAGCAGGTCTCTCTGCCAGCTCTGGCACTTGCTAGGCTCTTCCATAAGCAGCGTGAACTCACTGAGCTGGCAGGAAACTATCCAGTTGCCTTTGTTCTGTTTTTGTTTTTAAATTAATCTTACTTTCTTAGACTTCTGCCAGGTCAGTGAGTTAAGAAGCTCACAGAGAGCTCTGGCAAACGCTGGTTCTGGCTCAGAGCCCAAGCGGAGTGCATGGGGTGGCAGAAGGAATAACCTTGCCCTGAGCACAAGATCAACTAAACTGACTCACGGCTCATGAAGATACACCTGCAGGGGACAAGGGAGGGTCTATAGGCAGCAGCAAAAGGTCAGCTATTAAACAGAAGCACAAACACTAAACTGAGGCAACAATGAGAAAAGCACAGAAAGCAACAAAAGAGTTAATAATATTGCAATATGTCGGCAATACACTCTTTTTTGTAATTACATTTGAACTTACTGCTAAGGCCACACATGCTTTTACTAGGTAAGCTACAGGACAAGGTACTAGAAACAGAAACACCCACTTCCCTTCAGAGCCTCTGTCCAAGCATGTCAATGTGTTTCATACTGCAGCACCCTGCATTTCTGTTTTCCAAAGCTGAGCTTAGATCTAAGCTCTCAAGTGGGGAAGGAAAAGTTTCCTTGAGCTAATAATGAATTCTTGCTCTCCTGCTTACTTTGACTTTACACACTGTGTAAACTGCAATTTGGGGGAAAGGGAGCTACCCTGCTACTCCTTCAGTCACATTGGTGATTCAAATACAGGGAATGCACACTTGTTGGAGGTTAGGATTTTTTTTTTCCTTTCTCTCAGGGAATTTTTTCCCATCTGTTGCCTAAGAGATGATAGCGACCAGTACTTAAGAGAGACAAAAGAAGCGGCCAAGCTGGGGGGAAGGGGTGCAGCTGGCTGCAGCTTCTTGGCCGGTGGCTTTTCTCTTGGGAAGGCAGAGATACCGCGAGGTTTTTGGCTGGGGGGTGAGGGGCTGGGCTCGGCTCCTGGCTCTCTCTCGGGATCAGAGGGGAACGGTCAAGTTGCTGCTACCGCGGGAAGAATTCGCTGCCACCGCGGAGTCCAGCCCGGCACTGCTTCTTCTTAACTGTGCGGGAGCCTCTGCTCGTAAGAGCAGCGGTGAACTGGGACCTTATTAACACCCGATCAGACTGGAAAGGACCCTCACCATCGACTCAGGTGCCTCAGGGGAAAAACCCGGGACCCCGACCCCGTCCCCCTTCCCGGAGGGAGCGTCTCCCGGCTGCGTGCGGCAGCTGCTTGTGGGAGCCCGGCCGCCGCTGCCCGGCCCCACTGCTTTCTGCCGCTGCTCCGAGCTTTTTAGCTACACTTTAACCCAGCACCCCCTGCCTGCCGGGACAGCCCGCGGCTCCTGCTACGGCTGTGTCTGCCCGCGGGTGTGGCCGCCTCTGCCGCTCCAGCCGCCGCTGCGAGGTTCCCGCTGCCGCCCCTTCAGGCTCCCGAGGGGCACCGGGCCCGGCTGCCCCTGGGGCTTTGCCAGGGAAGCCCCTTTTCCACCCCTCCCGCCGCCCGAGCCGCCATTGCCGCGTGCAGAGGCGGCCGAGCTCGCGCCGCAGCGCCCCCTGCCGGCGCGGGGGAATCACCGCACCCCCTGCCCGGCCGGGAGCCACCAGCGCCCCTGCCGGCCGTGCCCGGAGCTGCACCGGAGGGGAACTGCCCGCGGCCGAGCGAGGCCGGCACTGCGCTCTGCTCTGCTCGGGGTCGCTGCCGCTGCTGCTGTTTGTTTGCCGTGCTATCCGTACGCACACTAGGAAAGAGCTGGGATTCCTTTTCCCATTTCTCTGCCTGAAAGCCCTTTCATTTCAAAGTTACAATAATCCGGAGGGAAGGGGGTCACGTTTTCCATTCCAAGGGAGGTTCCTGCCTTCCTTTGCAGACACCTGTCTTTCAAACCAGCACAACACTGAACATGGGCAGCAGCATAAGAAATCCCATCTTTAACAAATCTCAGCAAGCAGCACTTAGAAAAATATAAGATGCTAAATCTGCGAACTTCTTACTCTGCCCTGAACAGCATCAATGCCTCAGACTGGGAGCGCTTAAGGTTACTTCTTATTTCTCCTGTTAGTTCCCTGGAAAGGTGGAAATCCTCCTGGGAAGCAGCTACCCTTCTCTGCTGTGAATAAAGCATATTACTTTTTAAAGCCTTTTTCCAAGGCTTTCTCCTTTCTACCAAGGAAGCAGCAGCCACTACAACTAGAGAGAAGGGTTTCTACCTTCACTTTTTTAGCTGCACATCAGCTATCATGCTGATCTCTTTTTCAAGATCACCTGGAGAAGTAAGACTGAGACCCCTAGCTTACCTACAGGTAATTCTATGTCAGTTTTTCCAGTGAACTTTATTTTCTCTGAAACTTTGCCCTGGAGTTTTAGGACTTTATCTCAATCTCTGATTGCAAAGGACAAAATAATTTTCAGATGCCACACAATTAGAGCACACATGACTCCCCATCACCTGCTTGTCTCCACAACAGCTCTCTCCCATTTATCGAAGCCACAGGACAGCATGAGATAGAGGCTTAAACCAGAGCTTAGGTATTATGCTTTAGATGACAACAGTCTCTACACTTAAAAAATACAACTGCTACCTTGAACTGCCCCCCAAAAGTTACTCTTTTATTACATTATTACTGGCTTATTACTCTCTCAAACATGGAGCAGAATACCCAGTTACAGTGGGTACCAGAGCACTCAGTGAGAGAACAGGAACTTTGCAGGCTGCACCCTCTGTCCTTGACAAACACACTTTCTTCATGTCCTGGTAGACACCCTTCACAGCTGCCCAGTGAGATGCCCTTGCCTGTGTCACAGTGCTTCCATAACTGCTGCTGTTCCAAAACACAATTCTGGCATGTTCTCTCCTCATATCTGCCCTTTGCTCATGTAGAAATGTTGTGCTGGAAAGTAACAGACACTTCCAGACTCTGGCACACTTGGTTTCTTTCTGTTCTCTGCTCAGGCCAGCTATGACATACTGCATCAGTGTAGTATGAAAAGAGATTCAAGGGTTGTTACCTTGCAGGTGCCTAATTCCAGCTAAGGTCTGAACACTTATCTGGTCTACTGCAGGGAAGCAGTGATACAAGAAGGCAGGTGGAAAACATGTGGCCAGGAGATAGCCAGACTTACAAACCTGCAGTCTGAAAACAAGGGAGATGAACGCAAGAGAAGATCATGATCCACAGGTGGTGTTTTGAAGAGATGGATAAAATTCAATTTTCACTTAGGGACTGAAAATCTCATCAGAGGTTTTTCTGAAGAGATTTTTATCTTTTGCCTTTATTTGTATAGTAGGTAAAAATAAACTGCAGCTGCAGCCCACCTGCTGCAAATAGGAGGTGGGTATCACAGGCAGCGTGGCTCCCAGAGCTGGCTCTCACCAGCTGCGGGCACAGCCTGTGCCACACTTGCTGCTGGGACACAGCGCTGAGGCTGGGCAGGCAGTTGCCATCGATCCACTCAGCGCAGCTGGGAACCACAGCTTCAAACAGCAGCAGTGCCTGGGGGCCGGGAATGAGAAGAGCAATGATGGATGAGGAACAGAAGGCATGGAGACCAGCTGCAGCTGTAGCCTGCTGGGCTGACTTCAGGAGCCTGTGCTTGTGGAAAAGGAAAACGTGATACAAGTACTCGAACACTTGCATCTTGTAACGGTTTCCCATAACTTTCCCAGCGTCCAACAATCTGTAGGTGAAATAAGACTTCCTCAACTGGAAGTGTGGTCTTCAACTTTCTGAGGATGGGGCTGCAACCCCCTAACACTTGTGCCTTTGGTACCTCTCTCCCCCTGTGATCAAAGCAGCTCAACCTTATTAATGTGTGGGGTAAAGAACCACATAATTCCCTATCTTGTATCTGCTGATTTTGCATGAGATCTCCTGGCCTTTCCTTTGGAAGCTCAGGAGCAACTGACCCCAATTCCATACTCCCCAGAAGTGACACCCTAACAACCCTTTCTGGGCTGATGTGCTTGGGACAATCCAGCCAGCCCTGGTACAGCAGCCAACCCTGACCATACTGCTGTCCTCCAAAACTGCCCCAGGGAGCTCCGTCCTTGCTGAGCCAAGAGGGCTGGCAGGATGTCAAACACACGCAGGCATGCTGTGGATGCACGAAGCAGCACAAAGGGGTTGCTTTGTTCTCTGTTCCTGATGAACAAGGATTGATTTGCTTTGCTGAAAGCCACAAGCCCTGTGCTGACATTGTCACTCATCTCTTGCAATGTTATGGTCTTATGCCTCTGGGTTATCATCAGCCCTGAGTACATGCTTTCATTTTCCACTCTAGGAAGGTCTGACTCAATGTGTAGCGCCCTTTGTTTACCCAGAGGCAGATAACTTTTGTCACTGCACCTTCCATCACTTTTTCCATACCACTAAAGAGTATATTTAAGCAGCACAGGTCCCAGCACAGATTTCCAGAGTGCTCCTCAAGTAATCTCAACTGTGAAAAAAAATGCTGGGTTTTTAAAAATCAGTATTTCATCAATCAGTGGACTTCTCCTCTGACTGCATGGCCTCCTAAGTCCCTTAAGAGATATGTCTTAAGACTCCTGTTGGTCCTGTCTCTTGGAAATCCTGCACTGACTGAATTCTCTTTATTTATATCACTACTGACTCTTTTGAAGGATTCCAACAGCTCTGCAGAGCAGGATTTCCATTTAAAAACTTACATTATCCTTTCCTAATATTTACCAGTGTAATTCATCCACTATACTCTGCTAATTTTATCAGTCTGTCTTGTACAGGTGGTCAGCGAATTCCCAGAATTCCTCTGAATTCTGACCTGTCTTATAAAATGCGTGACAAATGAATCACTGGGAACCATGGCAGCTTCAACAGAGGAGCATAACCTCTCACTTAACACCTCAAATACTTAAACTTATTTAAAACTCCTGGGTTGATACTTCCAGTTCTGGCAACCTGCTACAAATGCATAATTATTATTTATTTTTGTAGAGGCTTTGCAGGAGGCACTGTGGGTTAAGGCAGGGTCTGTGCTGACTCCCCACAAAGAACATTCCAGCACAGTACTCTCTGTGAGTTGCTCTGTGCCAAGCCTGAATGCAGAAAAAATTATGTTTAGTTTTTCTGCTATGACTAGCCCTTAGCCTTCCTTCCAGGTTCCATTTTGACAGGTCTGAAACACGACAGTTGTTTTTCCCCCTTGCAAATCATCTCTCAAAAACTCCTCTGTCTGCTTTGTTCTGTTCATATATTTAATCTGCTAGAGTTTATAACCTCTTCCATTTTCTCTAGCTTTTTGAAAAATGCTTTGTTTACAATTGCCTCCCTGCCCTTCTCTTAGTCATGCTGGCTTTCTGGCACCATTCCTTGTCTCTGCTGTGATGGATGGTGGGCATTTGCTCTCTGCTCAGTTTATGTTCAACAATCTTCTCCGTGTCTGTGCAGGTTTTGTTCTGAACTTTAAGTGCAAAACTGGTGAATTTTTCTGTGGTTTGCTGGTTAGTTTTTTCCTTTTCCCCAAGGATGTTGATCTGGAATACATTATGGCTCCCATCACAGAGCAAGCCTTGGAAGGCACAGAATACATTTCTCTGCCCTCAGAATCATGTCAATGATGGCTTCTCACAATCTGGGGCTCCTTAACCTGCTGCTCCACAGAAGCTTGTGGCTAAAATATAGTGTTGTTACCATGCAATGGATGCAACTTAGATTGGCTGACTTGATGATGAAGTGCCACTGGAAAGAGTCCTTCTCCTGTCCCTCTGCCCTGCCCCATGTCCACTGAGCTGATGGTCTTAGGGAAATCTGTAAGAGGGAGTGCAGACTTGGGTTCACTCTCCCGCTATATCAGGAAAACAAAGCAAATGACCCTGCAGCCACAGGATCTCTCATCAAGATGGAAAGTGAGCGGTGCGAGTGCACATGTGGTGGCAGAGGCACTGCCTTGCTTTAGCTCTACTGTTAAGAGACACTTTCAGGTAGAGCTTGGGCAGAAAAACAAGTGGCAGCCAGAGAAAGGCAACCACTGCTGCTGGCCATCTCTGAAAGCCCTGTGATTTTTGCTATAATCTCTGCTCTTGATCAAAGAGCCCTGCACTTCAGAAATGTGTGTGAACCATAATGGCTCAGGTACTGGAAAGTGATACAACACAATCCAACAGAAGCTTTGAAATATCTGAGATCAAACTCAAACAAGAACTGCTGGAAGGCATTCCTTGCCAGAGAGTTGCAGAAGGTCAGACAAGGCTTGGACATTATTCTGTTTGCTCTTAACTTTTCTGAATGCTTCTCAAACTAAGGAGGAAAACCCACACCCAACTGACTGCCAAAGACTTCATCTACTGCGGCACTGATTATGGAAAGAAGTAGGCACATGGCCAAAGGTTCAAATGTAGCAACTATTTCTGACTGCCACCCTCTGCCTTCGGCCAGAGAGGGAAAAATGACAGTGCCACTGACAGGTGCCACCTGTTAAAGAATCCATTCAGTGCCAGTAGCTTCAGGTGCAGCTGCAGTGGAGCTGCAGGTTGAGCTCTGGAGGGGCAGGAGCCCAAGCCCATGGCAAGAGGCCACAAACTGAAGACCCTCTGCAAAACAAGGGGCCCAAGGACCCAGACTCAGAGACACTGCAGCAGCCAAGTGACCCTCAGACTTTCCTTGTGCTTTGACTGTGAGGGGATAAATGGCCAGGGGTTCCTTTGTTTGGGGTCCCTTTTGGAGGTACCAGCTTGAGCTCTTATTTTCTTGCTTTGTTATTTAGTTGTTGCACCATGATTAAATTATCTTAGGGATCTGGGCATTTGTGACTCTGCTATGGAAAAACTGGGGTTTTCTTACTGGTCTTTCATCCAGTAAGAAACCTGCTGGGACTGTGCATGGGATGTAAGCTGCCAGGGACTTGGTCCCAGTTCAGGTGGTGCAAGAGTAGCTCCGGGAGGGTTGGACAGGGAAGTTTCCTTAACGCCACCAAAAATTTCCCATACTGAGGGAAAACATTGTTAGTGCGGGAGTGAGGCATCCAACAGCAGCTCCAGAGCTGCTACTGCCTTGAGCGCCAGAAACTCACAGGCAGCAGAGGTAGCAATCCAAATTCCAGCCGTGCTCCCACAGACCCAGGTCACAGTGTGATCCAGGGCTTAAGTTTTAAAAGTTATTAAAGGCTGAAGAAACCATTTGTTTCACAGTGGGAATTATTAATGACTAGAATTCATACTACAAGTGCTTTTCATGACTAATTTATTAAGCTCCTTTTTTGGCATTACCAGATGAGTTTTACTCCCAATGTGAAGCTGCTCAAAGTTCAAAATTAATTCCTTAGAAAAATTAGGAATTTATTTAATTTGGAGACTGGCAATAAAGAACACATCTGTGAAATCCCTTCAGTTTGTTTTTTTTTTTTTAACATTAAAGCCTGGGAGAACATAGAACAGCAGGGCATCTGTTGCTTGCACTCTGCTCAAGCTTGCTGAATGTCTGTACTAGCATAGGGCTAGAAACATCCCCAAAAAACCTTTCAACTTAAGGACATTCAGCTCCTGGTTCACCCAAGGCAAAGAAAACTGCCTCTACCACTTTGCTGTAAGGTGGAGGAGATGAAGGTTATCCAGGGCAGGCTTTCCCCTTTTTCACTGATTCTGTGGCTACAGCAATTTACTTTACATCATCTTTGCAATTTTTGGCAAAGGTGAAAAATAACTGCATCATGCTCCTGGGGCAGCCTATCCCAGCTATTAACTACAGAGAATTAAAGCAGAGACTCCATTGTCTTGCTCTTGGCAACAGCTGCCCTCAAATTTCTACACATTATTAAAACAAAACCATAAACTATGCCTGTAAGATAAGAAAAAAATATTGTGAGACTCTAAAACGTCACCACCTGGTAACTCTTAGCATTATAATACTGTCAACCTTAAGGCAGCTGGTAGCTGAGTGCTTCTCAGCTCCTTCCCAATGCAAAATTATTTCAGAAATAGTAGAGCTGAAGGAGATGGCTGCATGGGAAGCAAATCGAGATCAGATTTAAATCAACATCTTGAAGTAAATTATTCATTTCCATACAGAACAGAAACTTACTAATAGAAAACACAGTATGATCTATCCAGGCAGGCAATGGTTTCTGGTACTCTGTGTAATTGGATTAAGTTTTATTTAAGAGAAATTCTGGGTGAGAACTGAGAGCAGCAGCAGAATGAGATATGCAATCTGCTTACACAAACTCAAAAGCATCAGGAGACAGAGGTGCTGCTGTTGCTGTATGTACAAACAAGCAGCTATGTGTGCCTGTTCCAAAGGCAGGTGATGGTGAAGGATGGACCCAGTGCCTCTCTGTGACCCTTGCTAATGCTCAGGGTCAGCCAGCAAGAATTGGCAAGTCACTTCCAAATACAGATCCTGCCAGAGAACAGCCACAGCTCCGCAGTCAAAGGAACTCAGTCCAGTGAGCTACAACACAAGCATGGCTGACAGGCTGGGTTTGTGCTCCCAAAGCAGAAATCACAAACCCCTACAACCACGCAACGCTGAGACCACTAAGCAATTCATGACGTGTCTGAGATGTAGCAAGATGCACTTCTCCGTCTCCTGCCCTGCCCATGTGTCACAAGAAGCAGTTAAAACCACAACTTTCTTGCACTCCAGTCAAGTATCCAGTGTCATGAGCAAGGCACCCAGCACAGACTGAGGAATAGAAGGTGCTTCTTACTCCTGCTCTGAGAGCAGATCCCCTCTTCCCCCTAAGGCAGGAAACTGCACCTGCCTAGATCTGTAACAGTTCAGGGTGAATTAAACCATGCCAGATGAGCTCTGCTCTGCCCAAGGCTAGCAGGGGGGCACTCTGCACTGCTGTTTTGAGATGGCAGTCTGAGACTCCAGCCTTCCCCACGGGCTGCAAACAGAACAGAGAACCTCTGGCTCTCTCCCACCCCCTGGGCAGTGGACTAAAGGTGCCACCACCTGCAGACACACAGCCTTTGTAAACCTGAGGCCCGCACAAGGGAGATCTGAATGTGCTAATACATGTGTGAGTCTGAAACGGTTTGTGTGACGGCTAGATCCCAGATTACCTTAATTCCTCAAGGAACCTGGCAGGTAAGCCAAGGGCCATGGTTCTAGTCAAGGACAGTCTTCCTACTAAGTAGGATGTCCCAAACTGCATTTCAGTACCTTGTTGAAGACAATGAACATATTAAAATCTCTTGAAGAAGAGAATGCTGGGCTGTGTTCTGTATCTCCAAACTTTCCACATCCCTGGGAACTAGAACTGCATTGAGTTAAACCTGGTAGTACAGTTACTCATTAATTGCTGTGAAATACCATTAACAGGTGTTGCCTAACTGATGAAAACAGCTCAACCTGAAGCACATACATTTGCTTTGCTCTAAAAACTCACAAGAACATAAAAAGTACAGGAACTTCAAGTATCACAAGTGCGTAATTACCCCTTTAGCACACTGTTGTCACAGAATACAGAAAGCAAAACTAATGTTTAAGTAAACTCCAAGGAAGGACTGTGCATATACATTTAGAAATAAGAGTCATGTTTCAGTCCAAGTCCAGCTAGCCAAAACTTTCCAGAACTCAACACTCCAGTCTTACAGAAAAGTGAGCTTTTAGATGGAAAACCAGATGGGAGGAATCACAGGAAACACTTCCTAAGAAACAAAAATAATACAAAAAAGGAGGCCAAAATAAAATTATATTTTAATAATTTTTATCTTTACAGTGTTTTTTGCTGTGATGTCAGAAGTCAAAATCAGTACTTCAGTGGTGATGCTGGTTTCAATATGATTAGGAGCAGCATTAATCTAGCAGGTATTAAATAGACTTGCTTTCTAGATCAAAAAATCTTCTGTGTTCTAATTATTTTCACTCTAGGACTTTGAACAAAAGAACTCGTACAAATCAGAGAAACAACGGTCCTCAATATGCCAGACAAAATGTTTCAATACAGGTGAGAACAGCTCCCATTATTCACACACAGAAAGCAAACCCTTCCTCAAAAGTGCTAACGTTCTATTTTATTTCATCACAAAAAAAACTTCAAACTACTTTTAAGTTTACATACTTGTAAAAGAACTTCTCCAAAACTGAATCAGTACAAACACAGGCTTATTGAAAAGTGACACTTTCAGTAAAAGTAAGTGGCAAGAAATTCCTTATGGAGGTCTGTCACTAACTCTGCAAACATTGTGCTGTGTTTTACACTGGGCACAAGCAACTGAGTAACTCCACAGTTTCCATTAATGTGTCTTGGCTTGAAAGACAGGTGCCTGCCAAGGAAAGAGGGAACCTCTTTTGGAATGGAAAACGTGACCCCTTCCCTCCAAATTATTGTAACTTTGAAATGAAAGGGCTTTCAGGCAGAGAAATGGGAAAAGGAATCCCAGCTCTTTCCTAGTGTGCGTACGGATAGCACAGCAAACAAACAGCAGCAGCGGCAGCGACCCCGAGCAGAGCAGAGCGCAGTGCCGGCCTCGCTCGGCCGCGGGCAGTTCCCCTCCGGTGCAGCTCCGGGCACGGCCGGCAGGGGCGCTGGTGGCTCCCGGCCGGGCAGGGGGTGCGGTGATTCCCCCGCGCCGGCAGGGGGCGCTGCGGCGCGAGCTCGGCCCTCACGCGGCAATGGCGGCTCGGGCGGAATGGCGACAATTCAGCAGCAGGAACCTCGGAGCAGCGGCTGGAACAGCAGGACGGGCTTGCCCAGGGTAGAAAGCAAGACATAACAGAGACTCCACAGTTGTAGCTGGAACCATGGAGCATGGGGCATCGGGCAGGCAGGGGGTGCAGAGCTACAGTGTAGCAAAAACCCAGAGCAGTGGCAAAAAAAACCAGCCGGGCCAGGCAGCAGCAGGCCGGCTCTGGAGCAGGGCAGGGAAAGGCTCCCTGGGAGACGGAAAGGGCTCGGGATCCTGGGGTTTTCCCCTGAGGCACCCCAGCAGACGGTGAAAATCCTTTTTTTAGTGAAGTAGGGTGTTAATAAGGTCCCTGTTCACCGCTGCTCTTACGAGCAGAGGCTCACCCACAGCAGAAGAAGCAGGACTGGAATGGGCTCTTGCAGTGAATTCCACCCCCCAAGCAGCAGCTCCGACCGTCCTCCTCTGAAGCCAAGAGAGCAGGAGAGCAAGGAGCTGCACCCAACCCCTTCCCCCAGCCCAAATCTCGCTATATCTCTGCTCTTCCCAGAGAAACTCCCAGGTGAAGAGAGTACCCAGCTGCGCCCCTCCCCTAAGCTGTGACAACTTCTTTTGTCTCAAGTACTCGGTCATTACTGTTCCTTAGGAACGTATGGGAAAGATTCCCTAAGAGAAAGGAACAAAAGCAAAAAGAATCCTAAACCCCAACAAATGCCAGCAAGACAGCACATTTTTATACCAAGCAGCTTAATTTCTTTCCTCCAAGGGTTTATGCATGCCTTGTCCTTTCTGTTTGAGATGAAGCCTGCATGTCCTGGACTTACTTATTCCCACTTCCTCCTCCTTGAGAGCTTTCTGCAAATACTCAGCCAAATCCCAGACCACCTCCACACCCCAAGCCCCCTCCTGCATGGTGTGTGCTGAAAACCAAACACTTCTCTCCCTCACTCCCGGTGGTGGGAGGCAGCAGAGGGGAAGTGTCAGCTCAAATGATCAAATCAACTCATCAGATCAAATGCCAGCTTGTCAGACTGAAACATAATACAGGTTTAGTTGGATAGTTTTACAAACAGATCATCATACTCCTTCATTCCTATTTAAAGCAAATGATCTGGAAAAGAGGGGAGAGATGTAGGCTGAGACAGAACATCTACTTCTGAAACCTGAAGAGGGTCTGCAGATAATAATAAAAGCACAGGCACAGCTCTATTAACAGTGCAGGTTACCATACCATCTGTCCATCAGCATCCCAGACCATTTATTCCACCATCTGCCCATGGACATTGGGAAAAGCCAAGCCTAGATTTCATTAGGGTTCATACAGCTTTCAAGTAAAATGTAGGTCTCAGATTTAGGTTAATACTTTTTAGTTCTGAGAATAACCTAAATTCATATAAAGAGCCCTAAGCCCTCATGCTAGCTCTCCATTTCATCTCCACTGCAGTTACCAGATTATGTGGGATTGTTTAACTGACGCTCAGGCAATCTGTTAAGGATCAGGGTTAGCTGTGGTTGCTTGCATACTAACAGTTTAAGAAAACCAGGACAGCTGTATCTGAAAGTCAGCTGTACCAGAAAAGCTAAAAGCTTCCTCACACAGATTCACCCCAGAGTATCAAATTTCAGAAGCAGGAAGAAGCAGAAACTTGTGCTGCTGACTTTGCCCAGATCTGATCCTGGCAAGCTACTCAAAAATAAAACCAAACACGGGGAAATGAATAGAAATTCACAACAGCATCAGTCCTTTTCACCAAAGGAAAGATCTTACAAATCTTAAATATACGTGTTACCTTGAAAAATAACACATGCCTAAAGCTATACAGAAAAACAGTGTGGGGAACCTGTGTGCCAGGCCCTACACACCTCCTAGAGTCAGTGACAGTGCTAATGACATGCTCCTGAGATGGGATTAAACTAAACACTTCTCCCATTCATAAGCATGGCCCAGCTGCAGAGAATATTTTGAAACTCCAGATTTCAGCCAGAGGGAGGTCTAGAGGCACCACAGAACTAACACTGAGGGTGGCTGTTACTCTGGCTGTATCCAAGGAGAAGCTAGGGCAGGAACATCAGTCAGTCCTGGAAGGAGGTGGGACCCTGAGGTTAGTTCAGTTGGTTAGAGCATGGTGCTAGCAACACCAGAGATGGTCAGTTCAATATGGGCCATTCACTTAAGAGTTGGACTCAATGATCCAATTCGGCATACTCTGTGAATTTCTGGGATGGACTTACAGCAAATGACCTCATGGCCAAGGGCACAGAATAACACAGACACAGAAATAAAGCAGGACTTGTTCCAATATGTCAATGTCTTTTACTGGGGACCTCAAACTGGACCTGCAGTGCCAATAGGGTTATCAACAGTGCTGACAGAGGCTCACCTTTCCCTCAACACCCTCTTCCTTCTTCCCACTGCCTGCAGCCCTGCAAGCACAGTTCAGGATACGGTCAGCCCCAGTCAAAGCCACAGCTTTAACTCCATTTAAAACAGCTTTTTTTTAACTATTAGAAAAATAAAAAGGTCTGAAATGCAGGTCTCACATCACTGATGCCATGGCCTCATATTGCAAACTCTGCACTGTACAAGATAATAAAATCCATCTCACAAATCCTTTAATTTTTGCCTTCAAACCCACCAGGTCCCTTTCAGATATTGCTGCTACTGGGAGCTGATTAAGAACTTCACTGCACTGTAACTGGAAACCATCTTCCAGTTATCAACCTTCATCAGTCTGTGGCCAGTTTGTGCCTGTCCTTGTCAAACTGAGATCCTCCCCAAGGCTCTTCCTCCCTGTGAAACTCAGGACAAATTAAACCACTGCCCCAGCCTAAGTGCTTTTAAGTCTTTCTCTGTACAAGAGGATCTTCCTTCCTCTGAAAGTTCTGGCAACCGTCTTCACTTCAAATTCCCCCGACACTGGTAAAGTCACACCACAGAGGCCTGGATTGTGGCAGCCGGGTGTGCTTTGCCAGATTAGAAAGCAGCAGTAATTTTTCACAGGACATGAGCTCAGTCTCCAAGTGTAAGTACTGTTCCTGGTACTAGCAACTGAGACAGAAAAACCAAGGACCCAACACACGATCCATCTCTGGCAGATTTGAGAGACTTAAACCAGCCCTTGGGGTATTTTCCAAGTACTATGTGGGGGAGTGGCAAGCCAGGTGTACCCTGAAACTACACCTTGTAGGGACAGATGCTGGAGGAAGGTGAGGCTGGAGCAATATTTACAGTCATGAGAGATACTGTGTTAACATCCTGCTAAAAAAAAAGTATTCTACATGAATTACATGGTTTCCTGGAAAGAAGATCTTTCCTCATGCCCAATTGTTGCCATGGCCACCAGCTCACTGGTGATCTACAGCAAAGCAGAGAAGCAACAAGCCTGTCCTCCCTGGCCTAGTACTCCCCAGAGCACCTCTCCCTGGCTGCAGACCACTCAGCTTTTCCCAAAGCTAAGCCTTGAAGAGGACAACCACAGCTCTGGGACATGCTGAGTGTGCAGGTTGGTGGCTGCAGTGGCAGGTTTCTGTGGGGCTTGCCCAGCTTCAGATCTGGGGCTCTGTTTAAAGAAAAGTGCAAATGGGCTTTGCTTGTCGAGGAAGTGTAGAGCCAAAAGGCAGCAACCACAGCTCTGTGATAGGGCCTCTTTCCCACCTTCCCACTCTGCTCCGGCTCCCAAGACCATGCTGCTCACAGCCAGGCAGGGCATGGGCACACCCAGAGCTTTGGTGGGTCAGTAGAGGACTGGCAGCAGAGGCCAACACACAGTATGTTCATATTCTTCCCAATCCTGGCACCCAGACCACAGCAGGAAGTGCCTGCTGTCTAACACTTACTCAAAGGCATTGCACCTATTTTTACCCATTACCCATCTCACATGGGAGCACACTTTACCTCTAGAGGTAAAAGATACAGATAGATGGAGACATGATGGTACAGGAAAGTGGTTTAAACCCATTATCTACCTTTATTTCAAAAGAAAAACCATTGCTTAACAGTATTGCTGCTTTCCAGATCAGACACTAAAGTTATAATGTGGTAAGATTAGTGATTTTTATACTTGTAGGCT
Source organism: Oreocharis arfaki (assembly GCA_013398015.1). Classification (NCBI taxonomy): domain Eukaryota; kingdom Metazoa; phylum Chordata; class Aves; order Passeriformes; family Paramythiidae; genus Oreocharis; species Oreocharis arfaki. The sequence continues at coordinate 34,945 of VZRR01003717.1, read as the reverse complement.
TTAAGATACCAAAACTCACAGTGAATTGAGCTAAAGCAGTACAGTGACCTGTATCTGCCCGCATGGGGTGGACACTATCAGTGTCTGATACTAAGAGAAGGAAAAAATACAGACTACCTTCACAGGATGGTATTTACTATGTTCCTATTGTGCATAGGCTTGCAAATGGTTTTCTGGAATCACCTACATCAACAAACTTCTATTAAATTTACCACATGATGTTGCCAGCCCCTGGTGTGCTACAGCAGCGCCGTATGACCTGCCCTGTGCTGAGCACAGCACTATAGACACAGCAGCCTCCAACTGCTAGAGAGAAACAACAGCCACTAGCTGCATACCCACATGCTCAGTGAAAAGGCAGCAGGATAATCTGATATGGGAAATGAGCCTGTGCTCCACGAAATGTCCCACAGAATCTCAGTGCTGTGCTCTGCCTGTCACAGAGCGTGTCCTCTGTCTTGGATGCTGGTGGAGCAATCACTTCTAGAAAAGGATTATCCCTATGGCAACCAGAGCCATTGGGCTCATCTCTGTACCACCAATAAACTCCTGGAAAACAACCATGGCTATGTCAAAACAGGCCCAGCAAAGCAGCCTGCTGTAACTGGGACAGCTTTGTCACTTCCATCTCCTCTCAAGACAAACAGATAGAATATGCAAGCTCCTCCTTTCCCAGCCAGTGAACCAGATGGGACATGAAAGAGCTGCAGTTATTCAGCATACTGCATTTTTCCAAGAAACTGTTTTTCAGGAGACCAGCCATCCTGCAAGATGTTGTGTTGCCTCAGCAGAGCAGTCTGCACCTCAGAACTTTCATGCTGCTCAGCATGAAAGGGTGAAGGGCAATTTCTGTCACTGGACATATTCCAGCTCTTACTGATGAACGCTTAACAGGAGCTAAAATTAAAATACAGAGATATTTTCCATCTCTTTCAACATTACTGCTGAGCTATGGGGAGTTCCCAACCGATCCTTGTCTCCCACTCATGCTCTTACCTGACAGTCGAAGTCCTGGAAGTTGCGAGCTGCATTCTGTCAACAAAAAACAGGAAAAAAGAAAAAAAAAAGAAAAAAGGAGATAAGCACAATGCTCCAGAATACCCCCAAAAGCAGCATGAAAGCTCCCCATAGAGACCTCTGTTTCAGCACAGTCGAGACTGGCTGCAGTCAGGTACACAGAGAAGTGCAAGACCTGAACAAGCAAACCCCCTGCAAGAACTGCCCACCCCTATACAACGAGGTTATAGGGCTGTAAGGAGGCTACCAGCTAAGGGAAGTGAGTACCTGTGTGCACAGCTGAGAGTGTTCAAGCAGGGACAGATGCACATAGGAAGGACATTGGCCACAGCTGGGCTGCATGTAGGTCTGGGTTTTGTCTACTCCTGGTGTCCATTAATAATCTGGACGCAAAAATCCTAAAGGACTACTCCTGGGGTCTCACGCACTGAGAGCAAGAAAACGAGCCAGGTAGTCAGCTCCTGTGCAGCCATTGCTGCAGGCATGGGATTGTTTTATGGCAGACACAGGGACCTGCAAGCTCCTGAAACCCGAGCGCACGGGAACTGCGTGCAGCAGCTCACCAATGACTCCTCCCAGAGGGTGACCCCATGCATGCAGGTGAACAGTCAGCACAGCACCCACTTGGCATCCTGTGGGTTGGAAGGTCTGCAGGAACCTGGCCATGTGCCCACGTGCTTTGTGAAACACTGTCTGACCACACAGTAGGTTACACCACTGAGAGCTCTCAGCAAATGGCTGAGCAAGCCACTTGAGATAGCTAGAAAGCTTATGTGTTTTAGGCATAGCACCTTAGTACTACAATTACTAGGAGAAAACTAGGATCACATATGGACAACAGAAAACTCCAAACATTTCTTCTGGCTGAGCACCCTCATTCCTCTCCAAGTGTAAACACATGGCCATGTTTTCCTCCTCGCAGAGCCTTGCCTTGTTAGCAAGAACAAAGGTTGCTACCTACATTCTGCACTTTGAGACATTTAAGTTGAAATATCTGCAAATCTGTTTTAAGAATCCATTCTACTCTTTCCTCCTCTGTGTTAAGTATTGAACTGTGGCAATGTTTTGAGCAGGACATAGCAAAACCCACTAAACCCTCAAGACGGGGAAAAAGAAAATAAAAAGCAGTCTCCTCTTCAGTTTGAGACCCTGAAATTAATTGAGATTTCTACCACCACCACCAGCTCATGAAGCAGGTCAGTTCAGTCACCCATTTCTCTATGGAGAAATGAGAAACGTCTGTACCCAGCACTGGATTTGGATGGCGCATGCAAAGTAAAAAAGAAGGTGATCTAAATTTGTGCTTAGAAAAGCCTGAGATTCCCCAAGCGAGTGGGGAGGAAATGACACAAAGCAAGGAATGAGGCTCTGAATCAGGCTGCCTGTTGTCAAGGCATACCATGAGGCAAAAGAAGCTGACATGCCCTGATTCCCACATACTTGACTTTAACACACCGAAAATCTGACTTTAAACCATTTATTCACTGTCTTAACTTGAGAAACTTTGAGGCAAGTTTTTCAGGCCTCTGAAGGTACCATGGCTGTCCCTCAAAGCATAGAGCTGACTGGGCTGACTCAACCCAGCCTAAGGGCTGTCCATTTCATCTCCTGAATCTGGCTCTGGCATTTCAGTAACTTTTCACTGAGGCTTAATTAACAGAGATCAAAGGTGGCAGAATAATAAAGTGTCACTGGGATAGTTTTTCTGATCAGGCAATACTGTCTTTTTCTCTCTCTTTCAACTAAATGGGAACATGTGAAGTTTCTTTACTTCCCCAGTATAAAGTCACTGCATTTTAGTGAGCCTGAATGAGGTGAACAAACCCAATATATTTTACTTCCCTGTCCTTGATCTAAGGCTTAAGTTACACACAAACAAAACAGTGTTTGTATTCTTTAAAAGTCAAGCTTGTAACTTTTTGCTGATTTGAGACAGAACAAAGCCAGGACTCAGTGGCCCACAGTGGCACTACCTACAGCTCAGACAAGTGAACAAGATATGACCCATTTCCACTTCCCAGGTAATTCCACTGGTTTCAGAGTTTGAGACACCAGAGCTCCTTCTCTGTGCACAGCAGCCTTTGTATCTTAAAGAGATCAAGAGCACTCACTCATTAGCACCTTAAGAGTTTTACTGTACTATTTCTGGCCATTAATCCATGCTGGCTCAAATTCCTATATCTAAAGTGGGTTGGTCAGTAAAAACCTTAGTGAACTGCTAGTTCACTAGTGCAATAGATTTTGGACTAGGATACATTGCACAGAATAGCAGGTTATTGCACCACACCCTCATGCTCCATAAACTATGTCTAAAAAGCACACATGTATTCTCTCAAGCTTGAAAGCCTTAATAAGGGTCAGACCTTGGAGGTGGCTGCTCCCTGAGGCCCTCCTTTTGTTAAAACAAAGTGCGAAAACGAGAGCCACAGCATATTTCCCATGCAGTACTGTGGATGGTTCTGGAGCCACCCTTCATATTTCTCCCTACTGAGATACTATATACTTCCTGTAACTTCAACACTGAGTCAAGAAAAGCAAGTAATCACTATGTGCCCTTCTGTGCACTAGTTAACACCACTGGGTGGTCTGTTTGGGTGAGCACTCTGCATTTGAACCACAAGTGACACCACAGCAAGGGCTGGATGGGGTTGACCAGGCAATACTTGACAGAAAGACTGGAAACTTATAAAGTGAAAAACACTTCGATTAGGCATGCTTCAATGCTTCTTGCTTAGGTCAGCTGACTGAAGCAAGGGCAATCTACCCAGCTGAATTCAAACACAGAAAATCCCAGGAGAATAATGAGCAAGATCTGGGCCACTGCATTTAGGAAGCTTGTCTTCTGTAAATGTTCATCTCTTGTTTTGAAATTACATACTGTCCTCAAGGCCTGTATTCTGTATTTTTATTTGCTGATCAACACTGATTTTGGACTTTCAAGACTCACCCTTCCAGGAAACATTTTTTTAAAAAAATGGTGGAAGCCCAGTAGTCAGCACTAATCTGTCAGAACAGGTAGCTGGACTGCAGATTTCAGGTGAGTTTTTAGATTTCACAGATACTAAACAGATATGCTAGAACTCTAAAGAAATGAGCAAAAACTTATCGCTTCAGACTAAAATATAGTAGGATTTCAGAGATTTCACCCATTTTGTGGGGGACAATGCAGTCTTCTGCAAGCACACAGTGAGTGAACAAAGCACCACAGCCCTTCGGCAGCACAAGCCAGTTCTTGATGTCAGCCTTCCCACACCATTAGGCTTGGCTGTGAGCTATGGAAAGTGACCAAACCACATTGCTCATAATCACAGCTTTCAGACGCAAGATGCTAGATCTTGTTGGGATGCCTGTAGTGAACTCAGGCACTCTCAACAAGAGTTTATGGCATAATCCAGTGAGGCCGGGGCTCTCCCAGAGCCCAGATGGCTCCTCTCCAGCCCACAGAAGACAGTGAAAGACTTAAACAGCTGCTGCAATACAAAGATTTTCCAAACTCTCAGTATTGCATGAGACTGGACTGCTCTAACTGGGCTCTGCAGACATTAAAAGGAAATTACTCTCCATTACTAAATCCAGGGAGACAGGGCTGTTTTAGCGGTCAAAACACTAAAGGATCACCTAAGACAGAATATTAAAAAAAAGTAAACAAACAAACAAAAAAACCACCCCACAAAAAACCACAGGATACAATCCAGCATTTCTCTAACAAGAAGAAACTTATTAGAGGTTCTACAGTTACACCAGGCCAGGAATGGGATCACCTTTTCAACTGCTGCCCAGCCTTTGCAAATCCTCAGTACAGGCATGACATACTGTTTGGCCAGGACTCCAAAATTACCTGAACTGTGGAGGTCTATCTTTCCCTGAGACTTTGGAAGAGTGGGTGGTGGTAGATTACCAGACTGGGGAAGAATTTACTGGGTTTCAGTACTTAAGGTACTTTAATCTGTAGACAGATTCGGGCAGCTAGGGCTCCTTGCCAGACATGAAGTCATCCCGAGTACACCTGTGAGGATAAAGCAGCAGCCAGCAGTACCTTGTCATTCAGTAGTGGTTTGATCTCTGTCAGCTGAACATCCTGCAGTTCATCCATGGTGCTGGAAGTGAAGCCAATTAATCCTCAAAGCAGCAAATAGGGATTCTGAAACAAAGGCATGTTGTTAGAAACAGCAATACAAGTTATGCCAATCAAAGCATGATTAGGGAGTTTTCGTTAGACTTGTCTGTGCTTCAAATTAAGCCTGTGAGAAGCTGGTTCTTGATGCAACACAAAGCACCTGTAAGTTCAGAAGGCAAATCCAGCCCTGCTCTGTGTCAGTCTGGTTACTCCTTGCCCTGCCCACTGAAAGCTGTACCTGAAAGCTCATGCCTTTCAACTGAGAAACTGCATCCACTTCCATGCATTGCTGGTATTTCAGCCATAGCATGTCTGGAAATGAACTGGAAATTACTTGATCAGCAGAGTGAAAAACTGTGGTTAGTATGTGGTAATACTGACTTCCCCCTGCTACGACCTACACACCCAAATCCCAGTATCCTGCCACCAAAAGGCAAGGCTGTGCTGTGTCCCTGAGACATACAGCCAAAACTACATCTACACACAGGAGATGGACATGTGGAGATCCACGCTCCTTGCTGGAACAACATAAGAGAGCCCAGAATTCAGGGCAGCCCTTGAGATACAAGGTGAGATATAAAAATGGCCCCAGATAGTGCTGGTCCAGTGGAACATGTGCAGACAACACTATTAGCTTGGCAGCCCAAACCATCATTCTATCAGATGGTGCAGAGTCAGCAAAAGAAAGAAAAATATGTAATCAACACTATGCGAAGCTGCCATATGTCTGTGGGAAATTGCTGCTGCCACAGAGCCAGAGGAGAAATACAAATTGCTTTGAATACAAATACAGCAATGAAAATGGAGGAAAAGTATGGCTGAATTTACAAGGCATTTAATTTTTACTCTAGACACTCTAGCTGTGTTTCTAGACAGAAGAATTTCTAGAGCAAGCAGCTACAGCAACATGAAAAGGGCTCTGGCAAGAAATGATCACACCTGATGGTGCAGACTACCTGATTGTTCAGGAAAATTGTATCTATTACTGCAGATGAAATAAATGAAGTCATCAACTTCATTTGATGGAACAGAAGTAAGCATGTGGTGGACTTCCTGGGCATCAGCTGAGTGTGCTAGGAAAGTACTTTTGAATACTGTCACAAATCAAATTCTTTGTCTAGGATATTATAGGCTACCACCCACAGAAGAAAAAAAAGTGGAAAAAGAACAATTGTGCTCTCCATCCACCTCAATTCAACACAAACATGCGGTGTGGAAGAGGGGTCCCCCTCACCCCAAATGCTGTGCAAAGCTGCACCCTTTGTGCCAGGACTAACACTGGTGTGGCTGAAGCCAGTCTGTCACAAAACAAATCAAAACAAAATGCCTTTCCCCTCTGAGAATCAGCAATAGGAACTTCTGCCTCTTTTGGCTCCTTTGCTCTGGGAAACTCAATTATTTTTCAGATTTTTTTTTTTTGCTGTAAAGCATACCACTTCTGAGAGTTTCAAGAAACCAGTTAATCTACAAGCAACAATCCCCTTACTCCATGATGAATTCTTATTCAGAAGAGGAGTAAGAGCCATTAAGTAGTGCACTGTAAGCCCCAGGGGAAAGCTGGTTACTGTCATACTGGTAAGATATTATGGAATAAAAAAAATATTTCTACTAAAGAATTACAACTTCCATATACACTGGGACTGATTAAGAGCTCAACATCTACCAGGTTCTCTCCAAAACAGCATCACATGAGGTTACGGACACAAAAGGAATTTCAAACAAGCATCACAAAGCTTATCAGCAGATAAGGTGCAGACAGGTGACACAGTACTAGAATGACCACCTTCACTTTATTGTTTGGAGACCGTATCCCTTCTCTTATGCTCCTTTGAAAAGACACCCAGTGGTGGCAGGCAGGAAGGTCATGCTTATTCTTGAGGTCACCCAAGAGACAAAGTTGACCACTCTACCTGAAGGAATTAAAAAACTGTGCACACACCAGCCACCTTTCTCTGTGGGGTTTTATACACATGGGAGTTTTCCTGAGTCTTGGGCTCACACCTTGTATTTTTGCCTAAACCAGAGTCTACAGAGAAGGAGAGCACCAATATAATAACCCCTCTCTACTGAGCTGTGGCTGACCAAAGAACACCTCAGAGCACCAACTGCTCTGCATTACATTGCTCAAAGAAACATTTGCTATAGCCTTGAAGATATTTCTTCTAGTTTCCCCTGAGCTATACAAAGTGCAGTAAGTCCCAGAGAGGCCTGAGATGCATCCTGCATAAACCTGCCCAGGTACACTGTTTGCTGTCAACACAAGCACGTCCATGAAGCGTGCAAAGTCTATCGAAGGGGAGACACAAATTTTGTACCCATGCACTGCTCTGTTAATCATGTATTACACGAGAAGAACAAAAATCTAGTAGGGATTCAAAGCAAGGATTATCAAACACATTTATCTCATCAACTTTGATTTCCATACTTGGTCTCTAGATGCAACTACAGTGCACACAATAAACAGCATCACTCTGAAATTAATGGATGTTTATCTTCCTGGTCCACTATTGCTCCAAATGCTGTCTCAAGGGAAGGGGGATCTCTAAGGCAAGCTGCTGTTTGCCATAATGTGCACTATGTGTTGCCCCTTCCTTAAAGCAAGCTGGATAGCAACAAAAAGGGCTGCTGACTTGGGTGCTAATCTGAGAATTATGCGTAACTTCCTTAAGACAGAAGAGACAACCTTTCTTAACACCAGCTGGGCTCAAATAGCTGTGAAAACCTCTGTAGGGAAGTTCACAGAAGAGTAAGAGACTTGCTCTGCAGTGAGTCTGCAGCACAGTCAGCCTGGGAAGCTCCTCGGCTCGTAGCACATTGGCACCCAGGAGCAAAACCTACAAAGGATCCCTCCAGTGGGAACCAAATACTGAGGTGAGCCAGGAAGCCACTGAGAACTGCTGAACCGAGAGCAAAATCACAAAGAAAGATTAAACCTGCACAGCCTCAGGTGGTGGATTTTTTTCTAAACATTTTGATTCTATATCTATTCACCTCGCGATCTTAAGTTTTTTCTGCTTTCCAAAGTTTTTTGACGGCTTTTTGAAGGAAAAGGCACAGGGGGTCCCCATCACTGCTTGCAAGCAGCGTTTTTTGCTTGCTGAATCAGCTCTTCCCAATCCAGTCACTTGTGAGCTCTCCAGAAAACGGCTGAGACAGCCTCGAGACTTCATTTTAATCTGGTCAGAGGATATTCCATTGGTAGATACATATACTTTACTCTCCCAAAGGTTTTAGCAAGCTCAATGTGATTGTCCTGGGTAATTTGTGATTACAGCATAAAATCTACTCACTCTGCATGACTATTTGCAACAACTTCACCTGAGCACCCTGCTATGATAACAGCAACATGCGTTTTGGTTTGAAACACAGCAAAAACGGGCACATTTGAGCAAAAAAAGCCACAAAAAATTCTCAAAAGAGAATGCTTTGTAGTAGAGAGACCTCTGTAGAGCACATCTCCAAGTGCAGAGGCAAAGGAAAGGGTGGAGTGTTGGTGAGCTGGGCTATCCTCTGCTCCAGCCGTGCTAAAGACTCCCTGTAAAAGCTCTGCAGACTTGTCTGCCCAGGAAACAATTTTCTCCCTCCATTCCTCTTGTTATTTAAAGAGACAAACATGTCATTTCATAAGCTGAAAGCAAGTTTAAAATACCACAACAAAGCAGCATAAATATTCATAACACTCAAAAGATTTTTGTAGAAGACAGGCCACAGGCAAAGCAAAAGGTTTGTCTGAAACAATCCATGTATAAATCATACATTTTTTCTATAAATGGCCCAGTACCACCTGCTTTGCAAGTATTCCTCTTGCCTCTATTTATATATTACTATAAATACACTCAAATCCCCCAGCTGAAACCCTTTCCAAAGGTTTCCTAAAGGCTGAAGGAAACTCTACGCTCTTCGAAAACCAGTAAGACAAGAATCCAGGAAAGATGTGGTGAATCATTAAGCACAGAAACTAGAATCACGGTAAAGGCAGAAGGCTACAAAAAAACAAGGCAGGCGAGCCCTAAAAAGAAACCATCTACCTATAAATAAGATCTTAAATATGTGTTTGCACGTTTACGCTAAGACAAGGGTGCTCTCAATTTACATAATTTCAAAATACAAAGAAAGAAATCGCAGTAAAGTTCACTAAGTCAAGAGCATGAGTATTACAGGCCTGGACCCAGCGAGTGTGAACTGCAGTACCTGCAGGTTCTGAGGCTCCGCTTTCTGGTCACTGAAGCTCTGGCATAACTGCTTCCTGCAGGGTTAGGAGGTGCAAGAGCTGCATCTCGAATTCAAATCTGTTTTCTTATGGAGGTACAATCTCTCCACGCTGTTTAGGAACTCAGCGGAACAAAACCAGTGTATTCAAAGGCTAAAAATTCTTGCTTTTTCACCTCAATTTGACTACAGCTTATAATTCATTACCTCCACAGCCACTTACACTCTTGCTTTGTATGTTAACCACACTGAGGCAAAATTACAACCGTCAGTTGGCAAGCTATGCTAAACAACATGGCATTAAATGTACCTAAACATATGCTCCCTCATTTGGCAGACAGCAGAGGCAAGCTGAAGAAGCTCCTCTCTAGGGACTCACTCACAGCCATGACAATCCAGGTAAGGTTCCTGAGAACCACTCTCTGACAAGCCAGCCATGTCTCACAAGATGGAAAGCAGAAGTGCTGCTCCCAGGTATGCAAAGGTAGATGGGACAAACCCACAATTTGCAACTCATGCCAGAAACAGAATACACTACCCACGTGTGCTAGTTTAACAACAGTCTGATTTTTGGTGGGCGGGAACAAGCTGCTCGCAGTTTCCACTATGTCCGGCACAGAGCCAATCGCTAAAGGCTCTCACGATGGGCAGAGAAGTTGGTAACGCCTCTATATATTGAAGAAAGGAAAAGGCAGAGGAAGGGACGGTGAGGCGGCCACCGGGGCCCTGCCGGGGCCGGGGCCGGCAGGGACCACGTGGCCAGTGACAAAAACACGGCGAACAATTCACCGACACGGAGCGAAGATCGACCTCTTCAGCGATGCGAAACTCTGTAAGAACTTTTCAACTGATAGAACTTGAGAACAATAATACTTACGGACAACAATTTTCTTCTGAGTCAGAGGAAAGGGAAAAGTGAGAATACGTGAGGAGAACAACATGGCAACAGTAAGGTCGGTGCAAAGGAAGGAGGGGGAGGATGTGCTTCGGGCGTCGGAGCTGAGATTCTTCTGCAAGCCATGGGGAGGACTATAATACAACAAATTATTTCCCTGTAATTCATTAGGTGCATGGAGGGGGGTGCAGATATCCACACGCGGCCCGTGAGGAACAGTGCCCATCCTGGAGGAAGTGAATACTGAAAAGCTGTAATCTAGCGAGCAACTCGAACAGAGAGAGAAGACCCTTACTCATAGAGAGAGAGAAAGAGAACCCTTGCTTTCAAACTACAAAAGCTCATCCTTAAAAGACTAAACCCCCTGAACTAAAATGACCTGCAGTTGTGGGAAGACTGCTTGGCCCGGGGGAGGGACTCGTGTTCCAGCAGGTCGGGCGGGCTGCCGTTTGTGAAAATTAAAACCACGCTGGAAAAGTTCGCAGAGAACTGTCTCCCGTGGGAAGGATCCCATGGCACAGCAGAAGAAAGAAACTATTTTCCTTAAGCGTGCTGAAGAGAGATTTTTTAAGAAGTGAAAGACTGACCAAAACTCCAGGTTTTGTTTTCTTGCGCGGTCAGTGGAAAGAGGGAGGGACTGGGAAGGAAGGTTTATTTAAGTTCCCATTACCCTTTTTACTTTTAATTCTGTTAATAATAAATTTTCTTTACACTGTTTAAGTTTTGAGCCTGTTTTGCCCTTAAAATGTTTTCCCCCTAATCCCTAACTCATGAAGTTTTCTTTTTAATTTCCCCTCCTCTGCTTCGCTATAGCAGGGGAAAATGAGTGAATTGTTTTTTTCATGGGTGCCTGGCGCTTAGCCAGCGTCAAAACCACGACACCATGCTCTGCAGGTTTGCTGCTCAGGCATTTATTTCTTCAGCTATGTTTGGCTGTGTAATCGCTCTCCACTGTAACTTCTCATGTTCTTCATAAGGGGATTCCTACTTCATGTGCTGCTCTCTCACAGACGGGAAAACCAGCTGTCTGGCAGAGCTCCTCAGCCCGGCTGGGCAGACCACAGTATTGGCATAAAGATCTCAGCCAAGTTTCATTTATGGGCCTTGAGACCCTTGGGCATTCCTGTTCTGTTGCTCCTCTGCCCTGTGTAAGCTTCTGGACAGCAGTGTGCTTCCCAAACCTGCACAGGCTTCTCTGTTTTCTATACTAAAATGCTGGCTGACACGGTAAACTTCCAGAGAAACAGGTGAAGGGCCCAAATTCAGTTTCAAAATATTTTCCAGGGTTACTCACTTGGCATTCCAGCTCATGTATTTTTGGGAATGTGCCACATGGTGCTCCACCTCCAAGGCAAACTGTGTGCCTACAGATAGAAACTGTGTTCTGCTTCACCAGTGCAGTCCCAGCTTCCACGTTGCCAAAATGATTTTTGCTTTTATATTTCCTTTACATATATTTGTAACCATGTAGACTGTTGTTGTATAGTTATATGGTTCCTAGCTATCTACAGAACTTTTCCCTACCCTGTCAGGCAGAAAGACAAAACACATTCCAGAGGCTCCAAGCCCTGGGAGTCCAAGGTTAGACTCTCTAGGAGCCAAGGTTGAAACCAGCTCTTCGAGATACATTTTCATAAACAAAGTTTAGTTCCTATCTGGGGGGGGAGGGGTGGGATTCAGAAAAGGGTAGAACCAGGGATGAATTACCTCATCACTTGTGCTTCTAACTGGAGATTCTTGTCAATTATGCTAATTTGCTAAACTTACAAAACTGTATTCACCCTATGTGGGGTGGGGCATTTTTCCATATCTGCCCCTGGAGGGCCCCCAATAAAGACCAGCCTTTATACTACCTCCTATACTAATACTGTCTCAAAAGTGTGTTGTTTTATTCCTAGATCTTTAAGGCATCACTGCACTTGAGCAAAGCAATAGCAGTTTCTTAACCCACTGTGATTTTACATCCCTGACATCTGGGCTACACCTAGAACAGAAATGTCAGCTGGTGCATATAATTTTTAAGGTGTTTAAACAAGACCTACATTTAACAATGGTTTTGTAAGAAAAAGGTCTGTGCCCAGCTTCCCATTAATTTTGGGTGAGTCCAATTCTAAATAAAAGCAGTGTCATACTGCCAGTTACACCGTCATGGGTGTAACTGAGTTCAGCAAGCAGGACGCTGTGCCTGCTGATCACCTGAATTAACAGGCATCAACCATAGGGCTGCTTAAGCAAGAATGCTGTAAAAGTCTTTGAAGTGTTTTACATTACCTGGACCACTGCCCATGAAAACACTCAACCATGCTGAGCTCCCCTATACAGGACAGTACAAGAAGTTTTAGAGTGGGGACACCCAGGATTTAAACTGGAATGAGAAATTTCTCTGATGAAAATTGTGCAAATTATTGTCTTTGAAATACTGTCTTTGTCTTTCTCTACTTTGAAAGAGTCTCTTCTGATCATGGTGTCTCTTTCAAACGGCTTTGCAGCATTTCCCTTCTGCCCAAGGCAAATGAAATAAGCAGTGACTGTAACCACCATGTTACTCACATGATGCTCTATGTCCTTTCGTGCCCCGTGGCATCACTCTAAAGCAACAGCTGTGTTATCCAGTGTCAGAGCTCACATGGCTCAGACTAAACCACAGAGCCCTTCTTGCCAGTTTCATGGTGAAGGACATGTTCAAATGGATCTGTTCCGAGATGCTTTTGCCTCTACTGAGCCACCTACTTCCACTAGCCTTGTAGTTCAGGAAGTCCCAACCAAGGCACTGGCTCTTGAGGGTTTTGGCTGGATGTTTGTCCAAACCAAAACACATGTAGCTCTTCATCAGCACTGTCACTATCATGGCATCCGCTGCACCTTCCCCTCCTGCCATCTCTGCCCTGTCCTGTGTCCCCACCCGTGAGCACTCACTGTGTGCAGCTGACCTCAATTGCTCCCCAGCACACATCTGCCCACGCGCCAGCAGGCAAGTGGGGAAAATGCTGTCTTCAGCAGGAACATGCTCTTAAGCAGCTTATGATGAAATCTGACTGCTTTCCACCAGATCCTTCAGCTTCCCCTGCAGTTTTATTTTCAAGCTTGTTTCTGCTTCACTTCAGCCATGCTTCCTACTAACCAACTGTGTTTTCACACTTCAAGTGAAAAAAAATTAATCAAATGTGAATACATATTGCATTGAGCATTGCAGAGCAAGGTGAATTGGAAATCTGTTTAAATGAGATTTTAACAGTGATTTTTATAATCAAATACCACATTTCAATTTACTGAAATCTAATGCTGATTTTGCATTTTATTCATCTTACTGAAAAAGTTGCATTTTCACCGATTACTAAACATTAAATTGCAGTGATTCAAGGCCAAGTTAGTCGGGGCTTGGAACAACCTGGTCTAGTGGAAGGTGGACCTTTAAGGTCCCTTTCAACCCAAACCATTCCATAATATAACCATTACACTGAACTAGCCTTCTTGCTGTCTGTGAGGAACCACTCTTTAAGTTATTGTATAGCTAAAGAATTAGCCAGACCTCAAGTTTTCATATTTTCTAATGCAATTTTGATTGATATTTCTTAATTGATTTGTGTGGGGTGCTACTGGGACAGAAGAAAAATATTGAAATCAAATGCGTAAGAAAAAATTTGTAGAGTGACTTGCATTTATACTTTGTGTTCACTCAAATATATAAATTGTACAACCTAAACCAAGCGTAGTAATGTATTCACCAGTGAAGGTGATCTCTCGGCATGTACAGTGTAATACATATATATACAAATACATGTGCAGTCTGGATAAACCAAACTTAAAAATCATCACAGACATGTGCAAAGTTCAGGAAGAACAAGTAGTTCTGCTCCTCAGCAGCTAAGAAGACACAAATGCTTCTGGTTCAGCTCATTCAGGTAAAGAAGAGCCTTCCACTGTGCTGCATATGTATATACATCTAAATCTCTCCTAGTGTCTTTGCAGAGCAACCCCAAACTTTTCTTCTTACTTCACTCAAACTTGAAAAAATGGATTTTAGCCATCAGAAAGTAGTATACTTTCAGGCAAAAGCTAATCAAACACTTCAACAGCTCCAATTCCAAGTTATCCACCATGTTGGACATGGAAGAGTCCTTAAGTTTCATCACAGCAAATACATATTGTTCAATATTAAATATGGATGGTTAATAAGAATATAGAAGTAAACAGAAGACAGACTCAAGTCTCAGGATGCAGTTTCACTATCTTAATCTGCTCTAGCTGCAGACTGCTTGCAAAGGGGACATTCAAAGGACTGACACATTTTAAGAATACAGTGTGTGAAAAACAAATTGCTAAAATAACATTTTTCTTATATGCTTTTTGCCCCTTCTTTTTCATTACTGAAATATTCCCCTTACGCCTGTAGTACTGCTCCTTGAGCTTCCCAGAACAAGCTCTTTCATTTTGGCCCAACCTGTGTCATTGAAGGACAACCTCTTCTCTAGTGTCAGAGCCATTGCAACTGCCACACAGCTGTCCCTTCCATCATTTCCAGTCTGTGAATTTGCTTCCAAGCAGAAAACATCCTGGTATGTGTCAGGCTGAATTGCATGTCCCTCCTGAGGCAGCTGGCCAGGAGAGGCAACTCCAGTTAGAACAGTTAAAACCAGTAATGGATACAGGACGGACAATTCGGGACCAATTCAGGAGGTAATTTCATTAGTCATTTTATACAGTTGTGAGTTTCTGCCCAAAGGGATGCTCCTGTCCTCCCCCGCTACACCAGACAGAATTTCCTTCCTCTCCTTTCCTTGCACCAGGCTGATGCTTATGCAGTAACATGGAAAATCAGATCTCCTTACCCTCTCCCTCAAGTGTTTTTTCCAGGACTACCATTCACTCGGATCAGTGACCTGACTGATGAAAAGGCTCCTTGTGTGCCATCTTTTTTCTAAATCTGTCAAGTATCTCAGTTTGAGGTTGGATTGTAAGAAACCAGGTATCTGGGCAGCATTAGCTCTTCAGCTGAATCAGGGAGCAGATTAATGTACGTGCTCAGGACACTGCCAGATGATATGCAGGGGCCTGCACTTAGCTTCAGGGAATGATTAATCTAATCCATCTAAATAGAGTGTACACAGAACATAGGACAGATTTTTGCTAATTTTGCTGATTTGAGTTGCCTTGTTGTAGGGTATTATTTCAGGACATACAGAGGAACTAGAGTTTCACCTCACAGCCTCTGAAAGAAAAAAACAGACCCTTCAGATCTCTCCTTTGCTCCATCCCTTGCAGCCAGGACCCAAACCCTGCCTTGGGGAATGTCTGGCACGCTTGACTGCAACACGAGCAGATGTAATGCAGACTTTTTGCCAGGCTAGCTTTCTGGTGGTTTTGTGAGCTGAAGGAGCCTATCAGACAATCACATAAACATTAGAACCAACTCATGCACAATGAGAACCAGACACGTCATGACCTCTGGAACTGCCTCCAAATCCTGCAGTCTAAGCTGAGGATCACATACAAAAGGGTAGAGAAATACATTCACAAACTCAGTAGAGTCTTCATGGTGCTCCGTGGATACAAGTAACCAGGGCTTATAAATGAATACCTAAGTACACATCAGCATGGGCATTCATGTTACAAGTTTCTGAAATGGATAGAAGTCTTTTGATAAAACAGGTAATAATGTCTTATTTCAGAGAGGGTAGAAACACCCCTAGAAGTGCCCAAGGCCAGGCTGGACAGGGCTTTGAGCAACCTGGTCTAGTGGAAGGTGTCCCTGCCCATGGAACAGGGGTTGAAATGAGGTATTTGAGGTCCCTTCCAACCCAAACCAGTCTGTGATTCTGTGATGCAGCAATGGACCACATTTTCTTTCAGCCACTGTAAGCATCCTCCCTTACAAGTTACAGGGGCAGCTTGCAAACACCTGCATGAATACAACAGAGACATAGGACAGAAAACACCAACTACTTAAGCCAAACATCACTCATAAGAATGACTTGTGTTTGAAGTCAGTTATAAGACTGCATATAAAGCAAATACCTAAAATATCATTGAAAGGCAAGTGATGTTTTTCATAGAATTAGGAATGCTTTTCTGCAAGCAGCTGGAAGCCAAAGGCAGATGGCACTCTGTACCAAACATGCCTTCCCAAATTTCAAGTTTGTCATATAAGGCCTAAGGAGGAAACTGACCTACTCACCAGGTTCTGTGTTCACCCAAACCCAATTCACTCTCTACAGATTTCCAGTAGCTGTTCTTGGTTCTGGCTGCTTGTGAGTTTAGCTCGTCCAGCAAAAACTCTGATCATTACTGCCTGAGATCTGCAATAGTCCACATCCTTCTAAAGGTGCCTCCTAGACTTGTGAGATCCAAGCCCTTGCCTTCCTAAAATGCCAACAGAACTTCTGTTTCCCTTTTTCTCCAACCTTCTTTCCCTCCCTTTCCTCATTCACCCCCACACTGATTCTTGTTAAAATCTGAGTGGTCAAAATCAGAAACCAAAGCTATCTACTGTGTTAACTGGACTGGGTAAACAACTTACACCAAAAAAAGAACAGTTTTTAGAAAGGTAATCTGAATCTAGCTTTTGCTGCAGTATCTATCAGGTAAAAGCAGTAACTTCTTTTTTCCTCACCCAAACTTCTCCAAACCAAAGCCCATGGGTTAGATCAACTCAGAATTTAGTTTTCATTAAGAAATAACAGTATAAGTTAAGGTGGTCTCTATTAAGTGAAATTCAGTTTTGCATATCTGGGATATAGCAAACATTCCCAAGCTTAAGACAGTTTCACATCACATATCTTACGATGGAAATCCATGATCCCAAGGACGACTGTCAACTAGAATATGCAGTTATTGTAAACAGACCCTGAAGATGTTAAAACAGCTAAACATTTTACTTCTTTCAAAACTAACTGAAGATCTCAATACAAGTGATTTAGTTCTGATACTCTAGTCCTGAATAAAGTTGAACCATCACATGGGTTTCACGTTTAACCCCTCCATGTTTAAAAAGACTTGGTTACAGCAAATTAATTCCTGATTTCATTCCCTAGAAACCAGCATGAGACGAGGATGTACCACACCAAAGCAACAGTTAAGAAAAAGCTGACTACACCACTGTCTAAAACTAATTCCTCGAGTAAGAATTAAGAGGGAGTCTCTCAGAAGCCTGTTCACAGCCTCTTTCGCAGGTAAGGCCAGCACAGCAGGAACATGGCAAGGCTTCTATTTATGGGACCTGGATGCAATTGCAGAACCATGTAGGCTGGAATAGATTTCTGGAGGAGAGATTACTCTCCAAGCAAGAGTAATTTCAAAGCTGGATCCAGTTGTTCAGGGCCTTACGGATTTGAAGGATGTAGATTCTAGCATTACACACCATTCTCACTGCAAAAATAGTTTCCTTTTATCCAATGGGAATTTCCCTTTCTGCAAGTGGTATAAAAAATGAGATTTTTAACCTGAAAATATCACAGACCAGAATAAAAAGGAAAATGAAAATCCAAAAGTATATGTGGCTGCTACAGCCACACATCAGAACTATTTAAAAATTCCCTTTCTAAAACTGTTTCATAATGAATAAGGAGTCAATTCAGATACTTCACATTAAAGGCATAGTTGGAGCAGAAATTAATCTCCTGGTAAATTTTTCAGGGCAGATGTTAATATGTCAAAATAACAAGCTTAATATTAAATTGATTGCCAACTCTGAAAAATGTTCAGTATTTTCCAGAAAAAGAACAGGTGAAGAAATGTGCAGGATCTGAGTAGTGCATCATCCAGTCTGATTCAGCTCAAGAGCAAATGTCTAGGATCCAGCAAAAGAAGAGCACCTGACAATAACTCCCCTTTGCCTGTACATCCACGTGTACTTCAGGCAGCGTCTGTCTCTCTCAAGTGCTGTAGAAGCTTCTTCCCCAGTGCACTGAAACACTGCTGTTCCTTGTGAACACAGAAGTTATTTATTCTCAGGCTTGTGCTGCAGAAGAACAGTAAAGCAGCCTTGCCCATGAAATCTTGGTGCCTCTCTCCTTCCTTGAGTCACAAAAATTATCAAGAGTTTGACCTATTATACACAGAATACTCTTTCATCCCACTGTTACAAAACCCCCACAAAATATGCAATATAAAGTAACTCACCCTGGAGATTGTATCAAAGACCGACTCTTTCTGACAGCCCATTTTAACAGCTCTGAGCAGTCACAACTCCCGTTGCTCACATGTGCTGTACAGAGAAGGAACTTTCCAACGCCCTTGGCAAACAGCAAGGGTTAGAACACCAGTCTCAACCCTACAAAAGCCTGACAATACCTTCTCTAAAGACAGGTTGGCTTCCCAACACTCACCTGGAGAGAAACTATCAAATACTTCTACTTGGTTTAGTACTTCCCTTCTGTAACATTACTTGCACATTTCTCCCATATTAACCTTTAAGCAGAATTTAAGCTGATACAGGCATCTCAGACATAAAATTAAAGCCCTAGTTACTTCTAGATTGATTTTATTCACTCCAACATTACTCTTTTTTCCTCCTTTCCAAGCTTCATTGCCATAGCCTTTTGGAAAACAGCAGATGTGTTACATACCCCGTTGTCCAGTATTGCAGTGTTATAGCTGTGGTACCTAAAAAAATCCTCAGAAAATATTTAAATGTTCTGAAGAAGGATAGTTGTACCACAAGATGTAAGAAAGACAGCATTAGTCAGGTGAGTTGTGGTACAATCAGGCACCAAACCCAATTGTAAAGAATATCATATTTGTTTAAGCCACCATGAGGGAACCAAAGTGTGGATACTCTTTTGAGCCTCATCCACAGCAATTTCAGCTAATGAGTTTTAGCTGGCCAGTGGAGAGGTCTGAGAGCACCCACAGAACACAGGACATTTAGTTATCTGTGAAACCTGAGTAATACGATTACTCTGGATCATAATAACACTTTAAAAGTAAAATGATAATAACCCACCTTACCACCGAACACTTCCTCAGCACCTCAAGAGTCCAATTCAGTCTTGGGCACAGCTCAGGAGCCCTGCTCAGGAGCAAGGTGTCCCCAGGAAGACATGAGGTCTTTGAGACCACGTGCCCACACAAGCGACCGTGACGGGTTAGCTCAGCAATACCAGCAGACTCCACCACTCCACTCCACTGCACGCCACTGCAAATGTCCCAAGGATTTGCAGATTAAGTCATAGCTTTTATTTAATGAACTGGAAATAATGACATGCTTCTGACACCAGATGCCCTTCTGCAGGTCAGGAGCAGATGTTAAACACAACTCAAAAGCACAGTTCATTTGAGCAGTTTATGAGTTTAAGTTAGTGAAATTTGTCTTTACAATTCAGTAAAGAAATGTTTAGCGAGGTGCTAAATTGGCCTAAAATGGCAAGAAATTAATTCTGTCAATAAATATGCAAGCACAACAAAGCACAGGTAATAAATCACAAATAAATAGTACCTCTACACTGAAACCATGTCCAGTTTCCATGACTCCAAACCCTTCTGCTTTTCTAACTCCTGTGGAGCAATCCCAAAAAACCACTATTGCAAGTGGTTGGTATTTTAATGTCGTATTATTTCTGTAGTAAATGCAGCTGGAACTACCACCAGAGTGAAAGAAAATGCCACCATCCCAGCTAATGGTCAGACAAAGAGGGTATATTAGGTCCTGCTGTCCCAGAAGTTTGAATACTCCAATCACAACCTGAAAACACCGGACACAAGGCGAGGAGGCTCTATATCCTGAGCTGCAGGGACTGTATTTGACTTTACCAAGTATTTCTACTATAATATTTTGTTGAGAAGTTGCACTGATTTTCCCAATGAAAACTGATCAGAGGGGCCATTTGAGCCTGCCAGGCTGCATATACCTACTCCACCATTTGAAAGGATTTCTCTTGTGAACAGAGCTCTAAAGCTAAGCTTACAAAGCCCCACGAACAGCATTCTGATGAAGTGTTAACTGCAGAATAAATCAGCTTAAATCCAGGGAACTGTTCCAGCGGATTAAAAACTCAATGCCAAAGAGAAAGAAGGAGGTCCTGCTCCCACTTTAGAAACATCTCCCTTTGTTTTGAGCCTGACGCCCACTATTTCCATTTGGTGGTCTTAGTCCTTTTATCAAAAGAGACAGTGAATAATGGGTTCACATACACGCCACGCTGCTAAGACTGTGCTTCCATCATATCCTCTTCAAAGACATCTTTTTGAAACTGAAGAGCTTTGATCTATTTATCATTCTTTACAAGAAACTTATTGCACAACTTTGATCATTCACATCAACCTTTTCAAAATCTCCCCCAGTTTCACTGGGTCTTTGAGAGTGATGGGACTAGAACTCATGCAGCCCTCACAACACAGGTGCACTGTGAGCTTACACACCACTGTTTCCTAATTTGATCACTACTATTTTCCCACAAGCATTTAACCTTCAATTTGCTTTTCTAAACAATGAGATAATATCTTGATAGAACTGCCTATTATAACCTCCAGTTCTGTCTCTGACCAGAAAAGCAATTCAGAACTCATCGCTGTACACATATAGTAGGGGCTGTTCTCCAGCTGCATTACTTCACTATGCTGAATTTAAAATGCTACTTTATCACTTAGTGCCACAGGACTTTTTTCATGTTTCCTCAAAGCTAACTTCCATTTACTATGACAATGTATGTTTGCTGATAAAAATAAATTTGTCACCTGTCTTCTGCTTGTCTTTCTGCTTGTCTTTCTTTAACTTTGACTCCTCTGTGCTTTTGGCTTCCACATCATTCTCTGGCAATGGTTAATATTGTGAAAACACTGTATAAAATAAGTCTTCCATCTGTCTGATTTATAGCTGTATTTTCACTGGATGTCCCAACAGTCCTCATGGTCTCAGAAATGCCAGTTATTCTTCACTCACCTCCTGCACCAGTCATCGTTCCATAAAGCTTTATTACTTCCCTTTGTCCTCCCAGCGGCTTCCTTCTGAGGTGCAAAGTCCTAAACCGTTTAATGTCTCCTCCTCTCTTCTAATTCCATGCCTTTGCGCTCTCACGACCTCTCTCTCTTTTCTAGTTCTCTTATACTCAAACAATTTGCCAGATTATGCTAATAATGAGCTCCAGCGTTGATTATTCCTATGATTTTACTGCTTTATAGGACTAACTTTCACACTTTCTCAGGGAGATATATCAGAATTTCTCTTTAGAAGTGTGCCTTATTGCTGCCACAAACCTTCATAAACGTGCATGCAACCTTTGACATAATGCCCTGCTTCCCCCACCACTCCCAGAGTTGGGACTTTCATTAAAAATATTCTATTACATAATTTAAAATTTAAGATGCTCATATGCTTCTCTCTTGACCTCAAGTTGACTTCAACTTCGATTTATTTTTTATTAGCCCTTTTATGTACATTTGCTCCATTTGTGTATGAGCTACATGAGGTTAGTACCTAGGAGCTGCAAAGAGAAAAGTGTCCATCCACTGCAGAGAAGTCCTACACTCCTCCCCTTGTTCAAGAACTTTTATGAAACGAAGGGTGTAGAGGGAATCATAACAGGCTCAGGCATTCACTTCTCTTCAAAACAATGGCTTGATCTGGTTTAGTTGAGTAAGTTCAGCATGATCTCTTTCTAGGCTGTACTCTTGGTCTTCTTGGACCCTTCAGGCAATGTTTCTTATGTTGATATTACTCAGTACAGTGAAGTCAGAGATCAGTTTCTTTGATCTAGCTGAACCTCCTGTCTAGCAAAGGATAACAATTTTTTCTCCACAATTCCTTCACCAAACCACACATTGGGATTAAGTAGTCTCTTTTCTCTTGGGATCTTTTGAGTCAGCATGGAAGAACTTTGCACTTAATGAAGGGACCAACACTTTGCATTGCAGCCCAATACACTGGCACCTGACACACTCCTGTAAAATATTCACCTCAGTTAGGGGTTAAATGCTTTCATTTTCCTTCAAATGAAGATGCAGTCAGGGAAGAAACCAAGAAAGAGGTAAAAGCTCCAAGGCTACTTCTCCTGCAATGCCTCTGCAGCCAGTTTGGAGTAAAACAGAACCCTCAC
This sequence comes from Oreocharis arfaki, assembly GCA_013398015.1. NCBI lineage: Eukaryota > Metazoa > Chordata > Aves > Passeriformes > Paramythiidae > Oreocharis > Oreocharis arfaki. Next base: position 12,678 of record VZRR01003717.1, on the reverse strand, counting down.
CATCACTGACTGAAAACTGTTTTCTACCTTCTATTATGCAATCAGCAGTAAGAAAAGTCATCGCTCTTCATCTAGCCACTGCATGAGAAAGACAGCACAGCACTGCTCAACCAAGCTTCTTAGCAGGTCAGTGGTGACTGTGAATGCAGGTGCTCAGAGGAAGAAGCAGGGGTTGCCAATGTTAAGATGTGACTGCTCATCCCTTAAAAATGAGGAGTACACAGGCACGCCAAATAAGGATGGAACATTACAAGAGCTGCCCAGAAACCACTGCAGGCCTTGTCTGTTTGGCCAGATAAGAGAAAAGAGATCCCCCTCCTACTGCAACTGCACCCAGGAGCTTGGAGGCACCAGAAGACGCTAGGAGGAGAGTACCTCTGCTCCCCACAGCCTGGCTTTCCCTGTACCTCTAAGCCACACAGTTTATTGGACTCTGCTGCAGGGAAGCAGAGACTGAGGGCATGCAACAAGTCCCTTGATGGATGGAAAGGTGAGTGTCAGTCTTGAAGGCTGAGGTCCCAGACCCTGGAATCACTGCTGCTCAGAAACCTTGGGGTTTTCTTCAAAACACAAAAGAAAATTTGAGTCTAGTGATTTAGGATATGATAAAAATACTTCAGACTTCACTAAATGAAATGTTTAAAGATCAGCATTTAAACTCTGTGAGCCTTTCCTTACTGAATGTTTTGACAATGCAAAGACTGCATTTGCTTAAGTCATTTTTAGGCCAACAAGGTGACTGATGATGGCTTCTACATAAGCAGTTCATTTTAATGGGGAGACAGGATAAAAATAGCAGCATAAGTGACATGTTTATAATCAATCCATAGCCCAGAACATTTGAAGGCTAGAGATCTGAGAAAACATTAATACATCACATCAAGGAATAAAACTATTAAAAAGCGAAATATCTGCATTACAACACTTTTCAGTTCAGACAATTAATGCTCCGGTAATGAATTAAGCTTTCTGGTGCAATGTGTTTCAAGCCATTTCAATTTTTTTCCCCAACAACTACTATCTACCAATGAGAGAAAACAGAGAGATTCATATTCTGGAAACCTCCCTAAAGGGCTGAATAATGCCTGCCTAAGCAGTTCTTATTTTATGAAAATGAAGTACTGACAGCACTTCTGCCTTTACACACAGTCTTAAATTCATATTTCTATTCTACTATTAATTTCTTCAAAATTCTATGTACACCATACAACAGACTTTATCCTATTTCTTATTTCTTCCTTTTTTAAAAAAGAGCACAGGATTCTCTGGCTGTTTTATTCCTTTTATTGTTAAGAAACTCCTGACTTTATTAAAGAAAAATGAAACAATTAAAGTCAAAGGGGGAAAAGCATTTATCTTTTGTAAGGCCCAAGGAAAAACCTGGATTATTCTTGCACTACTGACAAAAAAAGATAATATAATGCTCAGTGAATGCCTCCACCCTCTGTCTGCGACATCCTATGCAACACAATTTCTACAACTGGCATTTGAATGCTGTCTTGTGCTTGTTTTGCAACCTCAACAAAACATTTTTTAAACAAGGAAAAAAGAAGATGAAGGTTTTTTTCCCAGACCAGACCAGCTCCTGAGGACACTTCCTGCAGCTCAGCCCCAAGCGACACAAGCACTCAGCTCACTGTCCCCTCCCAAAAGCTTCTTCTGCTCTGCCTCCAGCGCTGCACATTCCCATCCACTCTCCACTGTAGATGCTGGAATTCCTACAGAAATTCTGCTCACTTCAGGATATCACAGTTAATTTTAAAAAAAAAGCAGAATGACAGACTTCTTAGACATTTTAAAGAAGTCACTGCACTGCTGAAAACAATGTTCAGTAAGGAAATGTCATTTTCTAACACCTAAAACCACTGCCAGAAACGGCATGCATTCAAGTGGAACAGGACCCGCATCCCAAGAAACCAACTGGTAAGCTCTGCAAATCATTTTAAAGACATTTTTATATTGGTGTAAGTGCAGCATACACATAATTATAATGGCCTAGAATTCCCCTTGAAAACACTACATTTAGGCAATTACTACCAAATGTTGCAACAAAAACCATTTCTCACAGTGTAAGCTCAATCCCTATCCAAAGGGCTTGATGGGTTCATTATCCTTGTGAAGCTTCTGGAGTACACATGACCAGGCAGCCCTAGTGCTGACATTGTTGCTTCCCAGATTTCAAGAACTGCTCAAACACCTGGATACAGGACTGTCAGGCTACCTAAAATTTGGAAATTGTTGCCAACATTCCTATGCATTTACAAAGAATTAGTGAAGACAATATGGAAGTACACATCACACGAAATGTACCATTTCATACTCAACAGCAACAGGAAACAAAACAAACAAAACAAAACAAGCAAAAAACCACTTGGTAATAAGGGTGCAAGAAGTCTCCATTACTGCTCTGGTATGACAGTCTCAGGCCAGAGAGGGACCAGAAAGGTGCCATAACACTAAGACTGGAAAAGACTTCTAAGATCATTCAGTCCAATCATTAAAATACTAAATCATAAAAAATCTTCCATTTACCACCCGTAGTATAGATATATCAGAAAGCAAGATTTGGGGGGCAGGGGGGAGGGCCGTAAGGAAGACAGCATTTCTTACCCCTGCACCTCCACCTCTATGCCTCCCAGCATGCCACCACAGAAGTTCAGAAGAACCAGGATAGCCCACAGGGAAATCAGATCAGCAAAGGTTTTTAACCTCCTTGCAGGTCCATGGTGAGAACTGGAACGCTGGCTGAGTGCCAGGGAGTGCTGCAGTACAGTCAATCACTTCTAAGGCAAGTAACACCTCTGAGTAACCATCACAGACCTGAGATGGCTCCTTCCCTTGGAGCACAGCCACAGAGAAATCAGTCAGCAACTGCTGTCACAAAAGAGTCTGGTCACAGATCCTCTGACCACAAGCAATACGTCCAGACAAGCGCATATTCAAATACCAGGACAACAAAAATCAACCTGGCTGTAAGTTTTTTTAAAGAGCTTCTCCACCTGCAAGCATCACACTTTGCAATTCCACATCAATAACTCTTCTGCATGTCGGAAACAGGAGAAACATTCATGGTTTCTATTTTCTAAGATGTGAACTGCTGCCAAAGAGATCAGAGAAAAAGCTTTTGAGAGAAAAAGAGCTCCACAAGCGTGAAGGTGTTTCCTGAAGCTTGGCTGGCAGCAGGGCAGACTTTAAGTTGTTAGGGATATTTTAGTAGAAGATTAAAAAAAATTGTGATCCCTTGCAATCACAGACAATTTGCCTCATGTGGTCAGCCCCACCACTGAGTCCAGAGGCAGGATAGCCATGAGCTCCAGGTCCATTTAAAACCAGTTACAAATACAGAAATTAAGTGTCCAAAAGGTATTGAATACCTGGGCAATGGTTCTGCTCAGTGTGGCCAAAAGAATATTTTAAACCTTTACTCTCTTATGGCAAGACCCCCCATACGGCAGCGTTCCGAGGCTGGGGTACACCTGGATCTCTACAGCACACAGCCCATATTGCCACTGCTCTCTGCGCTGGAGGCCTTGCTTTTTCTTCAACATGGCACTGGGAAAAAACAAAATGACACTTAAGCAGAAATGACGTGAACTACTTCATGAGCTCTTTTGTACAAACAAAACTACAGCCCCCTCTGTGCTTTTGTATTCACTCTGCTGGAAAAGTCCAGCCCTTTTGCAACTTAAGACATTTGTGCTGAAATCTTGACAATGACAGGTAAGTAACTGAAAAATGTCATTTGAGAGCCCTCGATTGTGCCGACTCTTCAGTTAACAATAATTCAGTTCTGTGGCACAGCAGCATGAATAAGCGTGGTGCCCGACACAACCAAGTCACATTGTGGCCAGGGAGACACGCCAGGCTACAGCCCAGCACTACAGGCTAACACAGGCGAGCCAAGGTCTCACCAAGGAGACATGCTGACAGACAATCTTCTGAGCAACAACTCCTTCCTTTTGTTTCTTACATCACCAGAGCAGCAGCTACAGCAGTTGCATTCTATAGGCATTGCACAGCTTAAAATGCTGAATATAATATCCCTCCTCTTAAAGCAATGTCCTCACTGTGAACCAACAGCCGGCAGTCCTACAGTTCTGCTCTCAACTCCAAAGTACTCCTGGACCCCCAAAGGCACTGCAACCTCACAGCAGCATGACCATGCTCACCTGCACGGGGATGGAGCAGAGAGGCCCCTCACTGACAGGCAACCTCACAGACTATTTAATAAACATGAATTGGCAGGAATACCTGCTGACAGTTCCATCCACCTACTGCTAGAAGCAACAAAAAAAAAAAGTCTCTTACTGTTCTTTTTTTTTTAAATAATGAATGTTTCCAATTAACTACTAAAAAAATGTCAGGAATGAATAGTTTTATTCTATGGCTGAGCTAATATACATGAAGATTTTCACCAAGTCCAGTGCCTTTCTTTAGGTCAGCTGATGGATAAAGCCCAATTACACTGTAAAATGAGAAAAAAAATCTTCCCTGGCTTTCTTGAGGGCCATATGATACGTATTTGATAACATTTTCATCCAAGCTAAAGGAACTTTTTTGTTCATTTTGTAACAAGGGTGATTGCTTTCTGAAAAACCATATCAAAATGAACTACATAAGCAAAATAGCAAATGTAGAGTTCTTACACAAGGGTTAAAAACACTTCTTTGTCAACTGTGCAGCGTGTCCTTGCTCAAGACTCCCAGCACTGTTATATTAGTTCTCCACCAAGGCAGAGACAAGCCATGCAGCACTTGAGCTGGCAGCACAGAAAAGTAGACTTAAACCACTCCTCAAGTCCCATCTGCTACCATCGGGACAAAGCACAAATCCAAACACAAGCCCTCCTTTTCCAATCCAAGTCATAAAACTATACATTTACACAAATCAAGGTTTTCTTTCTGCCTATGCAAAGGTAGAAATACCTCCATAACCTGAGCCCCACCCTCCCCCCCGATTTTATTGGCTAAGTAATAAATTTCAAAACTACCACAGCCAAAAGAAACCATAAAAAACATAAGCACCTAACTTCAGTTTCCACACAAAGACAGTCCAAAAAAACCCTCAGAAGAAAACTACTTTGTGTGACAACAGTACTGGAGAATCCAGGAAAATTTTCAAGAACAGATATGAAAAATCAATTTCGTGAACAGAAATTTCATTAAAGATCTCTATCCCTTGTATTTAGAAAACTTAAATGTATACAGACCCCAAATAATTCTAGAATTTACAGAACACTATAATGGTATCAGCAGCAAAATTTGTGAATTTCCATTTACATTTTTAAAGTATTTATGATGCTTATAAATAAATTAGAATAAAGTCCATATATAGGATGAAAAGTATTACTAGATCCCTATTAATTTACATAAATGCACTAAACCCCCTCCTTAATCACTGTCTTTGTTTAAGGAATTCCAGATGTTAACCCAGGGTCAGACTGTTTATCTGCCTCAGCTCAGGGAAACCATCCAAGACACAGTCACAAAATCAACTGAATCAGTACCTAGGTGTAATTCATACACCAAGCCATGCTAATCTAACTACAGCATCAAACGTGACAATATGAAATAGGAAGTGCATGCACAGACACACACTCAGTCTAGACTACAGTTCAGCCTGTAAGGTCACAGTTTTAATCAGCAGCAGCAAGCACAGACACATGCACTTACCTGAGTGAACTGATTCTAATTAAACCCCCGCATTTGTATACTGCCAGTACAACACCACTACATCAGCATTAATTTGTAATTTGTTGGGCTCATTTCCAGTCTGAGCTGTTTGCAGACTGGGCTCACTGCGGGGCAGCAGTGCCAGAGGGACACAGGGCACACAGAGCCTCTCCCTGAGCAGCGTTCACAGCAGACGGAATTGCTGCACCCTCAACATCCAGAGAACTTGGGAAAACCCTGAGTGGGAAAGCCCCCACCTGAACTAACACTCAGCTGAAAGCAGAGCACAGAGAGTGGGCTTAAATGGTCCTTTTTCCCAGGGAGAGAGACTGCAAGGAGCCTTTTGCAGCACTCTGCTTTACGCTGTATTCATAAAGTCTGGAAAAAGGGGCAAGGAGCAGAGTGAAAGTCTCCTTACTATACAAGCTATTCTGAGAGCAAAGAGAAAGGCTGGTTGAAGATCTGCAGAAAAAACCCTCTGAGAGTAATAATGGAGAAATAAAATAACAGACTAAATTCAGCGCAAATAAAGTAGCAGTCTGAAGATAAACAGTCCTTATTTCACATATAGAGTGGTGTACTCCAAACTGATCATTAACATTCAGAAAATCTTGCTGGAGTCACAACAGACTGATTAAAGCATCAGCTCAACGTCATTCAACACATGAAAAAAATAATGTTAGAACATGATTAGTAATAAAACCACCATGTAAGAATATAGAATGGCTGCATCTTAAATCCTGGATGAAGTGCCTGTGCCTTCCTTTCAAGAGGACATAATGGAAGGGAAAGTATTTTTTAAAAGGAAACAAGGTTTGAAAATATGAATGAAGAATAATCAATCAGGCTAGGGTTCTTCTGCCTGGAAACAGGTTGCTCCAGTGACATATGACAAAAACCTGTAAAATCATCAGCTGAATGGAGAAGGTAAATCGAGATCAGTTCTTCACTGTGTCCAAACAATATAACAGCTAAGAGATAGAAATTGAAGCCAGCAGCTCTCAAGTTCAAAACAAAACAGAGGTAGTCAGCACCTACAAGGTGATTCTGTGCTCTGGAAAATCTCCCTGGGATATGGCAGTAGCATACATTTAAGTGGATGAGAGGCACGGGCTAGTTCACAGAAGAAAAATATATGAATTGTGAACAAAATAAAAGCAAACAACATCTACCTCTTGACATCCTACAAATGACAAGAGACAAGAGGGCCATCAGGCAAAGGTTTATATTATACATCCTCACCTTATGCTCTTCTCTTTTTGGTCACTGTTAGAACAGTGTTCTTACACCACAAAAATCAATTATGTCTCTGGTACTCCTCAGTCCTTTTTTGAACTCACTCAGCTTACTTACCTGGCAAAAGCTGATCTTCTGGGGAGATGAGGACACAGAGGGGCTGGATTAGTGCTCTGATTATTCAGCAAACGGAACTGGATCAGGAAAACCTCCAGTAAATGCTGAAGGTGGTACAAGAGAGGGAAAGAATATGACCAGCCCTTTTGCATGGCAGCCAATCTTGAGATCAGTTTAAGGTGTAACATACAGCTTCGCCACCAAAACAGAGATTAAAAGGAAGCAGCTGATTGCCTATCTCCTCTGTTCAAACACACAGGTTAAAGTCACAATTCCAGCTCTTGCAGGGGAAAAAAAGTGCCAATTTCACATCTTTAGTCCATCCGGTAACTACGAAGAGAATCTGGCCTTTACATGACTGAATAGTAAAGGTTACTTTAAAAAACAAACATTATATTTATAAACTCTACTGGTTTTATATTACATAAAATAAGGAAAACCCCTTTGGGGAACAAGGCCCATTGTAAATACAGAAATGCATCCAAGTCTGGGAAGGACAATAGCCAAATGAAAACAGAGCTATTCGTTCCATGCTTCCCACAGCACCCATTGGATTACTGCAATAAATGGTGCTATACCAGTCACAGAATACAAGGAGATATGACCAGACAGAAAACGGTGAGTGATCAATAAGATCATTAAAAATCCAGCAAACCCCATTTACAATTCAGAATTTACAAGAACAGAACTGAAGACCAAGTGAAGTTATTGAAGTCTCTCATCAACTCTGCTTCGCACAGTAGAAGGCACAGTCGCCCAACCCTTTCCACAGCAGGACCAAATCACAACTGCTCTGCTTAATAACTGACCTGACTGGCCAGAACACTAAGAATTCCTGGGGAAAAGCAACACAGGATTTTATTATTCCTCCCCAGGCACATTCACATGGACATGAAACCACTGAGGAGCACTGAGACACCTATCAGGAACATTGTCTCCAACATTAGAGAGGGAAGCAGTACTATACCACTCCTCCACTCACGTGGAACCACCACAGGTTAAACCAGGCCATAATATTCACAGACACAAATAGCCTGAGCCAGCCCTGCACAGTGCCCAACATCGGCTGAAGTAGCACAGACATATTTACTTGTATCCAAGACACAGCTGACACAAGAGTACAAGATAAGCCCTGCTCAGGGAGGGTTATGGTGTTAGCACTGCCTATGGAAACAGAACTGAGGGTTTGGCTTCACCATTTTCCAGGAAGCAACTAAGCTACTGTTTGTGAGAATAACAAGTAATTAAAAATTAAAACCCCTTAGTCTCTTCTTACACATAAAAAACACACCTCCCCCCCCCAACATTTAAAACTGAATTGCTCTCTTTTGTTTTTATCTTTGTCCTTAAACTATACTATGACTGTAAATTTTTGTGCTTCTTATTGAAATAGCTATATATAACTACTTTGCTGTAATGATTACATTCAGCATACAACAGAGAATGTTAAAAAAAAGTCTCAGCAGTATCTTTAAAAAAATTTAAAGTATCTTTTCTAGTGTATCTTTAAGGAACAAAAATACATGTTGTACATAATAAAGCCTCTGAAATCTAAAGGTACCACTACACATACACTTTCCAATGAAAAACACTGAGAACTGTGTCATGTATGACCAATGTGAAATATGAGCTGTAAATGGGAGCACTGGAAGGTTTCTGAAGGTAACCTGAGATTAGAAAAATGCAAATAAAACATGTTTATTCATTTCAATTAATTTTTAACCTCAGATACAAAATGAGTAGCTAGGAATATAGTTACAGGCTCCAATAATGCTGCTTCCAGCAGTTGTATAATTTTAATTGTATGATATTGTTTAATTTTCATTGTGTAACATTTCCAGCTTTTACCTTTGCAAACATCTCCATACAAGGCAAATATAAGGCACGCGAAGCTGCTGCCCGAAGACAAGGTGCCTTGTGTGCCACACAAGTTTCAAAATCCAAACAAATAATTGAAATTGGAACAGTCATTGCCCATCTTGAGCTCCCTCAACAATCCCCAGTCCAGTGGCCAATAATCCAGATGAATCCTACTGATCACTTTGCTTCTTCAGTACTCTACACCCAGTTCACTAATGTCTGGTAAGCTCTACTAGCCTAGCCCAAGGAAATTATTGTGCTAGAAAACCTTCGTGCTAATTTTAAATTGAGCTCCCTGACTTTACATCATCCTTCTGCTTCTCCCCCTAGACTGATACGCTGCTGCTAAACCTGGTTTGCCAGGCTCCATCATTTGGAAGATTGTTGTTTCTACAGACAAGGCAAAGCAGAAGCTAAAGCAATAAGCCTCCAAGTCCTCTAAACACGGGAGACTCACAAGCATGTCTGACACAGATAGCAGAAGCAGATTCTTCATAGAATGGCCTGGGTTGAGAAGGACCTTAAAGCTCCCCCAGTTCCAACCCTGTGCCATGGGCAGGGACTTCCCACTAGACGAGGTTGCTGCAAGCCCTGTCCAACCTGGCCTTGAATACTTCCAGGGATTGAGCATTCTTCTCCACTTGGAACCCACATTTTCTCATCACCTCAGTATTCAAGCACAAAAACTCTTTTGGGTTTCCCAGACACAACTCCCTAATCCCTACCAGAGAATTCTTGCTCTCTGGAGCAAACACGCGTGTGACCGAGTCACAACCTAACAGCAGTTCATGCTGTGACCGCACCTTATCACGACACGATCGCACACCGGCTCCAACTGCCTTGGACTTGCGAGCTACCACAGAACGGCGCAGACCCCAGGCTCTCAGACAGCAATGCAACACCCCGAGGCAGTGCCGTGAGCCGCCAGCCCCCGGCAGCCAGGACAGGGCTCACAGCCTCGCTCGTTTTGTAACACCCCGTCTTCCGTACTGCCGTTTATAATGATGATCTCTAAGATAGCAGAAACCTCTGATTTTGCTACAGTGTTTTCAATTTCCCTCGTGACACACTATATACAAAATATTTATTAAACAGGAAAAGAAACATGATGATTCAAGTCAACAAAAATTTTTAAAAGCTATTCCCTTCCCATTCATTTTCCGACAAGGCTGGGCCGAATTAAAGATAAACACCCAGTTTGCGTTACCTGATACAATAGAGAATACAACAATACAAACGAGAATTCTGACATCTGACCAGAGAGAAAAGCTATAAATGAGAGAAAGGAGAACGCCCGACACACTCCTGTCTGTTATTTACAGGAAAAAAACATCTCCGCAATAACCTCGGGCACTTCCGAGGCGTTTCCCCCGCTCCCAGCGCAGCCCGGTGTGACGAGGATCGTTTCCCACTCCCAGCGGGGGAAGCGGGTCTCTCCGCCGGCGCCTCACAGCGGAGCCGGGCTGCGCTGAGCCCTCCCGCAGCGGCGCCTCTCGGCGGGGGACGGCGGCGGCACCGACCCCCCTCGCGGCGGAACCACCCCCTCTGGCGCCGGGGCCGGGGCCGGGGCGCAGCAGGACACACGGTGCCTGCGGGCGCGGCTGCCATTGACCCCGGCCCCCCCCCCGGTGGCGGGTGGCCACCC
>VZRR01003716.1:762752-805819 GCA_013398015.1 Oreocharis arfaki | reverse complement strand
CTGCCCTCAATCTAAACAGTTCTAAGGCAGTGATGCAGGTCGATGGCATCAATAGATCCTGTTACCGATGCGGAAAACCTGGACACGTAATAAAAAACTGCCCAGAATCCGCAAGAGATACTAAGCTACCTAATTGCTGCCCCAGATGTAAAAATGGAAGGCATTTTGCAAACCAGTGTCATTCTAAATTTGATGCCGATGGAAATCCCCTGCCCCATTCGGGAAACTCGAAAGGCAGCGCGTGCCACCGCGTGATGAAACAAGTAGTGGCAGCCTGCAACAAAGAGCTCGGCGTGTTTGGAGGCCCTTACCACACACTGTCAGTAAGATCGTCCAACATCTCCCAGGATTGTTACCCCCTGGGTCCTACTGCGACTTGGCAACTTCCAAATTAATACTTTTTACATGCATGAATTTCATTATACAGTGCCTACAGGACTCAATGGAACATCTGAGGAGAGGCAAGAATTTCTAATCATGAGTAAAGGTGCATGTTCTGTAACAGGCCTCATCATTTATCCAATTATTGTTGCAGCTAATTGTCGTGAAGAACTGACAGTTTTAGCTCAAGCTACCAAACCCCCATTGGTGATTCCTGCAGGAACAAAGATTGCCACAGCTGTTGCAGTGCCCACCACAACCACACACCATGACATAAAAATGGAATGTCAGCAAAGACAGCGTTCAGTAACAAATTCTGATCCAGTACCTGAAGTTTATTGGACTGAACTCATCGGCCATGATCTACCACAGCGAACCCTCAGCCTGACGCACAACAAAAAGACAATCAAGATCACAGGTCTGCTAGACACAGGTGCAGATGTCACAGTCCTCTCTCACTCGTTTTGGCCAAGTGATTGGAAGTTAGTCATACCTTCCAACTGCCTTACAGGTATTGGTGGAGTCACAGTGTGCTTGCAGAGTGAATTCTGGATTGCAGTCAAAGACCATGAAGGGAAAATAGCAGCCCTTCGTCCCTTCATTGTGAGTAAGCCCACCACAGTTTGGGGAAGAGACTTGCTATCTCAGTGGGGAGCAAGGCTAGAAGTGGATTTTTAATAGGGGCCATGACAGCACTCACCACTCCAAAGTTGTCATGGAAGACCAACGATCCTGTTTGGTGGTGCAGTGGCCCCTAGAAGATAAGAAATTGAGTGCCCTCAGAAAACTGGTAGCTGAAGAACTGCAAAAGGGCCACATTAAACCAACAAACAGCCCCTGGAATTTACCTATATTTGTCATTTACAAGCTGACTCCTGGAGATTGCTTCATGATCTCAGAAGAATCAATGAAGTGATTGAAGATATGGGACCTCTCCAACCTCTACTTCCTTCCCTCTCGATGATTCCAAGAGACCGACCCCTTGTCATCATTGATCTAAAAGATTGTTTATTCAGCAATCCCCTTCACCCAGAAGATGCTCCATAGCTTGCATTTTCAGTCCCAAGAAACAGACAAGAACCACTGCAGAGGTACCATGGGGTAGTCCTCCCTCAGGGAATGAAAAATTCACCCACCATTTGCCAATGGTTCGTGGCACGAGCCTTGTCTCCAGCTTGGCAGAAAAATCCACAGGCAATGATTCTCCACTACATGGATGATCTGCTTATTGCAGCACCAACACAGAAAGAAATGGAAGCAGCTTGTGGCAGTGTAATCACACAAGTTCAAAATGCCGGACTGGAAGTTTCTGCATCCAAAATACAAGAAACCTCACCCTGGAAGTACTTAGGATGGAAGATGACAGACCAATCAATTAGGCCACAGAAAATACAATGAGCTAATGTCAACACTTTTCAGGATTTACAGCAACTTTCAAGAGAAATTAATTGGATTAGGCCTATCCTAGGAATTTCCAATGAAGAACTTGCACCACTTCTTGACCTGCTGAAAGGAGACTGCGACATCAAATCTTCCCGGACAATCACACCTGAAGCTCAGAAAACCCTTGAAAAAGTTACTACAGCCCTTCAACAAAGACAAGTACATAGCTGTGCTCCAGAAAAGCCCTTCTTTCTTCCAGTGTTAGGAGAAAAAATACAACTTTATGGTCTCATATTTCAGCGGGACGCTTCCCAAGAAGACTCTTAGCTGATAGTAGAGTGGATTTTTCTACCCTACAGGTCTCCAAAAACAATCTTCACGATGCTAGAGATGATGACAACAATCATAATCAGGGCCAGAATAAGATTGTTGACCATGGCAGGCCAAGACTTTTCAGTGATTTACTTACCCTTGAAAAGAGAGTATTTTGATTGGGCATTGCAAAATTCAGAAGACTTACAAATTGCATTGCTAAATTACTCAGGTGTTTTTTTCTATTCACTTTCGAAGTCATAAGTTGTTGCAAGCCAAATTAAGTTTTAGAGAAAAACCCTTGTTGAGTGAAGTGCCTTTAGATGCAGTGACACTATTTACTGATGGTTCAGGGAAAACACACAAGTCAGTAATAATGTGGCAAAACCCAATGACTAAAAAATGGGAATCAGATATCCAAACAGTACAAAGTTCTCTTCAGATCACTGAGTTAGCAGCAGTTGCTAGAGCATTTTGGCTTTTCCAAGAGCCTTTCAATTTAATGATCCAGCCTATGTTGCCAATGTTGTTAAGAGGATAGAAGGTTCAGTTTTAAAAGATGTTAGTAATGACAATTTGTGCCGTTATCTTACATGTCTTTATCAAATTTTGCAACATAGAACTAATTTCCCACATTAGGGCTCATTCTTGGCTTCCAGGATTTTCGGCAGAAGGAAACGCAAGTTAGTTCAACAATGGTTGTTGCACATACCCTACCCAACATCTTTGAACAAGCAAAACTTAGCCATGCCTTCTTTCATCAAAATGCACGAGCCCTTGTGCAAATGTTCCGCATTTCCAAAGATCAGGCAAAAGCAATCATAAATGCCTGCCCTGATTGTCAACTGGTGCAACCCCCTGTTTCCACAGGAGCAGTCAACCCTTGAGGGTTGCAGAGTTTACAATTACGGCAAACAGATATCAGTAAATACCCATCTTTTGGAAAATTAAAAAATATCCCTGTGTCAGTAGACACCTTTTCAGGTGCAGTTTTTCTTCTGTACACACAGGAGAAACAGCTAATCATGCTTGTCAACATTTTTTGCAAGCATTGGCCTCATCAGGCGTTCCCCAAGAAATAAAAACAGACAATGGTCCCATGTACACTGCTCAAAAATTGACCAAATTTCTGATGGATTGGGGTGTTCGCCACACCTTTGATATTCCCTACTCTCCCACAAGTCAAGCCATCATTGAAAGAACACATCGCACTCTGAAACGCATTCTAGATCAGCAGAGAGGGGGAGCAGGGCAGGCAACACCGCAGATGCATTTAAATAAGGCTTTATATGTTTATAATTTTTTTAACAGTTCCTTTGCAGAGCCAAACCTGCCAATTTTTAGGCACTTTTCCAATAATACTCAGGCAAAATTAAGAGAAAATCCTCCAGTTTTAATTAGAAACCCTGAAACAGGACAAAACGAAGGCCAATTTCCTCCAATAACATGGGGCAAAGGGTATGCTTGTGTCTCTACAGGCGCAGGACCTAAGTGGGTTCCAGCAAAGAACGTGAAGCCTTAATGCGTGCCAGAAAATGCTGAGGCAACAAGAGCTCGATGAGTGCACAAAGTGAAGAGCCTGCTCAGCCTTCCACTGCTGATCAGCCTTCCACTGCCTCCTTCGAGCCTCCTGTCCATGCTGACAGCCAAGAACAACCTGCAGCTGCAGAGCCTCAGAAAAGACCAAGAGGAAGACCTAAAGGAAGCAAGAACAGGAACCCCTCTAAAGCTGCTCAGAAAAAAGTAGGGCCCACTGGTGAAAAGAGACCTAGAGGGAGGCCCAGAAAGTGGCCGCTACACAACTAGGCCGCGAGTTTTGCAGAGAGTGTAGTTCGTTTAGACCTTAGGTTTTATTGTGTTAGTATAAAAAGAGTAGAGTCGATAGTATTGGAGAGAGTTACAATGGGAAAGATAGAATTGAATCAGATGCTGTGTTTATGCCTTTTTGCTTTGCTTGCTTTTAGCGATGCAGGTATGCTTGTTGATCAACCAAAAACAAATGTTTGGATGACTTTAGCTAATGCATCAGGCCTAGATACCATATGTTTATCTACCACAACCCCAGAGAAACCATTTTCAACTTGTTTAGTTGGAATGCCAGTAGATGCTTGGCCAGTACCAAGAGAAGTTGACAAAGCAGTGCGAGGTACTCTCGCTGGGTCAAACAAGTGGCATTTCGGGACCCCAGTAGATGCATGGGATTGGTGGACTCCTCACCTTCCCAAGGCATCCTTTGAGCCAGAAGAATTAGAGCTTCTTGGTTCTGTAAAGGTGGATTTCTGTATCAAGTTCAATTATACAGGAAAAGATCGGTCAGCAGTCAAAGACGTTTCTCCACATCATTATGTCCTTAAAAGTCAGATATTTTGACGTAACTACACTTCCTTAATTCCATCTGTATCTAGTACTGTTTCCCTTTTATTACCATGGGGAATGTTTTTTATTTGTGGAGACAGAGCTTGGGCTGCTATCCCATCGCACATCAAGGGTGGACCGTGTAGTTTGGGAAAATTTACTTTGTTCACACCTAACTTGAACATGATTAACCAGATGAGATGCAGAGGGAAAAGATCTTTTGTCCGTCAATATGGACCAGAGTGCACTGATGACTTTAATCCTTGGGGTTTTGGGAACAGATTTGCTGCATCATTGTTTTTACCCCAAGCGGCCTCTGCGCAAGCATTAAAACAATTAGATTGATTGGGGTGTTGGCTGTGTAAACAAGCCAATGCTACCTCCCTTGCATTGAGTGATTTGCTAGCAGATGTTAAGGATACAAAACATGCCACCTTACAAAACAGAGCTGCAACTGACTATCTTTTATTGGCTCATGGACACGGCTGTGAAGATTATGATGGAATGTGTTGTATGAATTTATCCGATCACTCAGAATCCATTCATAAGAGCATACAACAGTTGAGAGAAGGTGTGTCCAAAATCAAAGTTGATGATGGGACTTGGTTAGATGATTTGTTTGATGGATGGGGTTTAGCATCTTGGTTAAAACAGCTTTTGAAAATAAGTTTATATATATTAATTGTTATCATAGTTGTATTGATGATGGTGCCTTGCCTGCTTCAGCGCATGCGACAGATGGTTGACAAAGCTATCAAGGGAACTTTTGTGGTTCAGCAGAGAGGGGGAGATGTAGGAAATGGAGTTACAGAAAGTTTGCAGGTGCTGACAGAGAACATAAACAGCATTGTGCTTGAAGAGATAGAAATTGATGAGTTTCGATTTGAGACCTTGGCGAAGGCTGCCTGAGTTAGAACAGTGAGCTTTTGCAGTTTGAAGCAAAAATGTAGTTTTGTAGTTTTAAAAGAAATATGCTTTATAAAGGCAGAAATATATTTTTAGTAAGTAGAAACATGTTTCATGCAAAGAAGAATTATGAGAAATAGAAGAGTAAAGAGTTTTAAGTTTAACAATAGACCTTATAGTAGAGTTTGTTAGAAAGTTAAGATGTAACAATATAAGCCTGAGCAATAGGCCTTAATAGCAGTATGATGATTGGTTAAGAAAATACGCATTGCGGTAGAATCATGTACAATGATGATTGGTACAAATATGCTAGCATCCTTTGTGGCATTTGCTTATTGGTTTAAAAAAGTATATAAGGCCTTTTTAAAAGGTGAAAAAAAAAAAGTACTGCTGCTTCTTCTTCGGCTCCGCTGCTGTGGCCGCCGCCACCGCTGCTGCTACTGCTGTTGCTACTGTAACTGTTGCTGCTTTTGATATTAGAGATGCTGTTCATAGCATCTCTCTTGTTTCACCCTTCAATAAAAATGAGACTGATTCTGCAATAAATCATTGCTGTGACGTCTCTCAATCATCCCAATCCCACCAATCCCGACACCTTGCAATCAAGGTGTTTCAGTAGATCCTGCCATTCAAGTTGCCATATTTTAACTAAACTGTACTGTGCAGGCTTTCAGAATATGGCATTTCAAAATGGAGAATTGTTTCAAGGTTTTTTTGTTTCCCAGTATGTGCTAAGCATTACCAACTGATACTACCTTAAACTGGCCATAGGCCAACAATAAACCCAGACTGTTACTTTTGCTCTAATAATGTTTTATGTTCATCCCACATCCAAGTAAATGACTGGTAAATGGCATTGTCTTTCTGCATCTTCAGTACACGACATGTGGCAGTTGCCTCTGCTTTCCAGCCAGTGGAAGGTTCATTGTCCCACAGAGAAGGGAAGAGTGACCTGTGAGGTGCAGAGCTGTGTCCATCACCCTTGGGTATTTGAGAGTTTGGCCAACAGGTGCCGGTAGAAGCCCCATAATTCATTGTAGAGTCTGTCTTGGTTTCCTTCCTTGTCTGCTGAACTCAGCCATGCCTGAGTTCATAGCTGCATGAGACAGCACATTATGCTTAGGTTTGTCCTTGACTCTTTGAGACCTAAAGCCATTGTGGTTCTTTCTGCAACACAGTTCCTGACAGAAAAGTGGCCTTTTATAGGAAAGGGGAGGAGCAGTGCAATCATGGTGCAGTCCCATAGCCATTTACAGAGCGCAGAGAGGATTAGGTGGCTCTGCTGTGCCCACACAGTTCTCTGGCAAGGGCTATCAGGAATTAATCAGCAGGATCTAATGCAACATCTCGCCTTGCCCAGGGTCTGGGCACTTTTATTGAGTTGTAATCTCAAGCAGAGAGTCCTCTCCTGAGGGCAGATGCTTTTCAGATAGCTGACCAGACCCGACTTGAAGGTTTAAGTGCTTACAGGAGGGTGCCCTCTTCTTAATTAATAGGCCAGCTGTTCAAATTGCTGTTCAAATTCTTGTTACTAGGCAGCTAAATATAGAAATCAGCCAGATACCTTTGAAGTTTTATTTTAAATGACTTGGTCTTTTGGCCCCATGAATCATCCATTTTTTTCTGTACTGTGGCATAGCTCCAATAAGCAATCCCAGCATGGCCATTAAGAATAGCTGAGGTACTTTGGGCAGGATTACAGCCAAAGCTGTATGTGCGTTCTGAAATTACTCAGGGTCAGGAATCAGTGCCAGAAACTGCAGTCAGCCCACCTTGAACATTTATCATGTCCCAACAGCGAGATCACCCAGATTCAGAAGGTCACGCAGCATTGAATCATTTGGAAATCCACCTGTTCTTGCCATGGTTAGATCCCATTGCACTGTGTCCTTGTTTTGCTGCTGTTCCTCGTGTTTCTGGGTCATCTCAAGCTGGCTAGGAGCTCTCAGAGTTCAGTAGAGTAGCCCCAAATCTGTGCAAGTTCCTTGACACCAGCCCTCAATTAGGAATTTGAGCTTTGAGTAAAGCAAGAGAAGCCCCTTGGTAACTCTAGCAAACAACCAAAGGAACTCTGATACCAAAATAACTTTTTACCTGTTTTCCTTTCTGCAGTTTGTGTCAGCAGGAGCAGATCACAGCTCCCATGCTCATCGAAGCAAGGCATTCCAGCATGAAGGCTCCTGAACTTCCAAGCCCATTTATATGCCTATCTGTGACAGCAGCAGATATTAACAGCAAATCAGTCAAGCAGAGAGAATAAATAAATCCTCTGTTATTCTGTATAATATTTTACTGGCTCATTGATTGTGGGGAAGTAATTTCCTTCTGACTGGCTAGGTTGTTTGATGTCCAGTGGTAAGTGCAAGAAATGGCCGTGCCTGGGACTGATGGTCGTATAAATGCATTAAATCATGACTCAGGAGCACCCAAGTAAACTGGTCACATGGTCAGCAGCTCTTATGAACAGTTTTACCATAGGTCTTTCAAACCCTCACACAAAAAATAAATGTCATAAGTGGTTTCCTTGATGTACTTAATCAGATCCCTCTCAGTGTTTCTGTGTAAAAACAACATTATGAGGGCTTTCTTCCCTCCTTAGCATTCCATTCCTGCTGAGACCTCTCATGCACCTTTAATAAATCTTTGCTTCTCAGGGTTTTACTGTGTACCAGTTGTATCTTAAATGCTTGTAGGGTCTGCTTGTGTGACCAAGGCATTCATCCCTATTAGATACTATCTCAGAAGGAATTTTGAGAATTCTGAATATACACATCTTTATCTTCCCTGTTTTAATTCATTAGTCACCTAACAGCACCTCTCAAGGTTATCAGAGCAAAAATGAAAACTGCAGCACAGCTTAAAGCGTTTGTAGGGAAGAATAAAGTAGTGTGATAAGGGGAAAAGGTTTTGTGCAGTCCAAGACCTCTGCATATCAAATGTGTAAAGTTTGCAGACTGCAATAAAGGAATCTCAATGAACTTTTAGAGGATAATATTTACGGAGTAGTTGTTTAATGTTTAAAAAGTCCGTTGAAGAAGCAGGTGAGCTATTCTTATAAACTAACCAAATGCTTCAGAAAAACATGAAATAGAGCCACTTCAGCATTTTCCAGATATGGAATTGGTGACTGGTTCTCAAGTAGATGTAATTTATTTGGTTTAGTTCCATTTTACCTTTTTTGCTTCTCTTATTTTTTAGTCATGTACACTTAAGGCTTTTGCTTTTTTCTCTGTACTGTGCTACAATTAATGATTTTTTTGAGCCATTGAAGACTAAACTGGAATTCCTTTATTAATGCAGCAGCATCAATTTATGAATGAGTACCCAGCAGGTTTTGAAAGGTCTTCTTCCTCCTTGGCCAAGGTGATGATATTGCAAAAAGTCTCAGCATTCCTGCACATCTGTTCATCTTCCCCTCTGACATGCCCAATCTGGAGTACAAATACAGATCAAGGTTACAGCATGAAAGAGGTAAATGTATCCAGACAGAACGAAAAGGAAATCTTGCAGTAGGGACCTTTAACAGGTCTCTTTTACAGCATGGAGAGCCACACAACACTAGGGATGTTCTCCCACAAAACTTTTCATAAGGGCTCTGACTCCAGCTGATGTTTTGGCATAACGTAATTTGCATAATTTACAAACAGGATTTTAGTTGTTCAGATTCTTTGGCTAACATGGGATGTGTTATCACCTGATTGCTTTCCTCTTCCTGCTGTCTGATGTCTGCATGTCTCCTGAATTGTGAGACTGAAGTACAGGGAAATGCTGCTGATTCAGTTACTGGATCAGCTCCCCCGGGCAGTGACCTCTAAGCTTCCTTCCAGCAATGTCTCCAATCCAGTCACGTGTGGAAGAGACTCATCTTGGAAAGGACCCAGCACATTCAGAATGGCTTCAAACGGACAAACCATTGGATGTGGGTTTTTCTGTCATTGGAGACAGAACTTGCTTTCTTACACCCAGAAATTTGTTCCAGTTTTGACCAGAGGTGTAGAACTTTATAGATAGTACACCAGCCTGGGAATGCAAACTATTGTCCATGTCCAATAGCAAACACACAAATTGCCTTGGCATCAAATATGGCCCACACTAGTGGCAAGAGGACAGGGCAGGCCATTACTTCTCGTGATACAGTTGCTATAGTACAGCTATTAAAAAGCAAAACGATTTCTGATGCAGGGATAAGTTGCCTCCAGAAGGAAACCACCACAATGTGAACCTCAGCCAGCTGACTGGAAGCAACTCACTCCAGCTACCGGGAGTGTAAGAGCTCCTGGGCTGTACCTTGACAGCTTTCACCACAATCCAGCTTTTATCACAGCCCATTACACTGCAGTGTCTGCTTGAGAGGGGAAATGCTGTCTCCTGCAGCCCTGGGGAAAACCTGATGCATCCTGTGGAGTTAAGGGGCCTGCATAGGAGATTCCACCTCTGCTTCCAGCCTGGCATGTGCACTGAGAGTCCTGTGGAGGCTGCGGCCTAATGTTCGATCTGTTTGGTCTCAGTTCTTTCTTCTGAAAGGAAAAAACAGCAGAACTGTCTTCCCTGAACCTGTGCTTGGAAACAGCACCGAGTCATGAGGAAATGTTTCGAGATGGGAAATTTTTCCCTCACAGCCCTGAGGTATGCAGGTAAAAAAAAAAATAAAAAGAATGGGGCAAAAGATGCAAAGAAAGACTCATGGCTGGAAAATAACAAATCTGTGCACTGTGGTAAAGACCACTGCACCTTTATTCATCCAAGGCAATTGCATTTCTGCCCAGCAGATGTACACAGCCAAGATTTCCGGCCATTCACGCTGCCTGTTGTAGTTCCATTTACAGACCAAAGTATTTGCCACCATAACAGAGAACCAATCTTCGATTAATAGTGTCACTATGGGTGTTTCAGAAAACATGGACACCATGGCAAACATGGACAGTCTGGCAAACAATGCTGGCAGGACTCCTGAAGACACAGTCTTCCCTCTGTTCCCTCTGCTTTCACTAGGCTATTCACCCTGGAACTTCTTCCAGCCTTCCCTTGAATGGGTGATGAACTGGGCAGATGGCATGTGGGGGCATGTGGATAAAGAGTTTCACATTTGTTAGGAGCAGCCTTGTTGCCTTTCCCTGAGCTGATTCTTCACTCAAGCTGAATGCTTCTAATGTTAGCTCAGGCACCATATGGGTGGGAAGCGTTGAGTCTCCCTGCAGGGACCTGGAGGAACATGCCTTAGGTGGCTCATGTGTTCCCTCTGGCACCTGCTCTGTGGGACCCTCCACAGCCATGAAGCTCTCTCCCCACTGCTGCCCCCACACTCTCCTCCTGCTCTCACACACCATATCTCCATCTGCCCCACTCCACTTCTGCTCCTACAGCCCATCCACAGCCACACTTCTGCTCCAGCTCAGTGGCAAGCCCCCAGGATTTTCAGCCAAGAGAAAGGAAGGGTTAGCCTTTGCATTCCAAGAAAAGCTGCTTGCAAGGTCAGAGAAATAACAAACTGGACCTCATGGTTCAAATTCAATAGTCACGAATTCTGTGTAATCTTAAAGGAAACAGCAGCCTCTGTCCAGCACACCTTCCCAGCCTCCCAGCTGAAATGCAACAGCTTCTAAATTTGATGCCAGCTCACAGCTGCCTTTTTTTACTTTTTTATCTCCTTTCGGTAGTCATCTTCTCTGATTAAATAGGAGTCAATAGCATCACTGTGTGAGATGTAGATAGCTCAGTAGTACAGCATATGCTGATTCACCTAGGCCTGTGTTTTATTTCGGTCCTAATGGCAGAAGCCCAACTCATCAGCATACAGAGCTCTATTTACAGTATTCATGACCTGGGGTTTTTATCTCACTTGGAGCCACTTTCTGTAAGTTAACATGAACCTTAAAATGGTCTGTATAGAGAAGATAGCCCTGTAAACCAAAACCTTTTTTGCATATTATTAGCTTGGTTAAACAACCTTGAAGGAGTTAATGACTGAATGGAGGAGCAATACACAGAACATCGGCAGTGATGCTGATCCAGCTGACCAGCATGAAATATTTTTGAATGGGAATTGTGCTAAACACCTGATCAGAATAGGTAAAGTATTGTGGTCTGAGTGCTTAGATGTTCCCTTTTGCCCGTGCCATTTCATTTGTACTGCACTTGCACTTCTTGACAGTACCTTCTGTTATCTGGGCAGATAAGAAGGTTCCATACTCAGCTGGGGAGCTTTATCCACTACCTGAACTTTTCCTCTGCTTCATTTCTAGAGATGTAGGACAGTATGGGGACTTTTTTTGGGAAGCGGAAATGAAGAAGGACTGGAGAAATTACTCCATCCATAGATCTTAGTTGTCCTTAAGATCTACAAGAAGTCCACTCAACCCCACTGAAAAGTTTCCTCCTCTCTGGTCTGGGCTGAAGTCAAGAACAAAAGCCCAAGACATTTTGCAGCACTTCAGCAGTATTTTGCTTACTGATGGCTGCTTTGGCAGGTAAACATCCCTGGGAGAGTAACAGATAATGAGGAATGGCAAGAGAGATGACCGTTGACCAGTGGGGCTAAATTAATCGGAGGAATCAGCCTCACACAGTGAATTACATGGAATGTGCATTTATGTGGGAAGTCTGTTTTTTACAAGCTCATCAGCTTAACATGCAGTTGGAGGCGAGCCACGGCAAGGGAGAGGAATATTATTTTTCTTGCTATAGTCTACTTTAAAGTGCATTGGTAATTCATTTTGAATGATGAGTCCAAACTTCAGGTTTTGATTGTTTTCCTTTTTAATGGGAAGAACTCCATGCTCTTGTCTTAATGTTCTAATTCACCCTGTTGAACTTTGTATGTCTTGAAAAACATCACTGCAGCACTGGAATAGATTCAATCCTTTCAAAAGAGAGACTACAAAAGATTGCTTTCATCTTTCTCACATCACTGTAGAGGCTAATAAAAGTTGATATTGCACAGACCAAAGATGTACCTCGTGCAGTTCCCTGTCTTGGTGGCACTGGATTTGAGAGGTGTACTGGCAATAGCAGCTCTGTAGCACCTTCTCCACTCCCCAAATCATATTTTTTAAATTAAGAGGAAGGAGGAATATGGCAAAAAAGTTGCAAGAACCCTTTAAAATATTCACATGCATAGTTGGATTAACATCTTTTATTTTACAGGACACTGTAAAAAAAGAGCCATGAAGAACAGAAGGGGCTCCAGTGCCACAGAAGAAGGTTTTCATAGGAATTCTGAGTCTTATCTCTGTCCCTGCTGTATGGAATAACAAACTCTCCCCTACAAGAAAAGGTGGCAAACCCAACCCTCATCTGCTTCCTCCAGTAGGGAACTTTAGGGTGCATATGAATTGTATTTTTGAGCTTCTCTGCAGAGAAGGAAGCAAGAGGTTTTATTCACTGTCCCTCACTTCCTGCTGCCCCAAAGATAATAATTTTCTTACTACAGTCTACTTTAAAGTGCTTTGATATTGCAGCTTGAATGATGCATCCAAAATTCAGGTTTTGATTGTTTTTCTTTTTAGTGGGAAGAACTCCATGCTCTCGTCTTAATGGACTGATCTGTTTGCATACGTAACTGCAGTGCTGGACTTGCAGGTTACCCAAGTAACCTCCTCTGTTGATGTGGGGTGAGTGGTGGATGCTGTCTACCTGAGAGCTGGGTCTGTTCACCCTTGAGGAAAGGAGGCTCAGAGGAGACTTTATCACCATTTCCCAGGGCAGCTACAAAGAAGATAGAAAGTCTCTTTTTACAAGGAGTCACATGGAAAACACAAGAGGTAATGGGTACAAGTCACTCCTGGGGAGATTCCAATTGGATACAAAAGGAACATTTTTCACGATGAGAACAATCAACCATTGAAACAATCCCCTCAAGAAAGCAATGGATTCCCAACACTGGACACTTGTTAAGATCCAGCTGGACAGGGTGCTGGGCTGTCTTGTCTAGACTGTGCTTTTGCCAAGAAAGTTTGGACCAGATGATCCTTGAGGTCTCTTCCTGGTATTTTATGATTCTGTGAAGATACTGATGTTTTCCTGGAGCTGAAACAGTCCATGAATCTTCAGCTTTAAGGAGCAGCTAAGGATCAGCCCCCACTCTCTTCCCTCCCTACCCCCATGCCCTCCCAAAGCTCTAAGAGCTGACCACATCAGTTTTGCCAGCTTTCCTCCTCTGTCATAAAGTATGTGACTGGAAATGGCATCATCTCTAAGGTAAGGACAGACTCCACAAGGAGAAAATAGAATTAATAGAAAACCTTTTAAGAGCCTTAAGGCTTTAAACTTTGGCAGCACTGCTCTGTGGTACCACAAAAAGGCTGAGGAGTTGTTTGTATAAACAGCATGCAATTTTTGTATATAACTTTGGTTCATTTTTCCTTATCTTATTCCCAAATTAGCACTGCCAGATTCTCACTAGCCTTCCTTCCCTGGTGTCCCGCAAGCCTTGAGCATCACTAGACTCTGGCTGTCTTTGACTTCAGCTTCTTAGGTGTACTTCCTTCATACACTTTTCTTGTTTTGTTTTCAAGAAAGTGAGTTCCCCCATAGCTGCTCAGCACAGATTTCCCTTCCCCAGACCAGTAGTTTAGGCTGTATCCTACAAGCAGGTCTCATCTCCAAGGACAATTTTTTGGGGGTTTCTAAGGCGTGTTTTCTAAGGCCAACTGCTTGTGCTAGTCTACAGCATATGTGTTTCTCCCTGCCGTGTCCTGTTTTAGACTCCTGCTCACTAAGGCAAGGACAGTCATTTAGTTCACAGCCTGACCTACGGCAGACCAGGCCTGTAAGTCTGGTTCCTCCTTCCCTGCTCAGTACCTTACCTCAGGGTTCAAAGTCTGTATTAGGAGCAGCAGAATAATGATGATGGCCTTAGGCAGGGGACTCGGGTGTTACATCCTCCCTTGTCTGACTGTGGTCAAGCTGAGTTTGACTCTTTGCAGGCTCATCATAAAGCTGGGGCAATTGTTCTCATCTGCTGCTCTATTTTTTGAGTCTGCCCTCCAACCTGGCCTTACTCAATGAGGTTGGCTGTAGAATTAGTGTCTCGCAAACAGACAGTGCACATTCTCCTCCGCTGAGTTTTCCTTCAGCTCCCCATCTCCTCAGAGCAGCAAGTTACAGCATTTCTTTCTGGGAGTCCTCAGAAAGGAACAATTGGATTTGTTCAGACCTGTCTTACCTGGACAAGGGCATTTACATGTTTTTTCTTGATTTTCCAGCTCTCTATGATCATGAGAATACTATACTGGGTTGGCACTTAGTCTAATATCCTGTTTCCAATAGCAGCCACAATGCTGTGAAAAATCCACTTGAACAAATGGCCCATAGAGCCAGCAAAGGCAAAAGGAGACACTATCAGGAGTCTGTGAGCCTGGCCATTTTCAATTATCCCTTATTGTGTATCCTCAGTAGTCATACCTCTTTTAATAGCAGCTCTTAAGATCCATTCCTGCTTATTTCCCTTAGCATCTCTCCATGGTCAGTGAGTTTGTCCTTGAGCCTACTGATTCAGTGTGCCTCAAAAAGCTGCCTGTAGTAAGTTACAGAGGTTACCTCCATATCTGCAAGCTGAAGGTCCAGCCTCTGTAAATGTCTTCTTACAAAGGCAGGTGCTTATTCACTTCATTTTTGCTACACCTTCTCCAGCTTTACTCCCTTTCTTTAGATGCAGTGAACAGGACTATAGACAGTACTTGAGATCATTTTGGTTGTGCAAAGTCTTTATTAGGGCCAAAAGTCTTGTTCTTTCATGATGATTCCCCACATTTTGTTGGCTAAATGAGCAGCAGTCAGTGAAAAACAGTTTCACTGAGCTGTCAGTGGTAACTCCAAGACCCTTCTTGAGTTATAACTGCAGGTTCTAAGTTCAGCATCATGTACATGTAGGATTAGATTCTTTTTGCCTCTGAAATGCATAACATATATTTTCTGATCCTGAAGCTCATCTACCCCCACTTCCACCACATGGACACACATTTTTACAAGTTCCTTGTCATCAGGTGGGCATTTTGTTGCTGGAAAGGTTCCAACTACCTCCACCGCTGTGGAGATTTCAGTGGTCCTTCTCCAGGGAATTGATGAAGACATTGAAAATGACTGATCTCAGGACTGATTTTTAGCTGAGCCCTTCAGCAGTCCACATCCTAAGAAGTCACCATTGAGCTAACCCTCTGCTTTCTATCCTTTAAAGCCAAAGGAGTTTTCTTTGAGACACCCTTAAATGGCATCCACATGGAACATTATAAAATGATTTTTGAAAATCCAGGTGAATGAGGCTTACTGGATCTCCTGTATTCATGTGCTTATTGACACCCCCACAGAGGTCCAGAAGGCTGGAGCAGAGGTTTTCCTTTACAGAAGCTTTGCTGGCTCTTTCCCAGCTGGTTATGTTCATCTCATGCTCTGAGAATGTATTTCATAAAGCAGAGTCCCTCTTATTAGGGGAGAGAGGCTCACAAGTCTGTGGTTCCCAGAACCTCCACTGATCTCTACTTTGGGATGGGAAAAACCCTGGCAGACAGCACATGCAGCTGTGGTGTTGCAGCATTGCTGGCCAAGCTATGGAATATGTTGCACTGCCACATTTCCACTGGGTTGGGACCAGGTGTCTCCTCAGAATCTTCATCAGCAAAAAGAAAAGAAAAGATTTAATTGAGCTTCTCTGCCATGACTTTTTTATTCCTGAATGTCCTTTCTACACCTTGGTCATCCAACCATCTCACAATTTCTACTGCTTCCTGCCTTGGAGTACTTACATAATATTCTTGCTGTCAGCATAAGCATCCATTCCAAAGTGCTCCTCTAGTTCTTATTTTGCCCTCTTGATTTCCTGTTTACAGTTGATCCGAATTGCTTTATGGCCTTTCTTGTTCTCATCTGAGCATTACCGTTTTTAAGTATTGGCTTCTGCTAACATAGAGTGCATTGGTTCTTCACAGGTTATTCCTGTCTCCTTCTCTTAACAGGCGTAAATCTCTCCTTTCTACCCCAAGACTCATCTACACACTGGCACTCAGGACCTCTACTTGCTCCCATGGTTTCTCGCAAGAAACTAGAAGTGTTCTGAAAAACTCAGGATATAGGTCTTAGATGCCAGTCTCCTTCTTAACAGCAGACCTTGCCCTAAGCTTACTGTCCTACCCTTCCCTACCATTTGGTGCCAGCATTCCTGCATACCTGGGGCTCATTCTTGTCCCCTTAAGTACCCTCCCTGGGCATCAAGCTTCACTGCCTTGGTGCCCAGCATGCAAGTGTCCATGCTGCCTTCTCAGCCACCATAAACCCAGCTGCTTGTTTTCAGTCATAAAACCACTACCACCACCTTCTTCTTCCTGTTCTTGAAGGTCCTCTTTACCAGTGGATTGTATTTGGTGCAAGAGGACAGTAATATGAGCTGGAAGCCAAGTCTCATCAGAGACAGTAGAGCTTTCCTTCCACCAAGGCACTGGTCTTCCCAGTGAAGAAGAATTCCTCCTGTCCCAGGAAGAATTGCTAAAAAGCCTGACCAGACTAGGGGTGTGCAGGTGAGTGAAGAGAGAGTATCTTTTATCCGTCCTACAATTAAACAATCAGTGGAAACCACCCATGGTCTTTCACGTCCGTGTGAAGAGAGCTGACTCTCTTCAAATAAAGCCTGTCTGGTTTGGATGGAAGCAAGGTGGTGGTGGTTCTCTCCACTGTTACGTGTTCCTAACATGCACAGCTCAACAGCACGTGGGGCCTACCCCAGGGGAGGCTGTATTTCACTGGCACAGTACATACAAAGTGCTGCTTGACTGATACTTTATTAAATGTGTTTCCTGTGATCATTGTCCTTCGTATCCTGCTATCGCAGAGGAGTCTTGGCAGGAGTTTTGGAGTTTCTTTTAATGCATCTATAGATTTTATGAAAGTTAATCTGGCAAATAAAAAAACAAATAATAGTAAATGGGCTTCATAATCAGCCTGTGCAAGGAAAAAATGTTCTTGCACTTCATAAGTGTTTCAATAGTATGGATCTTTTTATTTTCTTTTCTGTAAAGAATTCTGATTTCTCATGTGGTAACAAAGCAATGTTTGATCCTCTCTGTGCATTCATCACCATGGTACCAAAGTGCCTTACAGAGAAATAAGGCAGGTGGCTGGCAGTCTTTTCCTTGAGACTTTCAAGAGAAGTGGCCCTTGAAGGATTTTGACAGCCTACCCGTGTCAACCTATTAGTATTATTAGTATTACATTGGCATATATGCATCAATGAAACAAACCCAAGGATTTCTGAGCTGCCTGGATGCCATTGTAACAGATGGCTGGGAATAGGAAAAAAGCCCAGAAAGCATTTCTGCATCCAGTAGTGCTGCTAGTTGAAACAAACCTGAAAGCGTTTGTTCACCCTGAAGGCATAATCAGATGCTTTAGACGATGGAACTATCATTGATAATGTGGCCAAGTTGGTGAAGCACTAAATTTCTGGCAATTTCAGAGATAGGTTTCAAATGTCTTGGGCTGAGCTTGTCACTTACTAAAGAGATTAGCACGGATCAATTGCAGTCTCCATGAGACTGCCCATCATCCTCAAGGGAACAAGTTCCTCTGCACTGACAGACAGGACACTCAGCAACATGGGAAAGTACACATCTACATTCATGAAAGTCGATAACAACAGGCCAGAATCAAGCCCCCAACAACAGATAGGAACATTTTTAAATCCAAAATAACTTTTCTAGCTCTTCTTTACCACACCTCCCCACCCTCCACCTGCAACCCTTGCCAGGTTTTCCAGTGGCCTCTGGGGTGATGTGCAATCAGTACACGGAATTTATGCAACTCTTCCCATTCTGCTAATTCCAGTTGATGGCAGATACATGTAACAACAGCAATCAAAGAAAGGATTCAGTAATTTATTTTCTGAAAGAAGAACACTTGCTTCCTGCTTTGTGCTCATCTGGCTGAAGGTGGACCTTGAGCTTATACATATTTTTATTTATCATTGTCCTCCCCTTTCCACCCTACAGCAGTTTCTTTCCTCCCAGAAGCCACAGTGCAGATAGAGTGACACAAGATTTAATCTAATGACAGTTCAGTTTCCAGAAGAAGGTGGATATACTGCTATGGTGGAAACAACCATCAGTCAGAGGAGAAACACGCATGGTTCATCTTCAAGGTACATTTTTTTTAGTTAGGCAGCATCAATACAGATGTAAGCAGATGCAAGGGAAAAAATACTGTGAATAAAGAAGTTATCTGTCATGAAAATTACCCTTTCAAGTAAAACCACCAAATAATCAGATGTTTTGACAACAGATTATATCACTCCCTCACCATTAACATGCATTAAGATGGTAGAAAACCATTTTTACCTGATCTGCTATGAAACATGGTGAGAAAAGAATTAGAAAAACAGAAAAGCATCATCTTAAATTTTCAGAGGATTCTTTAAAACCTCGAGACCATGTCAGGCAGTGTGTGGCATATATTACAGATAGCTCAGTTGCATCTCACAAACACATCTTAAGGTTTCTTTTCCCACATGTCATTTTGCAGCAGCTGGCATGTTGGGTTTTTTTCTTTTTTTCTCCCTTACTAATACAAAATCCTTGAGTGGGTTGACTGTGAATTCCCATCTTTCTAAGCAGAAAGCATCCAATTCTGCTTTTTTTCCCCACATTTTGAAGAGCTAGACATGAGACACAGTGGGGAACTGAGCTGATAGAATTAATTTCTGCATCTGATGGGGATCTGAGTTACAGTGAATCTGAGTGGTCATGTGCAGAGATGAACATCAACAATATCCCTTCATTAAATGGTGCTTCTCCTTTTGTAAAAGGAAAGAAAACCCTAGATTAATGGACACAAAAGTTACTGTCAATCTCAGGACACTGAGAATCAGGCATTTCCATTCTCCCCATGCCTATCAACAAGGAGGGTGACCCAGGAGCTGGGCAGAAGAACAGTGGGAAAGTAGACAGGCTTCTAGCAGAATTCCTAACAAAGTCCAGTGAGATAATGTAAATCTACAGAAATTATTTCTATCTGAAAGAACAGACAAAGCTGATAAAAGCATGTCTGACTCTGAGCACACCTAGCTGGACTTGTTTATGGTCTAGCAGCTCTTAATTGTCTCCTGTCCCTGCAACTCTCTTGCACATATCAGCATATCTCCTCCTTTTATTAATTTATCAATAATTTTGTTCTTCTTGTTTTAGCTCTGTGGGCACTGTGCAAGCGATGGAAATCAGGTTGGATACCCCACCTCAGCTGAATAAAGACTTACAGGGGAAAAGTGAAGATGGTAAATTGGCCTCAGTGGGGACACGCAAGCTTGGCACCAGCTCAGGTAGAGCGATTGTGAAAACCAGCATTCCAGATCCCGAAGAAGAAGTTAACAAATAGATTAACTGATCCAAAATACTGAGGAATTAAACCAATACTTGAAAATGGTGGGATGGGGAGAAGAAGTGAGCCTGCTCCAATACACAAACTAGGTTCACTTTGACAAGTGCTAATCTGGTGAGTAGTAAACACAATCATATTTCTAAAGAAGAATTTTGAAAGGTTGATGAACATCACAGAAATGTAAGCTTCTTGGTTACTTAGAAACAGAGCTCAGTGATTCAGAGCCATTTCTTAAACCTATCTTTGCTTTAATCAGTCCCTCCAATGCAGGTAATAGAAGAATGATTCTGTCTATCTGACACAGACTATCAAGGTCTGTACCTACCCCCGTTCCTCCCATCTCCTTCATTTCCTACTCTGAAGCAATGTATTTATGAATCCTGGATTGGATCCCAGCCAGGAATATCTGAAAATGCAGTCTCATATTGCCTAAATCCATAAAGAGGAAACTATTCAGACAGCTGATGCACCTTCAGGGCGGAACAGTAAATTGATCCTTTGGCAAGGAACACCATGTGTAACTTTACACAGCAATTCCCATAAATACTACTAAGATTATCAGCCAAAGCATAGATTATCTTGAGCTGTGGTTGTCTTTTAGGAGCAGCTATGAGAACAGTTTGTACTATGTGCAGGTACTTGTCCAGTCTATATGCTCCCCCCAGCACACTAACCCGAAATCTGTGCCTTGAGAAGAGCTGGTGACAATGCCTCATCGTGCACATCCAAGGTGACTGCGTTACTGGAGCATGGCAAATCACCCAGTGGAAATGGCACCACTGGGTAGTCAGAAGAGAATGGCTCAGATGTTCTCCTGCCATAACTGACTGGAAGTGAAGTAGCTGTTGCTTCCTATGTCTCCCATTATTTGCTTCTAAGTGTTGAAAGACCTCAGGGTAAGTTGTGTGGGGTCTTTCTGGGGCAGCCTGAGCCTTGGTATCCTTCCTGCATTTTCTCAGTCGAGCAAGTGGCCTCCACTGGAACACTATATGTTCCAGCTCCCCCTTTTCAGTCCCTAGAGGTTTTCAGTCAGCTTGCATCTCTGGGTCAGCACTATATGCAGCTGTGTGTACAGGTAGAGTTGCGTATGTATTCACACACACATTGCAGGCCTGAGTTACAGTTTGAACTATAGACCAAACTAAGCCATTTTCTGAGTTGCCTCCATCGTTCTGCAGAAAGTTACTGTTCCCTAACCATTTTGCTTGGAATTTAAATGTAGTGTATACAAGCTTTGGAAAGAGCACTTTTCATAATTTTTTAAAGAAGGTCTTAAAACATTAGCATATATTATTAGTACCTTTTCCCGTGAACCCTTCTGGCTGCCACTATGCATGATTTCATGGAATGAGAGTTTTTCTCTCTGACAAACATAAATAAGACTCTTCAGGTTTTTCAGGATAATATTTGTGACCCTCTATTCTAACGCACATTTTTACCTCTTGGCCCCTCTTGGATGACTGGTTACCCGTTAAGCCACAGAAGAGCCTTAAGAAATTCAGTCTGATGAAACATTCTTTGTGGTCAGGATGAGTTAAGTGTTTGTTTTAACTCTGGATGCAGGGTACATTTCTGTATATGCCTGGCTATTTTTTCACTTGTCTCTAAGTTATTTACCAGGCAACAATGGCACGCAATGTCATCATCCATATCAACATCTGCTGATATTGAAACTGTTCTCTCAGCAGATGCCTCCAAACTGGTATATGGTGGCATAGGTTCAGTGAAATTCTTAAGATTCAATGACTCGAGAAGGGAATTAGATAGGTTGCCTCAGTTCATGTGCATCTCTCTAGGGATGCATAAACCTCAAGAGATGTAGAGATTTGGATCAAATTCAGTGCGGCATCTGAAGTTCTCGTGATCAGGAATCTAGCTGGCACATTACGAAATCCTTCAATACTGGCTTTTGGTTTTGAGTGGGCTGGTGATAATCTGCATTTTCAAATTCCTGCTAGCATTTGAAATCAGGAATAACGTCCCTCTGAAATTCCACCTCCAGAGAGCTACCAGATTTCTCCACAAGTACAGCATGAAGGATGAGGATGTCTTTCCTATTCACTGATTCATCCTTCTATAACAAAAGGCTCTGAAGGAGTTAAATCCTCAGTCTAGTAAAGATTGTGGTCTTGCCAATCTTCTTTTTTTTCTTTTTTTTAAGGTGCCAGACATAAAAATAAAGAAGATGTATCAGCACACTTCCTAGAAGCTGAGCTTCCTGATTAAGAATAAATGCAGGATATACAGTGTATTTCATGCTGAAATGCATTCCCTTCTAGAATTTCATAAATACAATTAGCCATTAGCAAGATCTCCACACACACAGGACTCAGATCGAGAAATAATAGAAACAGCCACATACTGTTAAAATGTGGAGAGGGAGAAAACCACAAAATAAGAGCCAACGGTTGTGGTAGTATTGTCCTGATACTGCTCCGTGTCTGTCTCTAGCCAGGCTGAGAAGAGGGAATGAATGATCATGTTGTAGAATGCCCAGCAGGAGCTGCCATGCAGTGTGTTTGTGCTCTTTATCACTGTGCAGTGGCGATGGCTGATCCTGGAATGCTGCATTTCACCAGTTAATCCAGGATATTCATATTTCACTGCTTTTTAGGGGTAGCTCAAACATCCATGAATTAGAATGATTTGAGTGACAGGGAATTCTTTTATCTTTTCAATGTCCAAGTACTAAAAATACCAGGGACAAACCTGAGCACTCAAGTGTGAAAATTAATTTGAAATTTCCCTACATTTGGCGCTGCTTGGGGCCATCTCAGCATACAGGTACCTGTTCTGTTTTTTTCTTTGGTGATTTCTTTTCTCCTGCAACTTTTTCCATTGGGTGTGGGAAGGGCTTCTATTGGATTAGCAAGTGCAGCATGTACACAAGTGCCTGATTAAACTTTCTGCATTTTTACATGTGGGGTGTATAGAGAACTTGGCTACTACCAGGTTTAAGGTATTTTTCAGTGCTTGAGGTCACCTGAATCTGGTGCTTTGTGGAAAGTCTCTCTATTTACATTCTATTGAGTGAATTGCAATGTTTTCCATTTTAAGGTGTTATACAAATAACCATTGTGCAGCAGTGCTTGCAGATATTTCTGACACCCTGGTGAGGAGACAGGTTCTGTGGTGTCAGGGCTAGAATGAGTAGATACATGTTGGATTTGTGACTCTGGAGGTAGTGTCATACCTTGGACTGAGTATTGTAGAAGGAAAGATATACATTGATATCCAGAACGTGATGAGAAGCATCCACTCTGCTTATTTCAGGTTGAAAGTGGATAGTTTCAGAGGAGATTCCTGATATAAAAAGAAATATGTACAACTCTCCCTTCCTGAATGACAAGGAAATATCTCCCCACATAATTCAGGGTATTTTTTAAATCAGGATTTAATTTTATTGTCTGTGTTTTAGTGCTACAGCTGGTTCTTATGGCAGAGGGTTTTTTCTTCTCCCACTGAGTCTAATTTCTTCAAAACTGAAACAAATCATTTAACTCTCTTCATGATCATGCTGCAATGATGTTGTCATATTTATTTTTATCTTCTCTTGTACGAGCCATATTAAATAGTGGCTATTAAAAGGTTCTTCAATTTAGACTTAATTGGCAATGTGAAGCCTACCATTTCTTTGCCATTCATCATAATGACTTTAAAGTGTACTCTGCCTAAATTCTGGATCCGGTAAATCAGGAACAGAGTATAGCTCCAAGAAAAGAAAGAAGCCTAAGGAGGAAACTAAAACATCTAGGTAGAACCTGCTTCAGATCCAGCCATGTCCCTATGCTGAAGCAAGGATGGGAAGTTTGTTCTCCTGTAATGAATTGCAATGCTCAGTTCTAAAGAAAATCTCTGGTGGACAGATGAGCTGAAGTCATACTGTAAATGTCTGGAAGAGTTTGTGGCATGTATTGAGAATGGACACAGAAACACGCTGCTGAGCAGAACCTTAAAGTAACCATATGTTCTCAATGTGTCTTTTCTTTCTGCTTTCCTTGTTGAATGGGATTATCTGCTTTCACATCCTAGTTACACTCAAGAGTATTTGTGCCAGCTGAGCTAGGAAGGCTGTATACAGGCTAGTAGTGCCATGCCAATACTCACTAGAAAAAACATCAAACAGGATACAAATTCCTCTCTGGAATATCTGTTTCTGAACTGGGCTCGAGCCCTTTTTTCCCCCTAGAATTGCCCCTTCCTTGCTTTTCTGTCTCCTTCCAGAGCTGAATGCTGTGCATCCCACACTAGTTCCTACGTCAGTCACAGGCCTTTGACTCTTGATTTTCATTCTGATGCTCTCTCCGTGAAATTAAATGCAGAGCTCAAGGCTGCTGTGTAAAGCAATCATGTTTGCATCTTGAAAGGACAAATCTTCTTTAAATGTTCATGATATTGTACAAACATGCGTGGCACTAAAATTGCCTGCCTCTCCCTACCTCCCAAGATCAATACATACCAGACCAGAGGAAGATACAGCTTTCCTAAAATTTACAATTATAACTGAAGTTTACTTCAATACCTTAGTTGTCCTGATCTCTACTTGGTTTATTTAATCGATCCTAACATCAGCTCTCTTTGAGGATTTCTGAAAAATATTTATCTATAAAAATACATGTAATTTAAAAAATGTTTAACTGTATGACCCTAAGGCTCAGACTCTTATTTACAGTCTCTTTTTTCACATTTTTTGGCAAGCAGATTTTGCATTACTTTGCTCAAAACCTGAAAGCAGCATCAAGGATTAGAGAAATCTAAAATTCATCATCTACAGCTCCTCAAGTGTGAATTTAATATGAGATAAAGCTCACAGAATTATTGCTGCCATGGTATATGGCTCTGAAACCATTCAGTAGGGCCAGAATGAATTGGGTTTATATCTGAAAAGGACGCCTATTGACAAAAATGCAACAGCCCATTTCTCAAGGGAAAATCAAACTCATTCTTTTCCAGGACTCACATACAGAGCTTTGGAAAGCACTTATTTCACAAACAAAACCAAGTACATTGCTTCCTCTCTGTGCTGCACTCATCAACTCAGTATTCTAGTAGATTTAACAAGAGGCACAAGTAAAACCATGGTTTGACCAGAGCAAATTATTTATAATAAATACTTACAAACTAGATTAATTTAGTCTCATTATTCTCAAAGTGACTCATTTCCCTATGGGAGTGTTGCACCTATCGCTAACCATGGAAAAACCACCTTTGAGGATGGCTTTGAGTGCCCAGCTACATCAGAGTCACATCCAGAGAGTCCATCACACTGCATCCTACTTCCTCCTATTGCTCTTGGAGTAGTTGCAGTTAAGTACTTGAGATTTTATTATCTGAACTATGGGATCAGTTATAATTATTGTGAAATTGTTTGTTTCCTGGCAGGATGATGCCACGTCTTGGGATGTGGATAAACTGATTGTGATGATGGTCTCCCCCTCTGGGTGAAGAAAACTTGGAAGAAAAGCTGAGGAAGCCACACATGCTCTCATTTCTTCAGTAAATTGTGGCAATTTAAAGCCAGGTAGCAGAGAGAGTTACAGATCTTAAACTAATAATATTGATTTTCCTTTCTGGAACACACAGCCCCTCTACAAAACATTGCCCTGAGAAAAATATTAGACATCTGTTAAGCTGTGCTTAACAGAAGTATTCATGTCACTCTTAGACTGAATTAAACAGGGTGACATATAGCAAATACATAGGAATAGTCATACAATTTACTAATTTTCACCATCACTACAGTTATTCTTGTAATCTTACATACTGAAATTGCACAGCTTTAGCAGAGGCCCTAATGTTGTCTCTTAACCTTTTAGAAGTTACTCTTGTACGTTTCAGAGAGCATGTTTACAGTTTTTAGACAGATATATAGATACAGATTCCTGTCTGTACTTTTGTAGATAAAAGGATTTTGTGCATTTTAAAGAAACTGGATGGGAGAAAAAGAATTTAATAAAAGAGGGCCCAATTTCTTTCTCCATTTGAGGAAACATGGTCAGGATCTAATAAGCTGTAATATGGGGAAGGATAACTATGGATCAAAGCAGCTGTAAAATTACATGAAAGCCAGGGAACACAGTTTCAAGGACTCTGATATCTGTCATCTTCTTTTATCATCTCTGGATAAGCTGAGAAGTATCCAGAAGGGCACGCTCTCAAGAGTGTACCCTCAGCCAGTTCGCTGATGACACAAACTGGGAAGACTGGCTGACACACCAGAGGGTTGTGTTGTCATCCAGAGGGATCTGGGCAGGCTGGAGAAATGTGCAGATGGGAACGTCACTAAGCTCAACAAGGGGAAGTGTAAAGTCCTGCACCTGGGAAGGAGCAGCCCCAGGCACCAATATATGCTGGGGGGTGCCTGGCTGAAAAGATGCTTTGCAGAACAGGACCTGGGTCAAACACAGGCCAGCAGGGCCTCCTTGCCCCTGGGACAGCTAACGGTATCTTGGGCTTCATCAGGAAAAGTGTTGCCAGCAAGTCCAGGGAAGTGATCCTCCCCCTCTGCTTAGCACTGGAGAGGCCTCACCCTGTGTGCTCTGTCCATGTCTGGGGACCCTCTGTACAAGAGGCCCCAAGGGAGACTGGGGAGAGTCTAATGAAAGGCCACAATTACCACAAAGGGACTGGACTATCTCTCTGTAAGGAAAAGCTGAGAGAGCTGTGATTGTTCAGTCTGGAAAAGAGAAGGTTCAGGGGGATTCATCAATGTGGCAAGTATCCAAAGGGAGGCTGCAAAGACGACAGAGCCAGGGTCTCTTCAGGGGTGTCCAGTGAGAGAACCAGAGGTAATGGGCACATACTAAAATATAGGAGGTTCCCTCTGAACATCAAGAAACACTTTTTCACTGTGAGGGTGACCAAGCAGTGGCACAGATTGTCCAGGGGATTTGTAGTCTCCATCCTTGGAGGTACTCAAAAGCAATCTGGACATAGTCCCGGGCAACCAGTTCTGGGCATCCCTTGCTTGAGCAGCAGGGACTTGACCAAACGACCTCCAGAGGACCCTTCCAACCTCAGCCATTCAGGGATTTCTGTGAGAATCACAGGACAGGCTGACCTAGGATTCCAAAACAGTCCCTTGGTTTCCATCTCATTTGAGCAAGTGAATTCTGCTTGAGGGCCCATCGAGGGAGGAAGAATGGGAGGGAGGAGGAGATCTAAGACTGCATGAACATCTCTGTGCTCTAGACACTAAATCACCTGGTTCTTGGAGTGAGAATGAAAAGTGTAGGAACCTGTGAGAGGTCAAAATTACTGCCAGCAGCTCTAAAGGGAGACAAAAAGAACTGGGTAGAGCCTACCCACAAGGACTACTGAGAAATACTTTCTCATGTGCATGGTTCCATGAGATCAGATGCCACACCTTCCCAAACAGCACTGTCTGAATGCTTGAGTGATCTCCTGGGGCTCACTCTCTTCAGATCGGCCATTTCTTCACTATATTGACTATGAAAGCATATTAAAGGAAGCAGCAAGTTCCAGAGAAAAGAAAGATTTGTGGGTCATGCTGTTGAAGCAGCACCAGAGAAGATTACAGCAGCTCGTAGAACTTAAACACAAGGTGAGGGCGATACAATATTTTTTTTTTATTAAAAAATCCCCAATGTTTACCCAGGCAAAACCTTCATGCTCGTCTGAAACCATATTCAACAACAACAGTTTTCAAAGGGTCAGTGGTACAGGGTTTTAATGAAAAAGATCCTGCAAACATGTGAGAAGACCCTTTTCAGTGAGATGATTAAGAGGAGTAAAATGAGGAGAAAAAGAAGTTTTTTAATTTTGCAACAGATTTTCACTGCTCTGCACCTTGTTCTGCTCAGTTTGGCCTTAGATGTCTGATTCGAACTTCATTTCCATACTAATTTCCAGTTATCCTACAACTGGGAGAAAACTTTCCAGGTGAAAGACTTATGAATGCAGAGCACAGACCAAGCTTGCCTCAGTCCTTGCTGCCTGTGTAAAATGCTGCCAAGTCAGAATAGGAGCCTTTGTATCCAAGTCTTTCGATATAAATGTGTCAAATGGGAAGAACTCACCCTTGTCCTTTGATATACCAAGATCTATATTTCAATTAGGACAACATTTGACAGCAGAACATTCTTCTAGCATTAATAACTGTTGTACCTCTGGTGTAACATGAGGTGATACTACTAGTCATAACATGAAAGTTCCACAAGTCTTTCTTTAACTGGCAGAAGAGAAAGCATGCCAGGTTTTGCAGTCCATGAATTTTGGGAGAGGAGTGATGAGAATTGGAGAGGGCCTATGCACTGCCTTTGGCAATTACAAGATTAAATGGAGGCACATGTCTTAGTTCTATACAGATTTTATCAGTGTACGTAATAGCCCATCAGACTGCATTTTCCATATTTTCACCCATTTTACACATCTTTTTGCAATTAACACATGGTTCAAAGACTGGAATAAAAAATCATTGATACTTTATGTTTATGTCATCTGGCATTCATTCATAATTTCTCCCTGAATTATTCCATGTTGTCTGGCATTTGACAACAGCAGTCTTCAAAGGGTTAGTCCTGCAGGAGCTGTGTAAAGCAGATCCTGCAAACTCTTATATGGATAGTCCTGGTTTAGTCAGATGATGATTAACAAGGAGAGCTGATCCAAAACAACTGAAGTAATGTAATGTCTTTTTAATTATTTCATGCTGCTAGGCTGAAATACATGAGTTTGTAGAACTTAGTGGTGTAATGCCTAAGAGTCGGGTGTCCATCCAACACCACAGGATCTTCAGCACTCCACCCAGTTACGTTACACGTGTGCAGGAAAACCTCTTCTACCTGTAAGGGACCCTTCCATAAAACTAGTGTCTAAGAATGCAGGAACAATGAAAGATGCAATTTTTCTTAATGCCAGTAACACTGAGATTTTCAATTCTATAGTGATTCCAAATCTTGATTTATAGTTTTTCTAATGAACTTAGGTTTCTTGCTAATTTTAGTGATCCAGGTGATCTGATATTCCTAAGCCTGTTGAGCCATATTTTTTTTTGTCAGTATTAAAAAAAAATCATGAAAATGAAGCCAAGGAGGATCATTCTTAGAAAAGCATCTACTCATTGAAATAGTGGCAAAATTTAGCTTTTAAAAAAGAAATAAAGATTATTCACGTATTATTGAATATTGCTATCATTATTATAACACTATATACCTACAAGAAAGAAAGAATTTCTGGAATGTAAAATTTTGATATTATGATGGTGGTTTGTTGGTACTTAGCTAAAAGTTAGGGCACATATTAACAGGACCAATCCTACATCTGCCATGTACTGTCAAACTCAAGCTTTATGGAGGTACATTGAGTGATATCAGCCTCTGGCAGAGTATTACTGATGTGAATGTCTGCCTCAGATTGTCTGGCACATCAGCAAAACACTGTGCTGAGGCTCGGCCCAAAGTCCATTGTACATCTCTGCTGAAATTGCTTGCAAGAAATGATAATGTGCAGCTGCACAGTCACTCTTTTGTACACCAGCTTGGCATTGTGAAACAGGGCATTCCCAAGGAATGTACAGAAGTATTTGTGCAATTGTGAGACACATTGCTTAGGTTTAATCTAGATGTACAATGAATCCAAAGTACAAAGCATGCAAAGAGATCCTCGTAGATGTGGCAAACCTACGTTTTGTGAGCAAAAGCCATGGCTCTGTCTACACTGCAGGTACTGCTCTCTGTAGCTGATTTCTAGCCATATAGACTGTGCTGTCTCATGCAGCAAGCAGTGGCTACATCCCATCACAAAGACTGGTGCTGGCAGTGTGGGGCAGGTATACAAGGTGAGCCCCTTACCACCAACCCAATTCCCTATCAGGATGAGCCATGGGTGATATCTTTGCTGTCCTGTATGTCTAGTTTCCTTTGCAAAGACCCAGGAGTGCAGGCAAGAAGGCAGATGCAGCACAGAACAGCAACACCTCGATCTGAACAAACACTGGACCAAGAACTGTGAGACACAAGAGAAAGAAATGCAAACAGTGATACTGAAAAATTAGGGCTAATTTTAGCTGATACTAAGACATTTTCCATCAGGTGTGCACTTAGGTTTCTTGAAAGGTTGAACAAAACACAAAGGATGTTCTCTCCTTGCCAGTTAGGGGTAAGTAACAGTAACTCCAGTGCCTCTGCCTGAGGTAAGTCATGCCTCTATCACTCACTGTGTATGAGAAGGTTTAAATTACTCCAGTGAAAGCGATGCCTTAAGTTTTAACTTTTATAATTTAAAATCCTGTACTGTCTAGAGTATAACTCTGAAGTTTCTTGTAGTCTGTCAGCTGCTGCTCTCTTAGGCCAGATAGACATAACAAACCCTCTCCAGGCCTGCCCTGCAAGGACATACAGCCTGTCCTAGGCCCAAAGTGTAAACCAACATCTTGGGAAGGAAGGGGCGGGGGGGAGGGGTGTGTGAACTTGGGGAAAATTACATCATTAACTGAAGCTTTAATTGGAGAATTGAACTTGACATGCAAAATAGACCAAACTTACAAAAGTGTGAAGAACTCATGACCGGGGGTCCATCTTGGGGTCCATCTTGGCAGTAGCCTCTGGCTCCCCAGGGTGTACCTTTGAAGGCCCTTCAGATAAATACCAACCTTTATTCCCTTACTCCTGTCTAGTCTCTGTTTTTTTAGGTGGCCTGATAAGGCACCAAAAGTATTGGGCAGAACATTTAAAATTACACAAAAAAAAATGCTTTTTTACACGTGACTACACTGTAGATTTCAATAATGCTGCTTGGTGTCAGCTCAAAACTAAAAGCAGGTTGATGAGAGCCTTGGAAAACCCATGAGTGCATTAGAAGCTGTTGGCTCTAGAAACCCTTAAACAGACCTTAAACAGCTCATAGAAATTGGGAAACTGCAGCAGAGGCATATGCAGGGACTTTGCACTAGTTTATATTTGTCTTGTTTTTATGGTTAGAGACAGAGCATTGAGCTAAATGACCCTCTAAGGCTGTCTGAGATGTATTTGTTCACATCTGTGACTACCAAAGCAGACACATAAAATGGGTGTTGAGAGGTTACCACAGTCAGCTTCTTTCTTACCTGTATATTTTCAGCATGCTTTTTTCCTAGTTTGTCATTTAAAAACTCAGTTAAAGAGAATGTCACTTGCCAGAGAGGCATTTAGAATCTTTAGTCTTACCCTTACCCGAAAAGATTTCCCAGAGAACTGATTTGCAGTACCTCGCTGCAGAATATAACTTGAATACTGCTGGACCTTCATAGAACCCGTTCAAAACAAACATTCAGACTGACTGTGTGCCTCAGTAGTCTCTCCAGCTCTCTT
Organism: Oreocharis arfaki; assembly: GCA_013398015.1. Taxonomy (NCBI): domain Eukaryota; kingdom Metazoa; phylum Chordata; class Aves; order Passeriformes; family Paramythiidae; genus Oreocharis; species Oreocharis arfaki. The sequence continues at coordinate 774,818 of VZRR01003716.1, read as the reverse complement.
TCCAATGTCGGTTGTGCCTGTTCTGTTTTAGACTCATCTACATCATGATTTCTAATTTGCTAAGGTGAGTGTCATGACCACCATCATCAAAAGCCTTTCTCAAATAAAATAATACAATAGCAATTGCTTTTCCTTTGTCTGCAGCATCTGTTACCCATCATAGAATAAAAGTGGATTATTCTGATAAAATCTGTTCTCAAACACAAGCATGCACACACAAAATTACATTGTTTTTCAGTCTCTGCATGTTATCCTCCAGGAAGCCTGAGAGTTCCTAGTTCCATTACTTCTGTTTCCAGAAGCAGAAGCTTTCCTGACTGGTTGCATTTTCTTCCTGACTTTTTAAAGCTCTCAACGTGTTTACTCTTCCCATTGGATGAAATGCCATCTATTTACCATAAATTGTCAAAAGTGATTTTTAATACCTCTGAAATTCCATCAGCCAGTCCAGGATATGTCCTAGGACACAAAGGTGCCATCCTTGCCTTGGCACTGACCACTTCCCTAACCAAGCTAATTAATTAAGTCAATCAGCTGTCTGATGATGGAGGAGGTCCATGGAGCCACCCCGAGGTTCGTTTATCCATAAACGGAGCATATCAAACAGAGGGTACTTCGGAAATGCCACCATTGCACCTTCAACTTTGAAAATGCTCACTCTGCTGTTCTGATCATCTGTGCTCTGTGCAGCATCTGCAGTTAAAAGTGACTTTTTCCATATGGTGAAAGTTCTGGAAATTGACAGGCTAATTTGTACAACCAGAATGTACTCACATAAATAAGATTACACTAGGATCTTGGGGGCAAGGGGAATTTGCAATGCCATATGTGTTAATTTCTGTGCCAGATACAATGACTTTAATCCACTGCAACTGTATGTGCTTCACCCAGGAAAATGATACTCTTGATATCTTATTCTCTCTGCTGCATTTCTGAACTCTTGATATCTTATTCTCTCTGCTGCATTTCTGAACTTCTCAGACGATGAGAACGCTCATCTGTACTTGAATAAAATCTCATCTATTGTGTTAGTCTCCATCCTTGCTTGCTTGATTACTTAGCATGCCACAAAAACAGGCTCTTGTAGTGTTTGCTCCTTACCAGCATTTGCCAAAGAGGATAATGCCAATTTCAAAATTGGGGTGATTTTTGGTATAATTTTTTGGTGGAAGACAATCATAGTTTTGTAGCTCTTCAATAATTTCTGCAAGGAAAGAGAAAAAAAAACCCGAGAAAGACAAGTCAGCTGGCTGCAAACAGTATTTGAGTTACAATAATGAATTGTGAAGGCACAAGCTAGGGATTGTGAGACTGTTTGGACTGAGCATGGTCGATATAGGAGGACAATTCTTTGATTCCATCGGGATCTCACTGTAAACCCCCTCCTGATAGCTGAGCAGATGTATGCATATATCCGACTATTAGGTTTGACAGGAAAGGGCATGCAAACTGACTACAGAACTCTACAAGTACTGAGCATAACATAATTTTGGACACTGTCAGTGTTCCTATTAAAAATCTGAAGGTATTGTTGAAGGCAATGTAGGATTCGTCATTTATTTTCCATCAAACACACAGGTGAAGAAGTCTTCACAAAGTCAGTTTTGACAGTGAGTGTAGAAGCATCTGAAGTGAAGACTGTCAAGATGACTGAAACCCCCTGTAAATCACTACTTTAGACACCTTTCTCTACAGCTGGAGACCTTCAGAAACTCCTCAGCTTGAAAGAATTATTTGGTCAACTTGTTTCCAAACTCTATTTCTTTTATTCAGTGTAGCTGCAAATACAATAAACTCAAGCAGAGTGACATGAACTGGCACTTCAGATTAATGTCAACATCTGTGTGAAAATACTTCCCATCATTGGATAGCACTATTAGCTATATCTAGTTTATTTGGATAGCTGCGTTTAGTACTGCAGACTTCTCTTCATTGCAGCTGCAGGCTATTAACCTGGAACATGACCTCTTTTAGTTATTACTTCAGGCAGTAATAGTAGTGATACAGATTACAATGAAGATCCCTTGAGAAAAAGTACAGTAATTAAACTCAATGTCACTAGAATTTTTCATGTCCTATAATGAAGCCAGTGTATTAATGAAAAATAAATAAATAAATATGGGAAAATAAAGTGGTAACACTTAGCTAAAAGAATCTAATTTTTTCGGGTTGACTTCTCTCCGAAGTATCAAAGATGAGACTAAAGGAGTGGTGCGTGGGGGCAGTAAGAAGAGCAAACTCATATAAGAACGACTTACGAAAGCAGATCTAATGCTTTAGGGCACAAGCTGAACACCCCTACAACTAGGATTTGAACATAAATTTCAGGTAGGCTTGACCCAGTATGGAAATAGGCCATGTGAACTTTCTTTGAAAGATAATTACAGACCATTGCCAGAGGCAGGACATTTCATCATTTAGACTCTTGTTCTTTTCTGGCTTGTTGAAACCTATGTTCCTATGAACATCTGAAGTTACCACAGGCTTCTGTTCGTTTACTTGCCTCAGAATCCCACTGGGATTTTTATGTTGCAGTTTCGTGTTTATTCAGAACGCAGTATCAAATTTGATAAAAATTGAACAATGGCATTCAATTGGACAAGAATGTATGCATGGTTTTTTTTGTTGTTTGATATCAAAGTTACTAGTGAATATATATCGCCATGAGAAAAAAGTACATAAACAGGCAAAAAGATCAGTTAGTTGGACTGCTGAACTTTGTTCCCAGGACCTACAGCTTTAAAGTGCTAATTAAGGTTAGCTGGTAACTTCTCGTACGTGCATCAGCTGTGAAACATTGAAAATTGGGTATGCTTTGCAAGGGTACATTTCTGATTAAAGATGGTAAAACTCCTTTTCCCTGTGATTCAGAGGAACATGACCCAGACATAAAAAGATAAAAATCACGGAATATTATTTTTACTTTGGGTGAAATCATCTAACTCACCCCACTCTCTGAATGATTCATTGCAATATTATCGAAAGAGCTGGGAATGCGTATTTTAAATAAAGGACAGAACAATTTCAAAAGAGGCGATGCTATCAGGAGAAGTATCTATGAGAAGAAAAAAGATGCAGGGATAATATTTAAGGTAACATATTCAAATATCTTTCTTCAGATTTTAATTAAACACCCAGGCTTATCTTTCAAGTAGTCCCATGCTTCCAGCACTTGGCTATAAAGAGCAAGGAGTCTCTGGGACATGCAGAATCTGAAAAGCTCATGGCCAGTCATGGAAGCTTTATAAAAGCTGCCCTATTTCACCTGAAGACAGACACAGCCACCCATGCATATTCATGCATTTTAATTCAATAAAAGGTAGGAATTAGTTTAGAGTATGCACAATTTAAGGATGCTCTGCCTCCTCTCTTGAGTGTAAACAGCACATCCTTACTGTAAATGATGAAAAAAGCCTTTTAGTTAATCCTAAGGCATCCTACAGATTGATTGCTTTGTAAGTATCCCTCATCTGCTATAGCAGGTGAGAAGAAACTGAACAGCCATCTAAAGTACAATGCTTCCATCCTGCGTCATGCCTCCATAAATATATAAGGCAGCCAGAGCAGCCCGTGGCAGCCTTTCAAACCAGTGAGAGAGGGTACCCATTTCTTTACTGTATGCTGGCCAAAAGCCACTTTCTTTCCTGCAATGGGGAAAATTGGAAAAAGAACACTTTTCCAGTTAATTCTGCACCTTTCACATCACAACATGATTTGCTACTTTCCAAATAGTTAGGATGGCTCTCTGAGAAGAGATGCCCTGCAGGGTCCTTTTACCCTTGGCGGCACAGCTCTTCAAGATGCCATGCTGCTATTTGTGCCTTCCTACCACAGCTGCACATCAAATATACAAAGCAGCAGCCAGGCACACTTTGGCAGCAGGAATGAAATTATAATGTGAGGACTGGAAGAGAAGTTACTTTTTTTTTATTGTTCTGGTAAGAAATTAGTAATCAAATGTACAGAAGGAAGTAATTGCTTGCTGTTCTAAGCAATTGTTCCAGAAAGAAGTGTTTGTTACTGGGAGAACAAGGGTCAAGTTCACTAATTGTGCATTCATGATTAGCAATAGGTTTAATCTAGGAACACTTCGAGGTTGTATCCAGGATCTCTTCATCCAATTTAGCATTTCCCATGTATCTGTTTCTCCACCATCACCACCCCAAATGACAGAGGGAGAAAAGAAATGGTGACAAAACAGAAGTGGGAGTGGTAATGCTTTAGTTCTTGAGAGGTCTAGAGAAATAGTGAGAGGCTGAGATGCACTTAAATGCAGTCTGACTTTGCCCCACTCCTATTTCTGAGGTGATCAATTAAGATTTTATGTAATTGCATGCACATTTGGTGCCATTTTGAATGCCCTTAGGTACCTGCCTGATCTCCAGACCTCCAGATGCTACCCTAGAAAGGCATGGATTTCCTACAGGTCCTATGGCATGTCTGCAACCTCGGTGTGAACGCAATGATAGCTTGCATCCAGAGGACACAGATTTCAGACGAGCACACTTAAAGTTTTCACTGAAGTGTCTGCCACTGAAGCTGAAGCCACTGCCACCCCAGTGCCCCCACAATGTCCAGTATAACTCAGGCAAGTTATATTTTGCAGTTTCAGCAATCAGGGACTGTTCAAACCGGCTGCAGGACAAATCTGCAGCTGTTCTTCAAAAGGGTCACATGTCAAAAGCACATGCCTTCATCTTTGAGGAGATTTTATTCAACTGAGTGTTCAGGTTCAAGTTTGTAGTAAGCTCAGTGGCCTTGCAAACTCTAAGTGTGAAGCTACATCTGTTAATGAGAATACTCATCCCTTTTCTTCCTGTAGTGAACAAGTGTGCAGTGAAGGAAGCAGGTGTCCCACGGATTTGTGCTCCACCCTTTGTGTACTTGGTGTGTTGGGATGTCGCACCAATGAAAGACAGTGACCCTTGCCACAGGCCAGCCCTCTGTTTTACTGCACTGTAGGCATTTCTGTGGTTCCCCTTTCTGTCCCTGCCGTGTCCTACCTTGCTTGCAAACTATCACAGAGCCATAAATAATCTTTCCTAAAAACTATCCTTCACTTTGCATAAACCCCTACTCAACACCCACCTCCAGGAATCACCTCCTAGTGAGGTACAGAAAATCCTACACTTCCTTTACTGTACATTTCAGACCTTGATTAGACACTCATGAGCTTCCACCAACGATTTTCTTTTCCTTTCCCACACCAGATAACATGATCCTGCACTACCTCACATTTTTGCAAGGTAAAAATGACCCTTTTCAGAGGAAGAAAATGAACTAAAAAATCCCTAAATAACAGACTTAGACAACATCTCACTCATCTGGCAGGAATCTGGGATCAGCAAAAATGGAGTATTTACTGTTTCCCCTTTAAGAAGCACAAAAGATATCACTTCTGGTTTATATAATTTTCCAAGACAAGTCTTTCTGAAACAAGATTATTTAATTAGCAAATACAGTGCATTTTGTAAGAACTAGAGGACCCTCTTCAGTGATGTAACACCTTTGTAATCTAATCCAGTGTGGCCTGTGGTGACTTTTATATATTTTCCTACAAATTTATCACAAGAAGGAGAACTTTGGCTTCCAACACACATGGGCAATCTCATGAGATAGCGTTTTCTTTTTTTTTTTTTAATTATTTTTTGGGAGGGCTGAAAGATAAAGGGGACAAGAGATTATTTCGCAGAAAAGCACATTCAAGCTACAACGTTGAAATTATAAAGTGTGTCTCCAGCTCTTCTATTGAATCACACTAACGTTTTGGAACTTTTAGGAAGGAAAGAGCTCTGCAGGAGCTCTTTTTTTTTTTAGGAGCTAAATAACAGATAACCAACAACTTCCATGGGTCACTTCTGGCAGAGCTGGAATATTCTCAGTCCAACCAGAGCAAAACCTGGCAGCTTGCATTTTTTCTGCCACAGTTTCTCAGAAAAAACTTACTACATTAGGTAATTCTGTAAGTTACGCTGATTCATCTTAGCTGTGACACGTTCTATGGCTGAGACCACATAGGCTGCAACAACTGCTGCTGCATCAAGGGTGGAGGATTTGGTCTTTTGTTCAAATAACAGAGGCTTGCATTTTTTATTTTTAATTGAGACTAATCCCTTGAAGACAAAACAGTCAAGACCTGTGGTGTGAGAAATAACCAGAACAGTGCTTCTTCAGCCAGGAATGAACATCTCAGATAGAGTGGATGCTGTTTTCCTTTCACCACATAAATAGCAGTAAAGTATGTCAGCAAAATACCTACTTTGTGTTTGGTTTATCAAGAAAAACTTTCATTCTCAATGGGTATTTGACTTGAGTTTTGACATCACAGTATAATTATGACAAGCCAGTTCCCACCATCACAGTCTCTGTTGTGAAGTTCTCACCCTGCCCTGTGTGTGCTGAGGAGCTGACCACACCAGGGGTCAGCTCATGGTGGGATCCCCCACAAGGTGTTTCCATAGAAGAAGATGCATTTCACTGCCTTGCTACAAACATTGGACAGTTTTCAGCTTTTTAAGTTGTCAAACATATACTGGAGGCATACAGAATAGACTAAAGGGCAACTGTAAGGATTTGGGAAGCTGTTACATTATTTTTGATGTCCCACCACTACTTCTCAAGGTTTGATGTTGCCTGTACTGCATATTACAGTCGTACTGCTTATAGACAAGGGAATCCAGGGAAAATGCCTTTTTTTTTTAAAAAAGGCTATTTTTCTATTTTTGTAAACAGATAAGAAAGGATCCATACAGCTGATACTAAACTAAAATCACTGTGGCCTTGTACAGTAGCTATTGCTCATGTAACATCTAATGGAAAAGCTAATTGACATTCTGTCAATTCTGTTTCAATTAACTGAACTCACTGATGCCGCCCTCTAGAATTCATGACAGCTGATCTATTTCCAAAATAAACCAAGGAACTAAATTTATTTGCAAACAAAGATTACCTCATTCTGGAATCCATGCTAAGCCTTTTTTCTGTCCTCATCAACTGGTACAAGAGAAAATGTTAAGAAAATACTTTCAAACAGTTAAAGATCAAAAGGGAGACTATATTTCACAGGAAGATCATGGCTGAGAAAAATTAATCGTAGGTAGTTTCAAATGTTTTAAAAATAAATCAGCACCTTTAATAAAAACCAGCATACTGGCAATTAAGACAGGAATTCCAGCAGAAAAACATAGTAATTATGGATGGTGTGATAGCATTTCAAGAAGAAAAATATATTACAATAAAAATTCAGAACTTTTATATGATCATCCATTTAAGCATCTGAAAGCATGATGAAATAATCAGTGAAGGAAAGGAAAAGAATGCCAACCACCATTTCTTGGACAATGCAAACAAAAAGCCCTACAGAGATCTGTCAGGGCACCACAGACTCCTGTTCCAGGAGTGTTGAGAGGTCCCCAGGTGGATGATGGTAGGATCTGGCAGCCAGGGCATCCCTGTGGCACCGGGGTGGCCACAGACCAGGGTGAGGCCAGCACTGGTGAGGCATGGTGGGAGCTGTGGCTCTGGTCAGGGCCAAACAGCAGAGGCTCAACTTCAAAGCAGCTCCCACAAGCAGTGGCTGTAGCTTCTCCAGTATCCCCAGTCACAGAAAGAAGGGGAGGTTTTCATATTTCCAAAAATTTCCATGTTTCCTCCATGATGGGGAAATGCACTCAGAGCCCCAACATGTATGGGAAATCCCTGTGGAAGCTCAAGAAACGTCTCAGTCTTCTTCTGAGACTGGACATTTCTGCCTATGTAGGGATGTATCAGTGTTGAGCAATACTGGGTTGGATAGGAAACTAGGTATGCATTTCCAAAAATGCAAGAGAGCAGTGTGAAAATAAAGATTTTCATTGGACAGGTGGTTTCTGCCTGCATGAGATTTGAATTGGTTGACATAACTGTAAAAGCTTCCACGCAGGATGAGTGTGTGTGTTCATAACAAAAATCAGGCACGCTCAGTGAACCAGCAAATAATCCACTGTCACTAGCATGGCTATTAACCATCTGCAGGGATCTTTTAGTGTTATAAAGTTGGACATGGAAATGTGACAAATGGCCTTATTACTCAGGAGTGCATTTTATGTTGCATTAAACATGCAAAACGTACTTAAAATTAAACATCTGCTTACAGCCAAAATGCCTTAATTTTTTTTTACAGGGGGTGATGCCTTATATGGCTACCTAGAAACAGAGACTAGACAGCAATAAAGGAATAAAGGTGGATATTTATTTGAAAGGCCTTCAAAGGTACACCCTGGGGAGCCAGAGGCTACTGCCAAGATAGACCCCAAGATGGACAACAAGTCAGGAGTTCTTCACACTTTTATAGGTTTGGTTCATTTGCATATCAGCATAAATTCACCAATCAAAACTTTAGCTAATGATGTAATTTCCCCAAGCTTACCCCCCTTCTCAAGATGTTGGTTTACACATTTTGGGCCTAGGACAGTCTGGGTGCCCTTGAAGAGCAGGCTTGGAGAGGCTTTGTTATGACTACCTGGCCTGAGAAAGCAGCAGCTAGCAGGCTGCAAGAAACTTCACAGTTACACACTAGGCAGTACAGGATTTGAAAAATTTACAAAAGTTAAAACCTAAAGCATCAGTGATGTCTACCAACCTGAGTTTTATTGTGAATTGGGCATATAAATGATATTCAGCAAACAGAATGATGCACCTGTATACTGTTTAAGTAGATTCAAGTTCCTACTATCTCATTAGTATTTTGTTTGGAATGCAACACACTGGCAATTACTCCCTTTGCTCCCTTATTAATATTTTAGAACTATATCATCTTGTTTTCCTCAGAGGTACAGGAAGCAGCAAAAAGGAAGAAACTCATCATTGAGCTGTTTTGTTCCTCTATTTATGATACAAGTCAATGTATTACGGAAACTTTTTGAGAAAAAAAAAGAAGAGCAATGTTTGACTTTTCAATGTGCAGTAACACAGGGCTTCCATTCCTATAATGCCCCAAGTAGTTTGTTACCTGCACACCTCATTCCTGTGCAATCTCTTCTGTACATAAAGATTTGCATGAAGTGTTTATCTCAATATATAATTAAAAAAACAACCAACCAACCAAAAAAACCTATTCTGGCTATTCCCTGAACATTTCTCCTCCATTCATTCAAACTCTTTCCTCATTTTTTTTTTCTTCCTGGATGTTCTACCTACAGCTGATTCTCCTCAAGTAAAGGAATTTGTATGAGTTGCGATTATTTTTTTTTTATTTAGAGGGAAATATTGCACAGTGCTGAGCTGGCTTAGTGGAGAAAAGAATGTACCTGGAGCAGAACAGAGGAAAATAGAGGAGCAACAAGTTCTGTTCCCTCTGGGGTTGTACTTCTCCTGCCTTTTCCATCGCCTGCTGAAAATGCAATTCAGTTCACTGTCCCACAGTCTTATTACTTTGGTGTTATTTTTATCCATATCACTGTTCTTTATTATTTGTCTTGTTACACTGCCTAGATACTTCTGCCAAGATCAAGACTGTACAAATACGGCCTGAATCTGCCAGTAAAATGTCGTATATTATAATGGAAGAGGTAGGAACAAGAACAGAGAAAACGAACATTATTGTTTCAGTTTTATGTAGAGAATAAGCCAAACTAAGGGAGACATTCTCGCATCTGGGAGTCTATTGCCAGCTTGAATGTCCCACTGTTCCCAAAAGAGATGGCACATGTGACAGCCACAGTCCTCTGGAGGCTGTTGGACACACATCTGGGAGTGCAAAGAGCTGCTTGTGTTTAGGCAACCAGACGCCTCTGTTCAGCTCACTTGAGGTCATTTGCTCAAGGTTGTTCGAAAAGCACATAGCAAAACTGTGCTTCAGTATAAATCCCACAAGCTCCAGTTTACCATCTTAACCACAAATTAATTCTTCCTGGTTTTCAGCTTCTCTTTTCCTCTTTCTCCCAACCACCTACACTACTGCTGTTATGAAGTGAATTATCCTTTCTTGCTTTAAATTTTTCTTCTTTCTGTTTCAATCTTTGATTTTGGCTCCAGTCCTCCTCTCTCGCTCAGCAGAAGGCTGAATGCTGCTTCGGTTGGAGGCTGTGTTACAGAATGTTCTCCACCCCTTCTGCTCTTTTGTTGGCATCTCCTCCCACCCCCAGCATGCCAAACAACTCCAATGCTCTCTGAAGCGCAGGGATCGATAGCCTTTGCCATTCTATTTTAGCCAGCATGCCAGTAGCTGTTCGTACACAGGCAAACAGGTGATGTATTGAAAAACTCATGTCTGTGAAATACCCACTCACAACCAGCTCTCCAAGTTAATTACATATGTGTGAAAAAAATTTCTTCTGATTCATGTCAGATGTGTTTCCTTTTAAGAGTCATCTTATACATTTATTTCAGGCAAGATTAGGTAGAAAAAACTGACCTTCCTAAAGTGCTCTATTATTCTCTATAGTCGCATCTTTCTTTCTTTTTCTGTCAGTAAGAAGTCATGCCATTTCCGTGTTGACATTTTTATCTTCTTTTTATAGCCTCTCCAAAAGCCATGTCACTTACTGAACTTCTGCTGACAAACAAAAGGAAGAGAAAGAAAAATGGCATAAACTTCCATATACAGCAAATGGCAAGGGCAAGCTGTATTACTCAGATATGGTTGAGTAACTTTCTAGCATTCATTTCTCACTTCACTCCTTTAGTTCCACTGTCTTTTCCTTCTGGTTTTGCTTTAGTTCTCTTCTACCCAGTATTTTTGACTCATCTGTTGGTTCTGACATTTCCTTTTCTTTTCCCCATCATTTTTTGTGATTACCTCTTCTTTCCTTAGAATTCATCTATTTGATTAGTTTTGTCTTCTCTTTTGTTAAGGCTCTCTGGCAACCCTTTCAGGTATCACATTGCTATGAAAAAATTATATGTAGAGAATTTCCTAACTCCACAGCATCTGCTGTTCATCAAAATGTCTCTGTCAATGTGCCATTTTTTGCTTTACATTATCAAATCTGGGCAAATCCATGTTATTTACTCACTAAACAACCACCTCGTGAATAAATGTAATTTTAGGGTTGGAGCATCTTGTTCCAATGCCAAGCTAAATGGTCACCATTGGCTTAGCTAAGGTAGAGGTGCCAGAAAAATAGATTTTCATGAGAATGGGAATTAGTGGCTGATGAGAAAAGTTATAGTGATACTTCTTATTCCACTATAAGAATGCTCAAAAAATGCATTTTTTAGAGCAATACTGAAAATATCATTGGTGTTCTTTGTCCTTAATGTACGTGTTGCATGGCCTCCATAATAGACACAGACTCTAGGGGGACTGAAATGGCTTTAACAGCACCTTGCCTCAATTGGTTTGAATGTCACTCTCCCGCAATATGGGTCTGATGCTTTTCTGCCAACAGCACATTGCTGAGCTGGTCTCCAGCCAAGCTGAAAGGTCGGACCAGGTGTTTGGAATATATACTCTGCAAGCCTCTCCAGAGAGCTCGAGAGCCATGCAATGCCATGAGATCACGGGCTGAGGAGTGCTGCTTTGGTTCTGTGTGCTGCTTCAGTCTTCTGATAAAATGTCCACACCAAGAAAGCCACTACTATCACAACACAGCCAGGGAAGGCACTGGCTGAGCTCATCAGGTACTCCCTCATCTTGAGACTACATATAAGCAGCCAATAAGGAAGACGTGTGATTTCATCACACTTTGGATCTAAATGTGGCTATGGGAAAGCATATGGCTTTGCAATTGTTTTTTGTGGTTTTTTTTTTTTCTTTCAGATTTTATTTCTCTCTTCTTCCCTGCACAGACAGTTGCTGTCATCTTCACGAGATCAAATGTGCACTGGTGTCATACTTGATGCTGAAATTCACACCTACTTTCCTTCAGCAGCCCCAGCCAAACTTTAAAGACTTTCTAACTGCTGAGGATTTTTTTAGAAGGTATTTGATCATGATGCTTTTAGCAGATTTAATTTTGAAAATGAGGTGATGTAATGAATTAAAGAAAAAAAAAGGCCAGCCACAGAAGACTCGGAGAGCTACTGTTTCACACCCAAAGAACAACTGTTGAATATTCGTTCTGCCACCTCCTGCAGCCAAAACCC
>VZRR01003716.1:524192-762104 GCA_013398015.1 Oreocharis arfaki | reverse complement strand
GCTTCCAGGGCCCCGAGCAGGTGAGGAGAGGGGCTGGGGGCGGGCGGGCCGGCACCCCGCACACCTTCCACACCCCCGGCTCCCGGGGACGAGCCCTGTCCCTGGTGCTGATCTCGGCGTCGCTCCCCGGCAGGAATCGCCCTCCCCGGCGGCGGCGGCTGTGCGAGCCCGGGCTGCCGCGGTGCGAGGTGGATGTGGCAAACGCCTGGGGCAAACCTGAGCCGGCGCAGGGCTTTGGGAGTATTCAGAGATTTTGCTGTGTCTGGCTTGCACGCTGGGTGTCCTCTGGCCCTCGCTCTCGCTGGTTCACCTCTGAGGGACTCTACACAATACGAATTTCTCAGGTTTCTGTTAGACTTTAAAATGAGAGTGTTAGCTTACAGGTAATGCTGAGAAGACCTCCAAGTATCATGTCTGTCGTGACATTACTGGGCATAATATCAGCAATGGATCTGTAACTAGCATTTTATAGCTTGTCTTGGAAAGAAGAGAATAGCTGATTTATATAATACAGAAACTGTTGGGAGAAGTGCTTAGTTACATTGTTTAAGGTCCTGCCTGACAGCTGGCTAGCTGGACAGCACCGAGCCGTCCTCCAAGAGCAAGGTTCTCTTGTAATCGTGACGTCACACGTATCTTTCCAAGTGATGACTGCAAATAGCTGTTGGAGAAATGTATCCACTTTTGGTACCTTTTGAGGTATTTGAAAGGGCTGATGGTACTGTTGTTTAACGCATGGTAGTATTTCAGTTGTTTTGCATAGGTACATGCATATGTGTAGACAGCTTTCTGGCTTTTCTCAGTAGAGGCAGCTAGATATTTTTAAGACAGTTACAATTTTGAGTATTTCATAGCCAAAAGACATGCTTTTTCACATACTGAAATTGAGACCAGGTCATTGTTACAGACCCCTAAATATTTCGGTATTGAGTGTACATGTACGTGAAAGGTTCCTTTAAAGTTGATGTTTCTGTATTGCCTTTCCAGGGTGAATTGTTAAATCCTTGCCGCTGCGATGGCTCAGTACGATACACGCATCAGCTTTGCCTGTTAAAGTGGATAAGTGAAAGAGGGTCATGGACCTGTGAACTCTGCTGTTACAGATACCATGTTATAGCCATTAAAATGAAAAAGCCTTGCCAGGTAATTTGTTCCTTAAAAAAAAAAAGTATGTGTTTTCTGTCATTTTTTAAAACAAAATGATTCTTACTTTTACTTCCAAGGTTTTTGGAAAATATAGCAGGAGATCCTATATGCCTCACCACCTAGCACTTGTACCCACTTGAAGTTGGTTTTTAAGAGCAGTTACATATTAAAATGTGTAGTGATTTGGTTCTGTTAAGTTCTTCTAGTTTTTGACTTGTTGTAGAAATGGTCTTTAGAGGTTGGTAAATTCCATAAGTAGTTAAATTATGCTGAGATGTGACAGAAAACTTGGATCTCCCAGATTCACTTTCTAAACTTTAAACATATCTTTATTGCTTTTTGAAGACTCACTCATAGGTTGATTTTGTTCATTCTTCAAGCTTGGGGTCCAGCGGGGAGAGGCGAAGAAACCTTCTGTTGTCTGTGAATTCATCTGCTGTAAAAAAGTAAAAGGAGGTGACTTTTCAGTCTTGGCACAATTCAGAGTAGTAGAACACTCCTAAAGTTCTGTCCACCCGTAGCTGTTTCAGAAGCTGCAATGTGCAGTAACATTTTCCACAGCTCCGTTTCAGCAGCATCAGAACATGCAGCTGGAAGTTAGAGAATTGTAGTGGAAGCATGTTCAGGGAGAGGCAGGGGAGAAACTCAAAGCTCCAGCAGATCTCTTAGGGAAGCCTTAATACCACTTTGCATATCAGAATTCTTTAGAGACTTTAAATTCCATCCTGGAAATTGTATTTTATAACATCTGAGGAACACATTTAGTAAGATAATTGTATCTTTTTTTAGTTTTGATCCTAAGAGCTCAGAGATGATGGAGCTCTCAAAGGCAAGAGCACTTGGGTCATTTTTCTGTGCCTGCAGTTTGATTGGAGTTTTATAGAAAAGACATGGTTGGATGGTAATGGCAATTGTGTGAACGTGATAAGCATTCCTTGGATACAGGATATCTGGAGTATTTGCTTATGGCTGTTCAGATTAGGGGCAAGTACTATCAGAGCCAGTGGACTTCAATTTTTTTACTTTATAAATCCTCAAAGGGAAGTTTTTAGTAAACTTTCCTGGATAGAATCTTTATGATGTAAAAAAGTAAAGGGTTTGTTAAACACTCCAGAAAATGAAGGTGGTAGATTCTGTTTCTACACAAACATAGTGTTTTAGTTTGAAGTAAATTTGGAGGAAAATATTTTTTGATAGAAGGTGAATTACAGTTACTTTTTTTTCCACTAGGTTTGGGAAAGAATTTTTTTTTAGAGGAAAGTGAAAGAGACGAGAAAATTATTTATTTAACAAACACACAGGAAAAGGAAAACAATGTTATGTAATAAAATCTTTCATTGTGGAGAGAGAAAATTTGGAAGGTTTTTAGAGTTTTTTTGTGGGTGTAGTTTTTTTCTTTTTTTTAGCGCTGGGTTGGCATGGGGGCCTCCCCCTCTGGACTGGGGTAAGGTTTTACAATGTTTGGTTTTGATGTTTTGCTGTTTTGAACAAGTTTAGAAGAGAAGAAAAAAAGAAGGTAAAGTTTTAGGAAAAAAAGCAAAATTTAACTCTGTCTCTTTTTGAAGAAAACAGCTGAAAAAAAAAGTTGGCTGAAGAAAAACTAGAAGGGTGATTTTTCTTGCTTTACTCTTTGTAGAAGTTTACAGAGTGAGATAGTCGTGTTTTTGGAGTACAGAACTGCTTTGAAAAAGTTCATTTGACTTTTTCTCTCTCGTATTTAGTTTTAAAGACACAGAAAGGTGCAAGAATCATGTCTGGGAGATATGGGATACACGCTATAAAGTCACTCAGGGCACATGGTTTGGCATGGAGTTTGATCCTTTTGGCTTTCTTTAACCTTTTAAAAATCTTTATTTGAATATGTGGATATTTGCATATCCACAGCAATCTCGTCCTTTTCCTAGTGAAGATTATGATAGCAATAGTTGGCAGTTATAGTATCTGAAAGTAGTTGTTAGACAGCAAAGACATGACACAGTCGCCTGCAGAGAGGCATATAGTTCTATTTGAGATGTGCTGAGGTAGCCAAAGTAGGTGCACAGAATAGCAGACATGACAGAACTTATGAGGGACTCCGGAACTGCAGCTGGAGGCCAAGTGGATATTAAAGGACATCTGACATGTCATTAGATATCTATCTGTGGACAGCAAACTCAAGCCCAATTCTGAAGAACAGCTATTCAGTTTCCATGGAACAGAGAAGCAAAGAAGAGTCAATAAATGACACAGCAGGCAACAAAGTTTGGCCAAGCTTACAAGGGAAGTAGAAAGAAACTGAAGAGACAGAAGTTAAATGCCATTCACTGCATGGGTTGTCATCTTTTTTTTCTTTTTTCTGCTGGGGGGAGGAGGGAAAGAAACCAGATTCATGTTTGTCGTTCAATAGCTTAATACTTGATTTATTCTTAACGCTGTCTTTCATTTTTTGGGTAAGTCATTTAAGTCTGTCCTTTCTCATTCTTGACGAAATAGCATACAAAAAGATTTCATGGAGTTGCAACTCAAATAATAAGGTAGACGTACAATCCTGAGGTCAAATTCCTGACACCCAAAAGATGACCTATCTCTTTGAAGAAGCACAGTAGTACCTTTCTCAGTCTCCTACGCAGAATATTTCTCTTGTAGTTACAGAATCTAAAAGGAAGTCTCAAAACTGCAGTCATCTGTGTAATTTTATAAGGAGAATTAGTCTTAAAATGTGCTCCCTCTTCCCCCATATTCTTGACTGTAATAGCATTGGCCGTTCTTAACGGCTGTCTTGGCTTAAGCTTTTGGACAAGTTTGGAGTCGTTTTCTACACTACACAAAAACGCATTTTAAGGTAGCTTTCTGGTTAGTTTTGGCAAAATGCTAAGGGTGAGACCATTTCAAACAGAAGGAATTTAAAGCATCTTCAGCTGAAGTAGGAAATGTACTTGAAAGTTCCCAAAAAAGGAGGACTTCTTGCATTACGTTCGATACAATATTTGGACAAGAGTAGTTTACTCTCTCAACAACCAGTAGTCTGCCTCAGCCCATCTTCCCAGAATTGTCTCTACCAGTCTTTTACTTATTAGAACTTTGTAGGCAGCGTCATAGGAGAGAAAACTGGCGCTATTAACAAAAATAGCTGTTTCTCAGGAGAATGCAGATTTACACCAGGTCTATGCAAACTTGGTCTATTTACAGTCAGGCCTATGCAGATTTACACCAGCTCTTCAGGTTTGCTTTCACCTCATGTATATAAGGAATGTAACAATGTGTAGGGACTTAAGAAGAGATTTTTCTATGTTTTCATTCAGAACATTGGAATAGATGTGGATATTCCATTTAATATCTAACACGTTATATGGTTTCTTTTGCTTCATGGGAGGCAAAGTAATCCCCAAGGTGTGCCTCTTTTTGGGCAGTGCATTCAAAAACCAAAATATTTATATTCCAGTAGAAATTTTTCCAGTGTCACTGTTTTTTACCACATAATTTACTTATAAGAATCCAATCCTGGAAACACATAGATTTTATTATAGGAATAAACCTTAAAACATTTAAAAAACCCCAAATTAACTGACAGGCTAACGGTGGAAGATGAGCACACAAACAAGTTGATGATGTTTGATACGATGTATAACAGAGAAATGCAGATTTGGAATGTTTTGGTGTCCTTCTTAGGATCGTATCAGAAAGACGTATTTAACCTTGCAATAGTCCATTAATGGAAGCACATGTTCGTGTTGCTGGACTTGCTCCTTTTGGCAGGCTGGAACTTAATCCAGTAACAGGCAAGGGTATGTTAATAACTAGAAACTTCCATCTCTCCCTCCCCTCAAACTATAATGAGGGGAGCTGGAACAAATACTGCTTTGGACAGGGAGTTTTGGAAGGGTTTTCTGAAAAGATTTAAAAAGGAGAGAGAAACTTCAAATGTATGACTTGGAAATTAAACCCACTTAGAATTAAATTTTAGATTAACAAAGAGAAAGAAAGTGCAAAAATAAATATTTTTTATTAGTTTGTTAAGCTTATAATTTGTACAGATTTCCTTCCTAAAGGACATATATTCCTAAAAGAAATATAAACACATTGTTTTATTTTTATTGTCGCGATCTGATTTTTAGCATGTTAGATTAGTTCACTAGACTTGCACTTAGGTATGAATCTGTATTGAAGAATGCCAATGCTCTTCTAAGATTCAGAAATAATGTTTAAAAGTGGCATATAATCATGCAAAGGTTGAGAATATATACTTTGGTGCTAAAACCTGTCACTTCTATAAGTGAGCAATAGAGATATTTAGAGAGTAGCCTTTTCTGGACTGTTACTATAGTCTGTCATAAAATAATGTTACATTAGATGTTTAATAAATCCTGTTCATTAAAACATTGTATTCTGGTACTTTGGTGAAATGGACCTATTCAAAAAGTGATACAGTAGATGGATGTTCTAATTTAAAACCTAATTGTGTGGCAATTCAACACCTTTTCTGACATCAGAAAAATCACAAAACTTATTTTTAAAAGTAAATGCTTACTTGCTAGGCCTGATTTATTAAAATAGAAAAATATTGAGGTGGTACTTTTCAAAAGGTAAGGTTTCACTTTTCCAAATGTTGTTAATGTGCATAATCCTCACTCCTTTGAGCAAGCTCACTGGCATCAACTAGATAAGCGTGAGCAAAGCTCTGCAGCAGACTGCAGGTATGTGAATGCATGTTACATTAAAAAGTGCAAAAGTCAAGTTATTCAGATGCTTTAGTATGGAGGCCAGTGTCCAGAAAAATTGTGTAATAAATGTTTAGTAAAAGTTTTTGCTAATGACCATGCTCAGCTGGATGACAGTGTTGAGTTCTTGTAGGCATAACTAAGACGGGGAAAGGGAACGGGCTGAAATCTCCAATTATGGATTCTAAACTGCACAATGTACTAAGAACAATCTATTAATGTCACTCCCTGTGCTGAAGATCCAGAAGGATACATTGTGCTATTCTGTATGTCAGTGGACAAAAAAAGAACAAAAATGATTGTTCCAATATTGGACAATTTACAAAGAATTTTGAACAAGAGATAAGAGACAAATCTATGGGGATATATAAAACCAGGAGTCTTGGTACACTAGCTATTTCTAACTATCACTGAGTTTTTGGCATCTTAAGTGGGATGAGTTTTAGGAGGCCTCTTGAAAAGAAAATAATGAAGCTTCACTGGCACCCTTTGAATGTGAAGGCACTATGTAAGGGCTGTTGGAAAATAAAATACTTGGCTAGGTATCATGAACTGAATGGAAATGAGATTCAGTGCCTGAGTAGTCATTAGAAGGTAATTAATACGTCAATAAATGCCTGGAAGGACTTAAAAAAATCAAATCAAGTCTTTTTAATTTCATGTGATGGAGAAGAGAGTCCATCATAGTGGAGAAAGAAGGCCAGTAACATGGTCAAAGTAGTGGACTAAAAGGAATTGTATTTGAAACAGTTTTGTACTTGCTGAGAAAATTACTTTCGTCATGAGCTTAAAAGATGTGCTACAATAATTGAGATTTAAGATAAAATGATGATGAGAAATTGATTTTTTATGTATGAGTAGTCTTAGATATGCTACATACAAAACACATGCAAGTTTTAGAAATATTGAGAACAGGAGGATCCAAATATATATTTAAATTTAAGATAATTCCTGGGTTACAGAACGAATTCATTTATTGGAGGGATGAATCTATACTGCTTGAGGAAGGCTGGGACATGAAAATCCTGGAGATTTTAATGAACCTAATAGTATGGTAAGATCTATACAAAAAGTGGTAGAAACAGACTAAAGCTTTAGTTTTGACAGGAGAGGGAAATCTGAAACAGAAAACTAGATGTCAGTCATTAGCATAGATACAGTAGCTGTACTTCTCACACTCATTTTTTTGTAAGCATCTGCTTTTGGGCACTTGTAGGGAGAATTTACTAGACTAGAGAGACCTTTTAATCTGATACACTCAGTCTTCCCCGTGGCTGCACTGGGTAGATGGTGATTATGATCAGTTCTAAGTAGCGTGTTTAATGAGTTTAGAAACAAGAGGTTAGCAGAGCTGTTGGAGAGGGCATTTGAGGGTTTTTTCTGTGGTGGGAAAGGCAAAATACATTTTCTGGTTACTTTCTGTGAAAGATCTGAAGGTACATGAGAGACTGAAAAAGAGAATTGGGTAAGCAAGTGTCAGTGGTGCGGAGTACAGAGAGTATAGAAGAGAGGACAGTAAAAATGTCACCGCCGACTTAAAAAATGGAAATGCAAAATACAGAAGTCATCAAAGGGAAAATTCTGATGGGATAATGAATTTCATGTTGTGTTTTCTTTTTTTTTCATGTAATTAATGTGTAGAGAGACTTGGAAATAAAAGGAGTAGAGAACTGGCAAATAAAGGCAGCAGAAAGGTGTGGAGACAAAAGTCAGTTTAGCTTAAGAAAAACATTTGATTGGCCGTTCTGATGAGAGGGCACATTTTTCACAGAGCAAGTGAGCAGGCCACTGGTGCACTGCTATCACACTAGGAGCTGAATATTTGTCTGTTAGCATACAGAGCTGAAGGAGTGCAAGGTGGACATTACAGTGGAAAGGACGAACAAAGCTTTAGAAACTTTAGAAAAATGGATAGAATTGGTAACTAATGACAAGTGAGAAAGAACAGGGCATGGAAGAATATTGTAAGTACCAATGATCATAAAGTCATGAAATAAGAATAATAGGTGAACAAAGGAACTGATTCTGTCATCTCAGTGAGAGCTGGGTAGGGATAGAGAAGAACTAATAACGAAAGACTAGATACTGACTACAAGTACTGAAGCATATTTGTAAGTGCTGAGGAGAAATTAAATTCATCGTAAGAAGTCAGAGCAGACATCAAATGGGAGCTGAAGCCATCAGGAAGGAATATGGGGGCTTACAGAGAAAGTCAAACAGTTTAGCAGTTCTGTCAGACTTCTAGGTATATACTGAGGTAATCAAGTAGAATACAAAACTAAAAAAAACCAGAGCATACTTTAAAAAAAGAATAGTATTAAAAGTATGTGGGTGTGTGCCCCTCATATGTTACTCTTTTATTTTCTGTAGCTTATTAAAAAAGCAATTGCTTTCTGTTTTTATTTTGTGAGATGTGTAGATTGTGCTCAAGGCAGTTTGACTGCTAGAATAGTGTGAAAAAACTGTGCAATGGAAACTGTGAATGGTACTTGGAAATAATTTTTTAACTACAGGTGTCATCCTGATCTAGTGGTAAGACAAATAATACAGATTTTAAGAGCGGCATTATCTTGGTGTATTAAATAGTGGGTTAACTACTTCAAGGAAAAAAAGGTGGATTCCTTCAGCCTAAGATTTTCATGGGGCAGTATGACTGGCATGAGGTACAGTGCCAGGTTGTTTTTCAGAGGAAATATATCGAATAACAGTTACTGCTGGAAATATAAGCAAAAATTACGTATTTGCAACAGACTTCATTATAAAAAAAAAATCCAAAAGTAAAAGAGAGTGTGAATGGGAATCAGGGTTGCTACATATACTTAGGGGCTGCCCTTTGAAATGCTAAGAATATCTAACAGTGCAAGGCTTAAAATACGGTGTTGGACCTGCATTCAGGAACCTTTGTGTTACTGGTTTTTTGTCATTTTCTGTTTGCTTGGGTGTTTTCCCAATAGCTTGATCTGCTAGAAATTTGTTTAGTGATCAAAGATTTCTGGGTTTTCACAATACAGATTTTAGTCTTTTTGTCATATGTCAAAAATCCTGATTATTCAAGTCTTTAATTCCTATCAACAGAGATTAGGGAAAAATACTGAAACCAAGAGGTGGTTGTTTCAGCAGGCTTCTTCTATTTCTTAATATGAAAAATTGTTAATAGACGATGGTGTACTGCTCTCATACCACCTGTGTATGATTCCTTGTCTTATGCCCATTTGGCAATGCAAGTAGCCTGCTTTGAGCACCAAATACTGTCACATCCTGACTTCTCTACCAGTCTGTGTTAACTCCGAGGTGTCCCTGTAGTTTTATCCACAATTGAAATTTGTCAAAGAAAGTTTTATTAAATTAATTTTGAGACTCCCTTTTAATACTTCTTGGTTTTGAATGTTGGTCTGTTCTCACTGAAGTCTTCAGTGCTTCATCCCGATGACTGGCAGTCATGCCAACTTACTTCTTTCTTAATTTGCTATACTGGGGAGACAGCTTTTGCACCGATTGCACTTGGATTTTTAAAACTTTTTGTCCCATATGTAGATTCAGAATGGATGTTTTTCTATTCATTCTGAAGATTCTTTCTTGTTGCTTCAGCAGTGTGCAGAGAACAGCCCCTCCCTGCTTTCATGCCTACAGTGCCGCAGTGAAGGAACACTTTGACCTCAGTTCCTTTGAAGTACTTGTCTGCGTCAGAGCACCCTCATTGTGCGTTTTGCCCGCATGACTATGGGGTTCTTTTCTTCTTGTTTTAATTTATTTCAACCTTCCTTTTTATTTTATTTCCTAATTTCTTTTTTTTTCCTCCTCCTTTTATTTGCATTTCAGTGAAGCTCATGGAGAATGGGTATTCTCATTCTTGGCCAGATGCTGTCTCCTTACACTCTACTTTGTGTGCATGTGTCCCATTTTTGCACATTCTTCTGGCAGTGTCTTCCCTCCAGGGCAGCATTGAACTTCGCCAGTTTTGTGACGAGCATATTCCCAATATCGTAATGCACCGTACTGTTACCCACACAAACCATATGAGGGGATGGAGGCTATTTCCTAAGCTAGGGCTCATTTTTCTCATCTTTTATGGCCAAAGAACAGATATAATAAGATAATTCTTTAGTAGTTTCACAAAGTCATGAACTTTACCATCAAGATGAAATACTAGCTAGCTTTAAATTTATTTAACTACTTTCCTAACATTAGAAGCATATTATTCCATGCACTACAAGGATTTTGGAAAAGGCAAATTCCATAAAACTGGCAGCCAGGAAACTGGTTCTGAAGAAAATGAGACGAAACTTCAGTATGCCTTCTTTTTTTTTCATGCTAAAGAGGCTCCCTCTGGTCCCTGAGCAAGAACAGACAAAGTCTACATCTTAGTGGAACACTTTATGTATCTCTCATTGCTTTATCTGAGCAATCTGCAGTTTACAATCTACTAGAGCTTGTGGTTGCTCCCAGCACTTTATGTTCCTCTTTGAATGACTAAATTCTGCATCTGTTTCAGGGCTGCCCTTTCATAGGAGGAGAGCAATATGACAAATTTTACTTGAAGGAATGGGCATAACAGCTGGTGTGAGCTCACTGAGTCCCATCAGAATAACACGAATAGAATATGGGAGACTTACACTTTCAGCCTTTTCCTGCACCTTACAGCACTGTTCATCCACATAGCCACTGTCTTTAGTGACCACAAGAATCATTGTAAGCTCGAATGATTTGATGTCACCTTCCAAAAAGGACACTTTGCTGGTGTTTGAATGTACAAGCTGACTTAAAATCCTCCTGAGGGTCACTTCCTCCTCACCCACCATTTTCAGAGTATTGCATATCATCTCATTGCCTTCTGGATGCTTGCACCAAATAGAAACTTGATTAATAACTGATGCTTTTCTGGTATCTGTCAAACTTAGGGAAAGATCTTCATATCCTCCACTACCCAGTATAAGCAGAGGGATCTTCAAATATATCTTGTAGAAATGCATTCATGGGTGCATCATCCCTCTCTACAACTACCTGAAAGGAGGTTGTAGTGAGATGGGTTTGGCCTCTTCTCCCAAGTGAGGAACAAGCAATAGGACAAGAGGAAACCTCAAGTTGTGCCCAGGGAGGTTTTGATTAGAGATTAGCAAAAATTGACTCATTGAAAGTGTGGTCAGGCATGGAAACAGGCTGCCCAGGGAAATGGTGAAATCACCATCTCTGGAAATGTTCAAAAGGCGTGTGGATGTGGCACTTGGGAATATGGTTCAGTGCTGAATGCAGCGATGCTAGGTCAATGGTTGGACTTGATGATCTTAGATGTCTTTTGCAACTTTAAGATTCTATGATCCTATAATCTCTGGGATTTCAATATCCTCTACTTCAGCCTGTCCTTTCCTTCCTATAGCCTTGGTTAAAAATCTAGAAAATATGTGAAAATGTTGGTTATTGTCGGGAAATGTGCTTACTTCAGAGTTTCTCGACTGAGAATTGATGTCATGTACTTGAATGTATTCAGAAATTTGTGTAAAATCTATTGAGCATTCAGTGGGAAGAGTTTATGGCTGTTGGAATTTTAAAAGCTTATCCTTCCCCTTGAGCCTTTCCCTTCTGCTTTTGTAGATCTCATTGATACAATTGCTGTGAACCTAGCCCCAGCAATTAAACCTACAGGATCTAAGGACTTCGGTCTTCTAGTCTAGACTGTTTCAGAATAGAAAGCAGTTTCAGTAGTTTAAATACTGATGTCTTGGTGTTCATCATGTGACACAAGTGAACCTTTGTCTTCATTGTACAACTCTCATGCATCAGGTCCTCATTATAATCTTCAAAATTCTTCCTTCCTTGTTTGTGTTCCGAGATGCAGGCTTCCAACCTGTTTACTTAAAAATCATCTAGAATTTCTGCAGTGCTATGTCCTACAATCCTGTGTTAGTACATCTGAAGTGTGGACAAGAAACCATGTCTTTGTCCCAGTGTCACTCTCTCTGTTTTCATCACCACTTCTCTGGGCAACCTGTTCCAGTGTCTCACCACCCTCACTGCAAAGAGTTTTTTCCTAGTGTCTAATCTAAACCTACTCTCTTTTAGTTTAAAGCTGCTAAAGCTCACCCTATCACTACTCTCCCTGATAAAGGCTCCCTCCCTGTCTTTCCTGTTGTCCCTCCTGTAGGGAAAGAGAGTTTTGTAGAATATGTTTAATGATAAGAAAAGGAAAATTATTTTAGAATGCTAACTTTTATTTACAAACTCACTTTCATGCATGCCTCCAAAGGGGCGGGTACATCTCGTGTTTATTTTCATTACTAAAGGAAAAGTACTTTCAGAAAACTTCTGTATGTGCTGGAAGACAGCAATCCAACTGCTGTTGGCTATCTGTGGCACTCAGCATCTCTGTTCAGGCTATCTGTGGCACTCAGCATCTCTGAAGGATGTTGTGGGTCCAAAGTTGCAGCTGCTTAGCTTCCTGCTGGAGGATTCCACCTTGGAATCCACTTGGATAACCACTGGACTTGGTTATCGTGTTGGTTGAGAGTCTGGGCTGCTTCACTTTGGTGGACCATGAACAAGCATTCACAAAGTGCCATTTTAAAAGCTCTTCTATTGGAAAGTAGCTGAAGCTTGTTTTCACAATCACAAGAAGATGCCAACCTTTCCCCTTCAACACCTTGTTCCAAGTTCCCTGACTGGAGAAATGATGCAGTCCTTCAATCTCTCTTCTCCCTTAGAATCATCTATGAGTTAAGGGCAATACAACAGAAATGGTTCTCTTCAGTACAGCATAGCAAAAAACTGTCTGGTGTCAGTATACTGGCCATTTTAATGATTTTTTTTTCATATAGTTTTTAGGATAGTGACTCACAGTCAGTCTTCTGTAATTCAGAGTTGTATGCTGGATAAGTTACTCAGTCAGCCAGGATTGACTGGGCAAACCTACCTGAAGAAGAGTATTAGGTAGTCTCTTTACCAGGTGTCTGAGCCACTTACCTCTTTGAGTGCTTTGAGCCATGAGATCTTACACTACCTGTGTCACAGTCCTGAGACGTGTTCCATTAGCTCTGTCTGCACTCACCAGTCTTAGATGCTCTGCACTTTCTCAGCTCACAGGCTTGATGTTTCCCAGAGTCAATGAGTAAGTGAGAATTCCATCTGAGATGGAGAAACCTTTCCTGCTTTCTCATTAGACATCATCCATGTAAGGATGAGTTGCTCACAAACTCTGGACATCAAGAAATTTTTGTCTGACTACAGATGTAGAACCAGGGCCTTTTGGAGTACTATTTCCCTGTTTCTATCCATTCAGAGAGGTGAAAAAGAATCATAGGATCATAGAATGGTTTGGGTTGGAAGGGACCTTAAAGACCCTGTAGTTCTAATGCCCCCTGCCATGGGCAGGGATGCCACTCAGTAGATGAGGTTGCTTAGGGTCCCATCTAACCTGGCTTTCAACACTTCCAGGGATGGGACATCCACAACCCCTCTGGGCAACTTGTTGATGTGCTTCACCACCCTCTGAGTAAAGAATTTCTTCCTATTTTTTTTTTCTTTTTTTTCAAGTGGGTAGCAAGTTATGTCAGGGTTTATATCCTACAAGACCACTAAGGTGTTTTTCTAAGAGTATCCTAAACTAGTTTCATCAGAGCTCAAGTGTTACTGTAAATATTGGTAAGGAATCCAGACACAGTACTGACTGTAGGGTAGAACAATCTTATGAGCTTCTGTTCTGAAAAGAAGACCAATAGCTCCATCATATGTAATCAGTGAATGTAAAGGGGGGACGATTGTCTAGAAACAACAAAATGTGATGGTGTTTATGGTCATAAATTTAAAAAATGACAGTTGAAGAACAGTAAGTGGTTCTTCCATAAGTGTGTTTTCCATATGGATAGCATGTACTTACCTTTCATTCTTTTTTCTGTGCTTTTGGTATTTGAGAGAAACTGATTGTATTTTTATTTTATGTCTGTATTTGTACTGCAAGAGAAGGTACATAGGTTACCTGTAAGTCATATACATGCCATTAAGCCAAGAACAATTTATAGTTTAGGAATTTTCAAACACAATGATATGAATGGATAGTGAAGTCTTTGGTATTGCAACCATTGCTTCTTGCAGCATTATGATTGCTGATGCACAGTGTAAAAAGTCAGACAGCTGGGAATTTTCAGTGTTCAAAAGCATATCGTGCAATTTAATTTAATTACGCCAAGGGATTTTAGACATATTCCTGTTATGGTTAGAGAGAAATAGAGAGTTTCTGGTAAAGTGTATACTATAAAGGCAGCTATTCTCTTTTTTTATAGATAGAGCTATAATATTAGGTGATATGTAGTATCTAAATTGTCACTCTCTGTAATTAAGCACTACAGCTTATATGTTTTTATAAAAACAGAATCTTGTAAGTAAGTGAGTGATCAAAACTATGGCTGCCCAAACTATTAGAAAAAATTTAGTACTGATTCAAACAACAGCACCTATTACTGTGTAGTTGTGATTATTTAGCAGTGCCTGAAAAAATGAATGCAATTGACTTTTAAAATTTTGCTGTTTAATATATACTTAAATAACAACTTAATAATAAAATATTTAATAATAATTTAAACATGAATACACTATACGAATTCATATAAGTGTATTACGCATATTTTAAATATTCTAGTTATTATACATATGTGATATATAAAACAATTATAATTAATAAATAACTTAATTCTTCCACTAGGCCAAATTTTCAAGCAGTGTATTATTTGCCATATTCATTTGCACTGTCTTAAATTTTATAATTATGACTAACTTCTCTTTAAGTGAAGATTTATTGTTAATTTAATTGACTATAGAATCAATTGAATCGATTTACTAATCTAATAAATTACATTCCAATTGACTTTTAAAGCAGACTCTGGCAGTTTTCGTACAACAGAGAACCCAGGATTGTCTTCTTCATGATTACATGCTAGCATATAATAGCTTGGTATTCTTACCATCCTGCCTTCTAACCATTGTCCAAGATACACATTATCTTACTTGGGGATTAGACAAGGCAACAATCTGAACTCAGGATATATTTTTTGAGTCTTTCTGTTGCCCTTAAACTCTGAAGTACTCTTTGTTTCACATCTTAAAAAACCCCACATGAAATCAGGATTTCTTCGTCCCTCGTGAGCATCTTCCAGATTTTTGTATGA
The DNA here is from genome assembly GCA_013398015.1 of Oreocharis arfaki. Classification (NCBI taxonomy): domain Eukaryota; kingdom Metazoa; phylum Chordata; class Aves; order Passeriformes; family Paramythiidae; genus Oreocharis; species Oreocharis arfaki. The sequence goes on along the minus strand of VZRR01003716.1, from coordinate 747,109 downwards.
AAATTCTGATTGCAGTCTGTCAATTAGTTTTTGCTCAGGGCCAAAAGGAGCAGGGCCAGTATTTGTACTCAGTTGATTTCTGGTGAGGTTGTACCCTTCACTGCTGAAACACATCATTGCCATATAGCAATGGGAAGAATGAACAGGGAAGGTGCAGCACTGTAATGAAAGGTGGGCAGTTGCTTCGTTCCAGAACCATTGTTCAACTATTGTGAATAATGTTGCTGCAGGATGCAGGAAAAACCAATGACAATACACGGTGATGTTACTTGATTGCATGTCTTTGGATTCCTAGAGTGTCTAGAAGCAGAGAGTGGAAAGCTGCAATTATTATGTACTTTAAACAAAATGATGCTTTACAACTAAACTGTGCTTATCCAATTGAATATGTTTGTGTGCCTACATTCATAGGGTCCTCTTTCAGTCTTCTTTCAGTGAACTGGAAAGTTTGAACCCTAAAATTCCAATTACATGGCATTTCTTTCACTTTCACATAATTTCTATGGTTCTTTTCCATTAAAGCCTTTCCATGGCTTCTTTTTCTGCATACAGAGCCCACTGAAATATGCCAGTGTCAGATATAGTTCCTAATGCTTTCTTTATACCATACTAAAATCATTTCCCTGCTTATCCCTATGGAGATGAAGTGAACAGAGTAATCAATTTCATTTGCTTTCCCTTTGGTTCAGTGAACATCTATGTATTGTATGGGAACTGGAAATGTCCCAATAAATTACTTGGAAGAAGTTCTACTATTGAATATCCTGAATAACACAGAAATCTCAGTTATTAAAATAGTATCCTTAGAGGTGAAAGTTTAAAATCTTGCTTTAACTCAGGTGAACAATGGGTTTGAGGCAAGGGTCTCACAAGGGAGTGGACCAACCATTAAGGTGTAGAATATTCTCATATAAACCCTCTGTGTTTCCTTTTGCACGGGTTGTAAAAATTTTTTAATTATTCATGGAGTCAAAAAGACAGAGGAAGAGTAGCCAGCATTTTTGGAAAGTCAAGCTAGCAGAAGAAATGGGAATTTCAGTAAAGGAACCGGAATTAATACCTGAATACTTTCAACATGACAAACAAGAAGGCGTCAACAAAAATGATCAAGAACAGATGATCCCTCTGTACAGTGACTAATGTCCAGGGTATTTTTGTAGAAGACACATGTTCTGACTCTCCATGCTGAGCAATTATTTACATACATTTGGTGAGTGCATCAATATCATTATGAACTGCACAATCTTAGCCTCATGCTCAGCATTTTTTTTTTTTAATTTAAAAGTTGCCAACAGTTTCAGCTAGAATTTTCAAACAGTTCTTTTCCCAGGAGAGAAGGAAAAAGCAACTCCAGAACCTGATACTGTCTGTGTTCAAAAAGCAAAATTCAAAGTTGTATAGGCAAAATGTGGTTAACCCTCCTAAGTGACTACATGGCATGAAACTTGTTAATACTTCCCTCGTATAGCTCGTTTATGATCTTGCTGAGGTTTTCTTCCTCAGTGCAATTAGAATGAATGTTTTTTGTCTCAGTGTTCTTCCAGGAATGTGGACCTGACCGTAACAGGACAGGCTATGTTTGAGCTAAGCTTTCAATTTAATTTTGCAGAGCATGTTTAAGTTGCAGAGAATGCAACAACCATGGCAGGCTTTAATTTCCTCCAGTCATTCATATTTAATTTCCAGATAATGCTATCAAAAGTACAGTAGGTTGCAATGAAATTCAGAATTTCCAATAAAACTGCAACAGAAATTGAACACTTCCTACTTTACAGTAAGAATAGTATTTATTCACATAGGATGGTAATTTTATTTTCACCAAATATACACATCCATGGAATGTGCAAAATACCGATGAGCTAGGCCACTAAACTTAGTTAGTTTGAGTCTCATAGGATTTAAAAGTTAACTTGAGAATAATTTATTTAACCGTACATGTTTCTCAGTTCCTCCAGGAAACCCTCCTAGACTGTCTCCTCTCTGCTGTGTTGTGTATCAGCAGACATCTGTTCTTGTTTGTTGAAGTGCCCCAAGAGAGCCAGGGCTAGCAAGCATGAAACTTCTCCCAGCTTCCTACAGAATACTTCATCTGTATCTTCATCCTACTTGGGTGTCCTGCAACGAACTCCCACCAGGATGTCTGCCTTGTTGCCCTTCCCCCTGAATATTTACCCATAAACATTCAACTCCATATGCACCGTCATTAAGCTCTAGACAACCATAACACTGCTAACATTCACGGCTATCTTGCCAACTCTCCTTCCTTGCCTATCCCTTCCGAAGATTTTGCAGCCATCCATTGTGGCACCGCAGTTGTGCAAATCATCCTGCCATGTTTCCATGATGTTACAGCTTTCCTGCTGCCCAATGGCTTCCAGCTCCTCCTGTTTGTTGCCCATGCCACATGCGTTGGTGTAGATGCACTTCAGTTGGGCTATTGATCCCACCATCTTTTTGGGGGGAGAAGTCCTAATTCCTACATGACCATTCTCAAGTGTTTCTCTGCTTTCTAATGTGTCAATAACTCTTGTGCTTTTCCTGCCACATGGATCTTCATTCCTGCCTCCACTGAGGTGGCAGACCAAAGGACCTTTGTAGCACTCTATCCCTCCAACACTGGTGTGCTACCCCCAGGCTGATCTCTAGTGGGCATGGCTTTATCCCTTTTCCCGTCAAGTTTAATTTAAAGCTCTTTCAATGAGCCCTGAAAACTCCCGTACAACAATCCTTTCCCTGCTTTGTGACAGGTGCATCCTGTCTGTCATCAGCAGGCTCAGTGTCATGTAAATTGATCCGTGATTAAAAAGACCGAAATTCTGCAGGGAGGGAGTTGCAGAGGAGATTTGCCTGCTGCGCTGGGCAGGAACTTGTCACTATTGTCCCCTGTCATTTAGGTCACTGCCTTCTGTTGGACAGAGAGAGGATGGGGAATCCTCCATATCATGCATTCTGTCTGCCCTTTTGGCCTGTCCCAGGGAAGGTAGTTTAGCTCTCTCTTGACTTGGTATTCCTCAACCTACTTGCCTGCTCCCGTAGCTCTGTCACCAAGTGGAGTAGCTCCTGTTCCCGGGCACACCTCCCACAGGGACGCTCACTGCTGCGGGCCCCTACTGGCACAAGAGCAGGGCACACTCTGCAGCCTGGCACCAGGGCGTCAGCGTATTCCCACTGGAGCCCTGCCTGGGCAGCTGCCTCAGCTGGTCACACAGTCCTGCAGTCTTGCCTCATTCCTTCCATTTTTTGGCCATCAGCAAAAAAAAGACACTGATAATTTCTCAGGGAAAGACTAATGTGAGACTAATGTCCTTGGCATCACAGCTCAGCTTGTAGTCTCAGATCCTGATTCTAATGTCATTTAAAAATCATAAAAGATAAAACTTTAAACTGTTCTGCTTAGTAAGTAGTAAGATTTTGAAAGATGAATGTAATAGAATGTGAAGATTTTGTACATTGATTAGGATGTCCAGGCTTCTGGACACCCAGAAATCCAAGATGTACCCACTGTAGGTGTAGATGTTCAATCAGTTGTGTACATGCAGTAAGCCAACACTTCCAGGAACGGTCAACTAAATTGCTTGTATGATGCACAGACGGACAGGATCTGCACAGTAAATGTTATGTTTTCAGAATGTCCCAAGTAAAATACTCGTGCAGCCTTCCAAGCTGAATGAAATTATGGAAATTACATACAGCCCAAACTATCTGTATTGATGAGCTCTCTGCCTGATGAAAAGATAATGAGCATCATGACTGCAGGCACTCTATGTGTTAATAATGTATCAAAACAGGCAGCCATTAATGGTGGGCTGAAATTTTTGTGGCATAGATTATTTTAAGAAAAAGTCATAAAAATAGAAGCCTATAGCTAAAAATGGCATTTCAAATGTTAGTGTGTGTTCGTGTTTGTACTCAAAACTACGCATTTTCTGTCCAACCTGGTCAGTAAATTCACTATCATTGCATGCTGAATCATGTAGTCAACGTACTTACTGCAAAACATTTTAGAAACCCTAATTATCTAATCACATAGACTACCAACAAGATAAAGTAAGGAACATCCATTTCAAAAATAATTTGTTGGAATTAAATCAGTGTGTTCTTTATGAGTTTTATTCATATGTACACAGATTACAAATCCTGTAATACATAATGAATGACAGTAGGAAAGAACTTTTCCTTGTGAGAGTTGATTCTAGCAATTAGAGCAATCTAACAAAAGGTTTTTGAGGTGTATTTTGTATGTCTCCAGGTTAATCATGTTACATTACAATAGGTCACAGCCATGCATTATTGTTGCTGTTATGTAAAATATTCATTCCAGGATGAGTGAAGGGAATGAGAGGTTTCAGTCAGCAGTGCCCATAATAAGCCACATTTCTGAGAGAACAGAGTGGGGTAACCCCATAATATCTCCTTGGTTTAAGGAATTTTGGTGGTTTATAATTGGTACAGTTGAAGCTGGTACACATTTGGGTAGCCATAAGGAAATTTCTTATGTTCTTTACTGAGGATGTAGGAAAACCTATCGTTTCTTTGCAGACATTTTTAATGCAATGTATTCTGAGTACAAGCACAGTCTCGGTACTTCTTAAATCCCTTTTCTGCCATGTATTATACAATAATCAGTGTGCTTTTACACGGCATTATTAAAACATAGCCAAGTTAATATTGATTTATCTCAGAGATGACAGACCTTTGAAAATTTTTGCATCTTTATGTTAGTAAGGGCATGCACATAACTGTATTAACTTTATTCTTTAACGAGTCCCTCAAAGCAATATGTTTCCTTCAACTTCTGAAAGTCTCAACCTCAAAAATGAAGAGTTATTTCCTTACATTTGTATTTTTGTTTGACAGAAACCATAGAAGAAAAGAGAAGCAATGTTTCTGGGGTCAGAATTTGAACTCTAGAGTACCATTAATGTACTATAATCCCAAATGATTTATCAGAGGAAGACCAGTGGTAAATAAAAGTTTAAAAGAACCAAACATAATGAACTGTCAGTAGAAGTAAAAGTCTAGAAAGTTTTCAAGGGTCGTCAGTATTACATTAAATCAGAAGCATTAATTATATTTTGTTTAAAACACCATTTTCAAAGGGAGTTTTTGCCATCACTGTATGTTAAAATAAAATTCATTTTTTTCCTGGGCAACTGGGATGGCATGGTACATCATAACACTACAGATAAGATGGAAAGGAATATGAAATGGGATCTTATTTCATAGAAATTTAAATGAAGTTTTAAAAATTATTCTATCTGAAACCTACAGTATTATTATAGTTATCTAGATACAAAATATTTCACATTTTCTTTCCATTTCTAGTTATTGAGGAAGAATGGCAATCTTTCTCATAACAGCTATTTTTTAGGGTCATGTACTTTACAGAAGCTGACATTAAGATCCTGTCTAGATCTTTTTTAACTTGGCAAAATACTTAGCTAAAATAACTGTTACTGATTATGGAATGTATAGTCAGAAAATAGCAAAAACAAATTAGAATGTCATAATATCATTTATAATCATGAGCAATTAAAATTTTTGAGGCAAGTTATATGAAGAAAATGATAAAAACACTAGTTGAAATAATGGATTTAAATCATGACACACTAATAATGTGATCATTCAATTTACGATGTTAAATAATTCGGTCTCATATTCTAAATGCAATTTCTCAACATTAACTATCACTGGATTATTTTTACCATATTATTTTTGTGACCTCTATTGTAAGCCATTAATTTGACATGAAAAGGTAAAGTGATTATAACAACAGTGAATACAATAAGGAAAACGATTGTGAGAAATCAAAGTTTAACTAACTTTCGATGCTGTAAAAAGAATCTTACTCTTAGAAAGAATTTTCTGTTCCTGGGTGTCTTTCAGTTGTATTCTCACATGTTAGCCATGCTGTGAGTGAGACTTCTGGCAGAAGCAAACGGTATGACCACAACTCCAGTTCCTCTTCACAAGCCTTGTTATGAAATGCAAAGCAGCCGAACAATACAGTCCTGTGCAGTTCACCTCATTGTCTAATGGCGAATGCTGGCCGTGTCTAAGACAGGGACTGAACGTTGCAAACCTATCCACATGTGGATAACATCGTAACTACAGGATACCCACCCGCATTATGTGAAAAATGTACCTGTCTCAGTAACACCTACTCGCTTTTTTATAGTTGGTACCCAAACTCAGTCAAATTTATGGGAAAAGTAATCAAGGCACTCATTTCCCAAGAGGCAATCTCCGACTGTTACAAATCAAAACTGATTGGAGAGGGGCAAGGAGGAGGAAATTTCACTTGGGGTAAGTTAACCATCAGGAACATCCATAGTCTTGTTGCCATTAGCACTAAGGACCGACAGAAACAGAAGATGAGGTCCCCAAGCCCATCACACGTTAGAGTTGAACACCAATCCATCCCACCCCGTCACTCCCAGGGTCCTGGATTCTTATGGCAGGCTGCTGACCACAAGAAGGCAAGTTTGCAGTTTCACATAAAACTTTCTAGGCCACTAAAATGTCTTCTGTCTTACAGACACAGTCTTTCCTCATCCATCTGCAATGGAATATCATCAATTAGTTTAACTTACAGACTATAAGTAATAGGGAGGAAAATTTCCTAAAATTTTTGAGTTTCTTTGTTATTGCTGACCTTCATACTGAAGAAAGTGGAGGACTAAAATTTCTTTGGTAGAACAATGACAGTGAACACCGCAAAGGTTAAAGTAGCTGGGTAATATAAGAAAATATCCAACCCTATTTTGAGGTTCTTGGGGTTTTTTTTATTTTGATGGGGTTTTTGGTTTGTTGATTTTGGGTGTTATTTTGGAACTGTTGTTTGATTTTTAAAGGCAGAAGAGTTAGGAACTACAACCTCTGGAATGCTTGTGCCATTTCTCAGTAATTGTAGTAATTTGATAGCATGCTAATATGCTGAATCTTTGGAATTACTGACTTTATTGAGGTTGAGAGATTCAGTTGGTTGCATTCTTGACAGACAATTAGCTGATCAGGGGAAGAGCGAAATAACAAGAATACATTCTTTAGAAGGGGATAGGAAGAGGTGAGGATCATATTTATGTTTCTCAGAACTTTTCAAGGTCAAGTTTTTCTAGAAATAAAGAATTGGGAAAACACAACAAAAAGCCCTCATGAAATGGAAAAAAGTAGTAGGAGTGATTGACTCTGAGGAAGAGGTATTGGTTTTCAAACAACACTAGAACAGGGATAAGCTTTGTATCTAGACTCCATGCTACATTACTTACCCCAAATGTTTGGATTGATTTTCCTTTTGTTCATTACTGTCTTTGCAGAATAACTATGAGCAACCTAAGTAAAAAAAAAAAAAGAAAAAAGAAGAAAGTAAAATCAAAATACACTGAAGTGAGTTTAGGAACTTCTGCATTGCTGAAATTGCACTGTGACAGATCTGCTGTTTATTTCAGTTATTTAACAGTCTTTTTAATTTATTGCTGGCTTCTATGAATGTGACAGTGTAATATTTTGTAACAGTTAAAGCTTTACTTCATGTAAACGGACTTTGATTTCAGGCATTCCAAAGAAATTTAATACAGGTCTGTTTCACGCTGATAAAGAGAGACGATAGACATACATAACCAACAGCATTTTTGACAGTTTTCTGCCAAGTCACACTATCTAGCTTCAGCTGAGAAATGAAAAATACTTTTGTTTAACATGGAATGGAGTCTAAATAAAGTTCAATGAATTTCAGTCCTGACCTTCCAATCCTGTATACAAGTGATATCTGAGTCATGAAAAGCTCACTCCTTTCTGTCATGCATCACTTGTTAATTACTTTCTTTGACCTTATAAAAAGACTTAACAAAGGAAATGAGTATCCATAGTTGTTCTACCATAAAAAGGTAGTATTTAGTATGAATAGCCCCATTCCAAACCCTCCAGTTCCATGAAAAAGCTAGTCTGCGTTTCATGGCTTCATTATAAAAGAGTAGTATTTCAAGACAGACAATTTACAGATTGTTATGCATCCATCATTTTGTACTACTGTATTCAGAAGGTTGCAAGAAGAGAAGGAATGCAGCACCATGTGCAAATTAGGCTGTGGTAGAAAAGTTAATGGAAAAAGCTGAAAGAGAGGAAAGGGACAGAGGACCCATTGCTTACCCAGGCTCTCCACAGTGGTACTTGATGGGAGGAAGAGAGTGTAAGTGGGGCAAAATAGGATCAGACTGAATGTAAGAAAAAATGTTTTTGAAGAAAACCTTTTTTCAACCTGAGCACAGTCAAGAAATGGAGCAGGATGCACAGAGGGGCTGAACAGCCTCCATACTTGGAAGTTTTCAAGGTGTTGCTGAATAAACCCTTGAGCAACCTGGTCTGATCTCATCGCTGATCATGTTTTGAGCAGGAAGTTGGACTAGAGGGTTCCCACAGCCCCTTGCAACCTGAATTATTATTTTATCCTATGATTATATGGTACTGGTTACCCAACAGCTATGAAAAAGAGAAGGCTTTAGTAAAGTATAGGAAAAAGGAAAAATTATTGTCAGATGAGAAAAGAGGTAAGAAAGCCCTTATTGCGATAGCTTTGTCCACTTGTTCCCTATTGCAACTATAGAAGGAGGCAGGTACATCCAAAATTAGGAACAGGAAAGATGGCTGTGTCTTCACATCAGCCCTGGAATGAGTGATGGGGCTGGAGTGGGGAGTCTACCAAGGTAATTTAGATAATTATGGCCAAGAAAAACCATACATATTAAGGATAATCTAGAACAATTTGTTCCTTATGCTGTGTTTTGCTTTGTGACTCTTATAACAGAATTGTATTTCTCTTCTTGTCTTGACAGAAGTCAGTACACACTCTCTTATATTTAAATCTTGTGACACCATAAACCAGAGTCACCTCACATATGGAAGATACAGCCTTCCTTGGAAAAATGGACATAATTGGGGTGCGCTGAAAAGAAATGTTTGTGCTATCTGTATTCAGGGCTCCTCCTGAGTTTTCATGTTGCTTCCACACTAGGTTGCAGGTGTCTTTTTGTGCTGTTAATACTGGTTTATACAGAGAAAGACAACTCCTTCGGTATGTCTGGAACTTCTTTGATGAGAAACCTGGAAGTGGGAAATGGCTTCACACTTCAGGAGGGAGGGATGGAAAGGAAACCTGTCGCACTAGCATAAGACATTCTTGAAAAAGTCTTCTTCCTTTTCTATTTTGTTCATTGCCCTCCAAAGAAGAAAGACTGAGTTCCATTCCTAAGACATAATAATTTTTTTGCCTACATATTCAAAATGGAAATAAAACGATTAATTCTTCAGAAGTTCATAGCTAGATGGTATTGACACTGGAGGAAATGGGGAAGCAACTATTAGCTTCACTTTAAAGTGAAATCGGAAAAAAGATATATAAAGTGTCAGTAACAAGGATATTAGGAAATATCTATGAAGATATGTGTAAATATTAAAATAATTTCTGATTTCAGGAAAAAGGTGGAGTTGAATGTGCAACCATGGACAATAACATTTTTATCTTATACAACTTTGTTTCTCTTTTAGTGGCAAAGCATTACTATAACACTGGTTGAGAAAGTGCAGATGGTTGCTGTAATCCTAGGATCTCTGTTCTTAGTAGCAAGTGTGACTTGGCTTCTATGGTCAGCCTTCAGCCCTTATGCAGTATGGCAAAGAAAGGACATCCTTTTTCAAATCTGCTATGGAATGTATGGTTTTATGGATCTAGTATGCATAGGTAAGCTCAAAATCTTTAAACAGCACAGACTGTGGTTTAAGACTGTGACTATTTCTATTTTTCTAATTGGTCACTCTAATTTATCACTCCAGTTCTTTGCAGATTTATTCTCAGCTGATACCTTCGGCAAGTGCTGCTTTTTACAGTGTTGCAAATACTGCAGAGAGAAAAGAATCAAAGAAACTTTACTCTGAAATTCATCAGTCTTCCCAAAATCTTAGTGGTAAGAACAGGATCAGTTTAAATTTCTTGATAAAACAGACGACTAGCAAGGTTCAGGAAGTTAAACAGATGAAAATATGAAAGGCATTATTAAAATAATTAAGAAAATTACACACTGTCAATTTGTCTTCTGATGCCAGTTTGAATTAGATTGTATCATCATGAAGCACAGAAGAAGCCCTTGAAGATGTCATCAGACTGCACACCCAAAATTAAATTGCACAGATTTATATAGGTCACTGTGCTAGAAATGGAGGAGAACAGAGAAGTCAGGCATGAGTTCTTTGCACATCATAAACAGTTATGAAACACTTACACAGTGCTGACTATAGTAATTTGCTTTACTGTTAAAAAGTTCCAAGTAATTTAGCTGAAATCTTCTTAGAGAAAATATATTTTACTGCAACACTGTATTGACCACTTCTGAAATTTCTGAAAGTACACTGGACTCGAGAATATTTAAATAGAAATATCTTTAGTATTTGGTAGAACAACCTTGATTTGATTGGTAAAATAGTTATGATTATTTACAGAGAAAATTTACACTAAATATTACATTATTATATAATTTAGAGAATTAAATTTACATAATTAGTTATATTAATTTACATTAAACCACATTAATGGAATTTCAATTGCAAGAAAATCCAGAAGTGAAATGCTATCTGATGTTTGCACTGACATTTCTGAGAGAGAAATGTTATCTGAATCTTACATATGGGAATAAAAAGGACGGTGCTGAATTCTACTCCATAAGAAACAAAGAAACAAGGTGATTCCTAATATCAAGGGTTTTGCTTCAACTGTAATGCCACATCATCTTTAATTGAAACCATCCCATTACTGTAACAGTGTTTCTATTTTGGCTACATCAGCAGTTCTGTTCATTTTGTAATTTTTGTTAGAGAAGCCTGCTCTGGAATATTTTGTAACACAGGCTTTCTTCTGTGAACTCAAATCTCAGACAGTAAAGTGAGCAGAGTCTCATACTTTGGACAAGTACTTATCTTTTAAATGAATAAAAAGGCTCAGCTACACATCCTCTTAGATGCTGATTTCTGAATATCACCTCTTCCAGCTTAACACTCAATATTGAGGGCTTTGCTTTTGTTTAAAAATACGTTAAATGAAGATAAAACGTGCTTCAGGCATTCCAGACATTTCATTTATATGGAATTCTGGCTATTTTGTGGTTTTTTTCCCAGTAAAAAAATTACTTTGGTAAGCATCAGCTAGTTGAAATAAGCAGTTACTTTAAATCATTTTTCCAATTTGTTTTACTGTTAAAACACCTAAACCAGATTAAACTCCAAATCAGTCAGGAACGTCTGTGGGTGATCAGAAATCTTACTGTATTTTTCCACAGAAGTAAATATTTGGAAGGTGACCTTCCATAAATTGGTACATGCAGTTCTGTAGCTGCCTTTCAAGCCAGCCAGGCTCAAGCCACTACTGAAGTGGAAGCTACTGAACTATCATGTGCCTCACATGGAGCTTCTGGCTCAGCTACACCCTGCAGGAGCAAAGCAAACACAGAGCTGTCTTGCCCCACAAGATGAATTGAGTTTCCTGTCATTTAATATATGCATGTTTTATAGTCCTGTCATAAATAATACATGGAAATTTAAATGTAAAACTGACTACAATTAAACATATTTGGACACTGTTTTGCAGTTATAAAGTTCACTGCAGATATGACTTAACAGTTTACTAGACTGTATCTGGAAATTCAGAAAGCTGTATAAAAGAGGTTTGGCGATTGAGGAATTTTGAAAATCCAGATTAATTCTGACCCACTTATTCTTCATATAATTTCAAGTAATTTACATTCTGTTAGCTTGTAAGATCAGTACTTCTTGTAACTCATAAAAATACTCATTAATATAGTCAACCTTATTCAATTTTATCTTCTTCTTTCATGATAAAGTCAGGGGGTTTAGAGTGATAGTTTCAATTTAAAACTTTCAAATAAATTTCTCTAACAGATGTATGTAATTATTACTTACAAATGATTTCAAAAACCCCAAACACTTTCCATTATGCCGGTGACTTCCCAAGGCATTAACTTATGATTTTACCATTATTATGTAAAATGGTGTAATTATACCTTTATAATTATACCTCTTATATCATAAAGCTTATAATGCTTACAACCAGCTACAGTTCTCACTTAGTATCTCTTCTCCTTCCATTTGTGTTTAGTGATCCTTGGCATTGTCTTAGTTTTCAACAGGATTTACAGTGAGTGAATACCTCTACTCCCACTGTAATTTCTCTTTATTTCAATGAAAAATCTGTTCAGACATACAGGTTTTCCTGTGCACCACGTATTTCAAGATATGTGAAGATACCATCTTGAGATACTGGTGGTATGACCAAGATTTATTCCCTTTGTCTTAATTTATGCCTTCCTATACAAATTTGTATAGGAAATTTATGCCTTCCTATGCAAATTTGTATTTGCAGAAACAATACAAATATTCCTGGTCATTTGTGAAGTATAAATATCTTCAGACCATAAGCATGAAGCACTTTTTGAAATGTTTTGCTAATTTTTAAAAGCAGTTTGCCTAAAGGTACTGATGTATTTTTACGACATCTTTAAAAAAGGGCTCATAACAATTTGTTTACCTGATGATTGACTTATATATCATACATAGCACACCAGTCACTTTCTTATTAAGTAAATTACATGTAACTTGTATTTTACTTCTCTGTTTTGTTTTATGTTTCAACAAAATAAAAATCCCAAAGATAATAGATCACTAGTACAGTATGTTTCGTTCATTCCAGCATAGTGGTGTTTTATTGGTATCCACTCTCTTTCTTCTAGTCTGAATTTTTCCAGAATTCTTCCTGACAAACAGGATCATTTTTATTTATCAGTGTTGGTTTTAACCCTGCAAGTCATTACCTTGTACTTTTCTGCATCAAAGCTGAGTGTAAAGCTGTTCTCCTTGAAATTTGCTATTGGTAGAAGTTTTCCTAAAGCAAACCCTGAACACTGATCAAGTAGAACTACAGTCTGTGAAAGCCAGAGCTATTCCAGTTATGGTGCTAGGTTCAGACCATCCATGTAGGGATTACCAAAGGGAGTGAGTTCATGAAAGGAATGAATAATATAAATCCCTTATATAGCCACTGAAGGACAGTATATCAAGCCTTTGCCATTCTACTTTCTAGACCTAGCAATTATTTTGCATAACAGAAAAGTCATAGAATTTTACATGTTTTTCACTGGAAAATAGTTATAACTACTGGTCATAAATGGTTCTAACATGAACAAAACCTCTCACAAATAATGACAGCTGAGTTGCAATCCCAGAACAACAGAGCTGCTCCTTTTCCAACAGTGAAAAGCAGTTGTAACATTGCGCTAGAAACGTGATTGGTGCCAGTAGTACTGTGGCAAGGGAGTAAGAGATGGGAGCCAGTGTGAGGTGTGAATTGCCCTCTGAAAGCCTCTTTCTTCCCTGCTAAGGAACTTCATGCCTTGCAACATTCCTGTAACTCCTTGGTTGTAAAAACGAACAGGCTGAAGTTACTTAGAATGAATACATCTAGCTGCATTTTACATGTCTTCACTCAGAAAGCCATTTTTTCCTCCCACACTAGATCTGATTCTAAATAGTTTGTAAAGAATTATATTACTATTTTTAGCGTGGACATGTTTCATTTTAATGCTGTGAGTAATTGATTGACTTTTTTTTTTTTTTACATCTGTGGGCCCTAGAATAGTTTTAAGATATGGCATTTTTTCCAGAGGTGAAGTCTGTTTCTGAAAACAATCTTTTATTCTTGGATAAAATCTTGTGATATTTCTGGGAGGACCATTCCTAAATGATTATATATAAGATTAGTATGATAAATAAGATAAAGTTGTAACCTATGAGTGCTTGTAAAGATACTCAGTAATAAAAATTTCAAGTATCTTGTGAGACAAGGTAAGAAAACTTTTGAATACAGTAAAAGAATACAGTAGTACTTGGCAAAAACATAAGAAAAGAAAATAAAATTAAGATTCTTCATAATCCTGTTGGCTGGATCCCACAGCAATCCCACCATCTTAGAGATAAAACCTAAAGGTAAAATCTTGTTAGAACCATAGGACAATTAGATGGGTCTATCATCCTAAAACTCCATTCCTTGTAGATAGTAATTGGACAGAACATCTGAACAGCTAACAGTAGTGAATTCTAATACTTCTTGTAATCATCTGAGTCAAACAAATATTTTTTTCCCCCTTCAAGTGTTCAGCTGTGTCCTCTGTGCTGTTGAAATCATGGTGTTTGGGACAAATCAGTATTCTTCAGGGATTTATTCTTGTTTTCTCTCTCCTATCTACATTCATTGCTGTGGAACCCTTAAGAGAAAGGAGATACTGGCTGTTTTCTTACAGCTCTGCTTCAGTGACTACTTATCTTTTGAGCATCAGAACTCCTCTGGACCTCAAAAATCTCCAGCATTTAAACCTTGCCCAGAGTTCCTCTTGTTTGTGGTCTTGGAACTGTTGATGCTAAGAACTTTCCCCCCCCAGTTCTTTTGCCTCTTCTACATAAGTCTTTTTCAATCTGTAGCTCTATGAAGAAGGAAGCTAAAACTTTTTATGAGAGGAATTATGAAAGTGCTCCTTTTCTCCTTCAGCACTGCCAAATCTGACAACTTTACTCAAAGGCTTGCAATATTTGATCCTTTGTTTTGTAGCTCTTTAAAAATGTATCTGACTGGCAGCTTCCAATATAAAGAAAATCCCTCATCCTTGACAATGTTTAAAAGCTTTGAAAACATAATTTCAGTAAATCCTGAAAGCCCCAAGACAGTAAAAAAAGAGTTCCCTGAAAGAAGTCGTCCTACGTCTTCTTCTGTTGTAATTTTGGGAAGATATTTTGCCTGTTTAAATGTACTTCATCTATCTCAATGATCCTTTCTCAAATACTTCCTTCTCTGTTCTGAAATATGTTGTTCATGTTCTAGTGGAGTGCAGACAGGGATCTTTACTTCGGAGTAAATGGGTTTTTTTAGCTTTCCTTCATCACAGCCTTGAGAGAAGTTGGACCAAATAATGCTGTGTTCCAAGGAGAGGTTGAGGAAGATTATTCTCATCTGCTTTACCACTATAGGAAATCCAACAGATCACAAAAGGGTGGATCTTTGTCACAGCAGTAACATCATGGTTAATTTGGTTTGTAGATTCTATATATGATCAAACACATTTATTCTTTTTAATACAATCAAGCCACTCTTGAAGGTACATTTATGTATTGACTATTATAATTGATTATTATTATTATGCTAAATTTTAAAGACAGGTTGCTTTATCTGTATCTGAGAAGATGAAGATAAAAATCTTGCAATCAAGAAAAACTTCCACTGAAATGCTTTGCTGTTACGAAATACATTTAGAATATTTACTATTTAATTAAGTTTATTTTGTGTTACTTTTGCTGTATTGGATGCTTCAATGAATTGTAGGCAACTTGAAAGCCTTACAGAGATGCTGCATTCACTATCATGTCCTGAAAAATCTTCGTGTTTCTCCATCTTTCAGTGTACTGATCTTAAAAAATGTGTTAGAGTAGGCGTTGCCATCTGCAAATCATTGCACTTGAATCTGAGGTTTGCTGTTTGTGTAAATATTTTTATCATCCTTTCTTCTTGTGTCATCTTTCTGTGAGCATCTCCTTTCTGCTATCAGTTAATCATGCTAAAGGACCTCAGACACTTAAATCACAACTTTGTTGTGTAGAAGTAGGTGATACACAATCTCTTCAGCTAAAGGACACCACAGATCACGTTATAGATGTGGCCATGTATAGGAGAATGTTAGGCAAGAAGCACACTGGACAAAAGAGTTATAAATGTTTTTGGCTGGGCAGATTGCTCTCCTCCCAAAGCAGGGAGCCACAGAAAACAGATGGTGTTGCTCAGAACCATGTAAGTGTCCTCTACTAGGCTGGCTGAGGAAAAATTATTGAGAAGGCAGAAGCCCCATGTGTCTCCCCAGTAAATCCATATTTGAAATACTCACCCATAAAGAGTGTGAGTATAAACACGTACATTCATACAAAAAGTTAGGAGTTTCATTTCTTTAAATAAGTTTCTTGAATGCATACAATAGGCATAAACATTAGCTACATGGAAATTCATAAGCAGATTTGTCTGTTGAGGACCAGAAATTTTGTATTTTCCTTGAAGGACCTTTTAAAATATTTCCTGGGTCTCAACAAAAAGACAATTTGCAACTTCTTCCTATTGAATACTGAAGGGAAAGAAGAAATTCCATCATCCTTACCATGTTCATCGTAGTTAATAATAACATTTAATTTCTTCTTGTTCTAAAGAAGCAAGACAGAAAAGTCATTATACTTACAGATATTTCAGGTTTCATAAATCTTTTGTCCTCCTAAGTTGAACTAGGACTCTGAAAGCAGTTAAATTTGTCTGTATCTGTATTGAATTCTACAGAACACTCTAAAACAAATTTAGGACTATCCTGTTCATTACAGAAGGTCTAACCTACTTAAAGGTCTTAAACCAGTACAAATCTCAGTAAATAAATAGTAATTACCATGAACAAGGGCAGCACTAGAATAAACAGTCAATATCCAAATCTGACAGTTTTGCATTGGTTTACTTAAATCTAAGTAATTTATTTAGTTAGGCATGCACAGATTATTCCAGTATTGGTTATGTTGAGCTTTCATTCAGAACAACTGTATTTCCTCTGCATGTTCCTGCCTCCTGAAGACTTGAATAACCAGTTACATTGCATATGTACAGTTTGTTTGAATTATTAATGTTATGAGTAATTTAATTGCATCTGGAAATTGCCAGAGTCATTACAATGTGTTAAATCCCTATTTGCTCTCAAAATATTTTGTAAAAATGTTTTTTTTTTTTGCTCTACTTTCAGGACTGATAGTACATGAAGGTGCATCTGTTTATCGAGTGTTTAAGCGCTGGAGGGCTGTGAATCTACACTGGGATGTGTTAAATTATGATAAAGCCACGGACATAGAAGAGAGCAATCGAGGAGAATCCTCAGCAGGGAGGACATTGTGGCTGCCACTCACTGCATTTAGAAACAGAAGTTTAGTTCATCCAACACAGTTAACCTCACCAAGATTTCAGTGTGGCTATGTGTTGTTGCACCTGTTCAACCGCATGAGACCTCAGGAAGATTCATCAGAGGATAACTGCTCTGGGGAGGTAGTGATGAGAGTGACCTCAGTGTAAAGATTGTGCTCACTGTGCTACACAGATAAGGATAATGTGCCCTGGTGTTACAGGACTTCGGAATGTAGTTATGATGAATGGTGAAACCATTAACACTTGAAAAAATATATACACTTTTTTTTTAAATTTAGTGGGTTTTATATGATCGGATAAAACACAAATACATTTTTCGGGGGGGGAGGGAAAGTCTCTTGCTTTTTATATAGACTGATTTATTGAATCTTTTCTCAATTTTTACCTGAGGTGTATGTAACATAGCTTAACTCTTAGGTCTTTGAATGATGAGGAAACTCATTTTTAAGTAAAAAGATATATTTAAATGTATTTTCTTAAACTGTGGCTTTAATCCACTACTGTTATTTTTTTCCACTTTCATGAGGATTAAACTGGACAACAGTCTTCAAAAAAGAATAAGAATGTTGGCACAAGTCAAATATTCTTCCTTTTCTGTCTTCATTTTGCTGTTGTTTGTAGCTCAGTTCAGGTGTGTGAAAGCAAGTAAGGGATATAAACTTGCCTTTAAGCAGGAAGTCCAGTGGGTGTTCTACAAAACCTAAAGGAAGATGGGAAGTCTTTTCTTTTAGCTCTCCCAGATATCTGTGCAAGATACCGGACACAAGTATGACACAGACAAGGGAAGGGTCTTGCACTACCTCTCGAGTCTCTAAGATCTGCAGAGTGCTGGTGCTGGGCCTGTGCACAGAAGTGAAGTTACCTTCTGAGCAGTGCTGCTGGAATTAGCAACTTGGGGATTTTTAGTACCATTCTAATTATAGGTCACTGATATCCCATCTTTGGTTAAAACAAAAAAAAAAGAAGAAATGTGCATCACCACTTCTGGAATAATAATAAATCCTGATAGAAACTGAAGTATAAATGATGCAGAACCTTAGTTTTGCCAGGGAACAAATCATCATATTAAAAATGAGCCAGTATCATGATAGATAATCAATGCTGTGAAGTTTGCTTCTCTTGTTTCTGTTTCATGGCAAAAAGTCTAATAGAATTTAATCAAATGGAAATGGAAATAATTTTCAAGTTAATAATAAGCCTGTTAAAGATTGAAATAGAAAAGTAAGGCTGAAATTACTCTGAGAGCAGTAGCTTACTCAAAACAGTTTTGTGGAATCATAGAATATGCTGATTGGGAGGGGACCCATCAGGAGCATCAAGCCCAACTCCTGGCCCTACACAGGACACCCCAAGAGTCACACCATGTGCCTGAGAGCATTGTCCAAATGCTTCTTAAACTCTGACAGGCTTGGTGCTGTGACCACTGACCTGGGGAAGCTGTTCCAGGGCTCAGTTCACATCTGGTGAAAAATCTTTTCCTGATACACAGTGTAAACCTCCCTTGACTCAGCTTCAGGCCATTTCCTCGAGTCCTGTCACTGGCCATGAAAATAAAGAGGTCAGTTCCTGCCTGTCATGGTTTAACCCCAGCCAGCAGCCAAGCCCCAGGCAGCCACTCGCTCAGTCCCCCACCAGTGGGATATGGCAGAGAATCAGAAAGGTAAAAGCCAGAAAACTCATGGGTTGAGATAAAGACAGTTTATGAGGGAAAGCAAAAGCCACACACACAAGCCAATTAAAACAGGGAATTCATTCACCACTTCCCATGGGCAGATGTTCTGCCACATCCAGGGGACCTGGGCCTCATCACACATAGTGGTTAATTGGAAAGACAAATGCCATCACTCCAAATATCCCTCTCTTTCATCCTTCCCCCCACTTTATATACTGAGCATGTTGTTACATGATCTGGAATATACCTTTGGTCAGGTTGGGTCACCTGGCCTGGCTGAATCTCTTCCCAAACTCTCGAGCACTCTCGGTTTCCTCACCAGCAGGGCAGTGTGGAAAGCAGGAAAGGCCTTGGCTCTGTGTAAGCCCTGCTCAGCAACAACAAAAACATCTGTATTAGCAACCCTGTGTTCAGCACAAATCCAAAAGACAGCCCCATATCAGCAACTGTGAAGACAATTAATTCTACTCCAGCCAAACCCAGCACATTCCGCCCCTTATTCCATAGCATTTGCATAATGCCAGGTGCCCCACTATTCAATACAATCACAGTAACCACCACCTTAACCAGCACACTGCCCCTCTGGTTCCCCTCATGAGGATGTTGAAGACAACAGTGAGGTTTCCCCTCAGTCTCTTCTCCAGGCTAAACAGACCAAATGAGCTCAGTTGCTCTTCATACGGCTTCCCCTCCAGACCCTTCACCATCCTTGTGGCTGTCCTTTGGATGCTCTCTAATAGTTTAATGTCTTTCTTATATCATGGCACCCAAAACAGCCCCCAGCACTCGAGGTGAGGCCGCCCCAGTGCAGAGCAGAGTGGGACAATCCCCTCCCTTGCCCGGCTGGTGATGCTGTGCCTGATGCACCCCAGGACAGGGTTGGCCCTCCTGGCTGCCAGGGCACTGCTGGCTCAGATTCACCTTGCCACTGACCAGGACCCCCAGGGCCCTTTCTGCAGTGCTGCCTTCCAGCCTCTCATACCCCAGGATATACACACATCCCGAGTTGCCCCGACTAAAGTGCAGAATCCAGCACTTGATCTTGTTGAACATCATATGGTTGATGATTGCCTATCTCTAATTTGTTGAGGTCTCTCTGCAAGGTCTCTCTGCCCTCGAGGGGGTCAACAGCTCCTCCCAATTTAGTGTCATCAGCAAATAAATTTAGTGTTCCTTTGAGTCCTGTGCCCAAGTCATGAATGAAGATGTTGAAGAGAACTGTGTCAAGGATGGAGCGTTGGGTTGACATGGTGTGGCTACCCGATACCCACACAGCTTCTCTCTCACCCTCCTCAACAGAAGAAAGGGGGAAAATAGGATGAAAAATCTTGTGGGTCAAGACAAAGACAAGGGCATCACTTACCAGCTACTGGCTCAAGCAAAAGAAGAGACAGGACAGGGAAAATTATTTTAATTTATTCCCAATTAAAATCAAGTTGGGTGTTGCAAAACAAAAATAAAACATAAACCACCTTCCTTCCACCCACCCTTCCTCTTCACAGGCTCAGCTTCAGCCCTTCACTCACAACTCTTCTACCCACTGGGCAGTGCGGGGACATGAGGAATAGGGGTCTGCAGTCAGTCTATAACAGCTCCTGTCTGCTGCTCCTTTCTCCTCCTCACACGTCTCTGCTCCAGCCTTGGGCCTCTCCATGAGTCTTTCAGTATAAGCCTTGTCCAGCATGGGCTCTCCATGGGCGGCAATTCTTTCAGGACATGTCTTTCAGAGGCTGCAGTGTGGATGTCTGCTCCACCATGGTCTCTCCAGGGTCTACAGGGAAATACCTGCTCCACCAGGACCTCTCCAGGGTCACAAGGCAATCTCTTGCTTGGGACTGACTCTGTTTGGCATGGGGCAGTCCCAGCCTCTCCTCACAGAGGTAATCTCTGCAGCTCCCATCCTCACCTGCCCCCCTGGGCACCTGTACCCAGTACATGGATAAACCTTTTTCTGTTTCAAAATAAGTTTATCCAGTGGCTGATAATTTTTATTTTGTGCAGGAGATGGAGTGCTGAGGCTGGAAAATTCCCTCTCACGAATCAACAGGATAGTGCTGCAATCAGCGCATGCCTTCCTTTTATAAGAGGCTTACGTGCCAAGATCAGACACAGGAGGCCTCTGTAACTACTCTTGGAAGGGAGATAGAAATAATTTAAGCATTGGTGCTTAAAAGCTCCTTCTATATTCATAAACATTTATCCAATGAACTCTACACAGGGCCCAGCATTCTGCGCTACAGTCTCACAAGCTCAAAGTTACACTCATTAAATCTACAGATGCCTTACTGCCCTTTAACCAATTCATGTGGAAAGCAGTACATAAGCCATGAACAACGAAATGCTATCTCAAAAAAGCCCGTTTATCTCCTGCATGGCAAATTACCAGCATACCACAGGCAATTTCCTTGAGAAACAATGAGAATTCACTTCTAGGCTATCTTTTAACAGTTTCCCAAAGGAGGAATTTGGGGAGAAATTTGGGGAGATGAAACTGACTTGGGAAACGTGCTGTATCACTGGGAAATACAAGTTCTTAATTACTAATTGACTGAAGGCTGCTTTCCCAGAAGGCCCACATCTCCATTTGACCAAACTGAGATCACAGTTAGTATCTCAAAACCCAGCATAATAAAGTATGCTCTGATCAATATACTGTCATTTCACTTTTAGGTACTTGTGATCCCTGGGGTTTAAAGAACATTTAAATGGTCTTTTACAGGATCCTAAAAATGAAATTAAGAACTATATGAAAACATTTTATTGTAAAGAAATCTTTTTCATTCTTACCCAAATAAGTAAGGAGCTGGGGGGAAAAAAATACTCACCAGAAAGAAAAACCAATAGATGTAATTAAAGAGAGGGCAAGATTTCTGTGTACAGATATTTGAAAGACACCTAGGTCTACAACACTTAACAACTTCTGAGTGAAAAAAAATGGTCCAAGAGAAATGAAAATTGCTAGTAAGATAAATGTTTATGGCAAATATCACAAAAACCTATTTAATGGTAGGATAACTCAACATTAACTTCCATGGCACAATAATTTTGCATATGACTGCATTTATGTATTTCCATATGTAGAAAACAAGATCAGGAAATTATAAACAGGAACAGGATTAGTATATGCAGGATACAGTTGTTAAAAAATAATGAAATTGTGTTGTCCTGCAAAATATTTTCAGTAGCAAGAGTGCCTAGTGCAGGATATGAACATTTTTTCATTACACTGACCTTGTATTTGGATTTGTGCAGTACTTGCAGTGCTGTAATCACCTCCATGCCAGAAGATGAATTAAAATGAGAACAGGTGCATAGAGAGGATATTAGGATGAGAAAGGAGCAGGGACTCTATTCCAGTCACTACAGGGAGGGGAGGAGGGTTGTGCACAGAATTAGAAGAGCATGGCTTGTTCTGCTCAACAAAAGTCGAGAGAGAATGTTATTGTTCTCAGTTAATACATTGCAGAATAAAATTTATTTTAGGCAAAGGACAAGCCTAAGATGGCAGAAGAACTCAAGGACACAAATAGATCAGAAATAAATTTAGCTAGAAGTTCAAGGTAGTTTTAAAATATTCATGGAATGAATCATAGACAGCAATTCAAGTTGGAAGGACCCACGGGAGGACATCTAATCCAAGCTGCAGAGTCAGCTCTGAGGTCAGACCAGGTTACTCTGGGCTTTAAGCTATCAGGTCTTAAAAATCTTCAAGGATGGAAATTGCACAACCTCTATGGACAACCAGCTCCAGCTCTTCAGTGTTCCCAGGGCAGTATTTCTTTCTATCCCACCTTTCCTCCAGTTACAGCTTACACTCACTCTCATTCTCCCATAAAGCCCCACTCGAAAGTGGGTGGCTCTGCCGTCTTGATAACCCCTCGCTGGGTCCTGGCAGGCTGCTGTTGGGCCTCCCCTGAAGCCATCCCTTCTCAAAGCTGAACAACACCTGATTCCTCAGCCTCCCCACACAGAGCAAGTGCTTCTGCTGCATTTGTTCAGTTGCTTCATGTCTTTCCTGTTCTGGGTTGCCCAGGGCTCTGCAAATCACTAAAAGATGAAAGAACTTGCTGGTGAAGACAAAGGCAAAGAAAGCATTGTTCTTCTCTGCGTCCACTGCCACAAAATCGCTCTCCCCACCGAGCAGTAAGCACACAGCTCCTTGTTTGGCCTTCTACTGCTCACACAGAGGATGAAGATCTTTGTCTTGCCCTTGACGTCCCTTCCAGTTCCAGCTGAGCTTGGCTTTCCTAACCCCACCCTTGAAAGCTGGGGTGATTTTTCTAAAGCCCTCTGTAGCCTGGCCCTCTTTCTGCCTCCTTTATGTGGCCATTTTCCAGAGGAGTTCCGTCATGAGTTCTTGGCGTAGCTGAGCGGGGCTCTGATACACCCGCTTGTTTTCCCAGGTATCAGGATGAACCATTCTCATGTGGTCCATATAGACATGGCAGTTCCCCTCATCTCTTTCACTCTTCAGGGCTCCTCCTGTGTGATCTCAGCTGCCTACTCTCTGGACAAGATGCCAGCTGCTCACCTGGTGCCCCACGTTCGGGCTGTGCTATGTTCCTCCCTTCCTCCCCTCAGGATCTTCATCTCCTCACTTTCACACTCACCATAGCTAAGGCTGCCATGGGTCACCAACTCCCCTGCTGGTGTCTCCTTGAAAGGGACAGCAGATCCATCAGTGTGATCCCATGGGATGGCCCAACCAGGCCCTGTATCAAGAAGCTGTTCCTGACAGAAACATGTTCCAGTATGTGTTCTGACCTACTGCCCCTCCAGCAGTGACAAGGCCCCAAGGAACACCAGGCTCTGCCCACCCCAGACTCCCACAAATGTTTTAAGTAGGTCCCCTCCTTCAGCCTGACCCCATGGTCAGTAATGTGGTTCCCCCCATGCTGCCACCCTTCCTTATCTTCACTCGGTTTTGACTCACGGGCTACAACCAGACCCTCAGATGTCCCACAGGAGAACTCCACACATCCCACCTGCTCCTTTAAGCCTTGGGCATCCCTCCTCCTCTTCCTCCCTACCTGACTTTCCTGCTTGTCTTTCCTGAGTGTGCCACAGTGAATTACTGGAAGAGCCTCCCAACTAACACAGAGGCAAAAAATCCAGCCTGAATCAGAGGGGTTTTGATGACTTTATGGGAGTAATTGACATGTCCTTACTAGTGGTGGCAGAAGACTGGGATTAATACCCTTCTGTCCTGCTTCCAGCCAGGACAGGGCTAATTTCTGCATACTGGGAGAGGCATGG
Organism: Oreocharis arfaki; assembly: GCA_013398015.1. NCBI lineage: Eukaryota > Metazoa > Chordata > Aves > Passeriformes > Paramythiidae > Oreocharis > Oreocharis arfaki. The sequence continues at coordinate 723,134 of VZRR01003716.1, read as the reverse complement.
CCAGGACCTGGAGATTATTCTGTACCACCTCAGCTTCCTCTCTCTTCCGGGAAGGAGTGATTCCTCCTGGTCAAGTAAGCGTGGTGGAGGGAGATGTCCGGAATTGTCTATTGTCAGGAGGGAGTTCTGTATGAATAATTTCTTTTCTTGTACCCTATGTCTTTAGTATTGCAGCTGTTACTGTTTGTTTCTTATCTCATTGCTGTTTCCAGTAAATTATTGTGATCTCAGCCCATGATCTTTACCTATCTTGCCTCCAATTCTCCTCTCCAGAGCAGTGCACGGTTTGGAGACTCCCAGCGGGGGCAGTGAATTGGGGAGAACCATTCCAAATCCACGACACCTTCCCTCTCTGTGCTCATTTCTATGGACACAAAATGCATACATCTCCTCTTCTGAAGAATGTCATGTCTCCTCTCAACAACTAAACTTTTTTCTAATTAATCTAGTTAAGTGAGAAGCATGTATTTCATGGACATCTGAAAAATCACCATTTACTCAACCCCAGGACCAGACTGCAATATGGAGCGAGGTCTTGCCTGAAGTTCCAGACAGAGGAAAAACACTGGAAATAAGACCTCATGTCAAACCTGCATTTCAGCCACCATCCTGTTTGGGTATTAAAACCACAAGCAAGAGAGAGCCAAGGTGTTGTACCTAAAGGTTTGCACCACCACCTCTGGGAAGTCACATTTCTTCCATTTTCCTTGCATTAATCACCACTGACAGCAAAACAACAGAACCACAGGCAGCATAAGAGCAACTTTTGAGTTTCTCTTTTGGAACATAGTAGAAATGGCAAGAAGTGTGCAGGGAACAGCCCTCACATTCATATGACTTTGAAAGCAAGGAAGAATCAGATTCTGCTCTTTCAAGAATAGCAATGCTGGCTCTCAAACTGAAGATCACTATCCCAAAACTGTAAGTGGTGAAACTCAACAAGGCTCTCAAGGAAAAGTTATTTCCACTCACTACTGTATATATAAGGTTTTAAAATATTTAAAGTAAAAAAACACCAAACAACCCAGCCCATAACAAATAGACTACTATTAGAGGCATGTAGTTTAGGGAGCCAAACTGAGCACAAGTCCCTAGACAAGACACACTCAATAATTATTCTGAATATCTGTAAGAAAACCAATAGGACCCAAAAAAATATGCTTCATAAAGAGTTTCTTGACCATGGAAAGCTAATATGATGGGAGCTCTGCAAAGCAGCCCTCCGGGTTCTCATTTCTTTCCTTTGGAATTATATTAAAATTCAACTTACTGTTAAAACAAATCATATCATATATAAAGCAAAACTTTCCACTCCTCTTGCAGCTGGGCATCATCGGTATTAACCCGTTCTAAATCAAATTCAGTAATTCAAATAGTACTGCAAAGAAACAGGCAGCACATTTACTGAGCTCTGCCAGTCTGATGACACTACAGACAAAGCCACAGCAGTTTGACAGGAATTTTTTTACTCCATTCATAAGGTTCCATGGAACCCATCACGAATGCAAAGCAAACTGCTGTTGGCTCCTCAGGAGTTAATTTGCAACTTGGACTCCACTGCAACAGAAACTTTGAGGAAAGGGTATATATTTGATTTTGTTTTTGACTTTTCATATTAGTTGCTTCATAATATATGGCTTTTTAACTACAGAATGTCTTAGTTTATTGCATCTCTGTTCTGTAAATGACATATCCATGGAATGATTACCAGCACTGAAATCTAACTCCAGTCTATGTACAGCAGAGTACAGGACAATACAAGTGAGTGTTACCCTACTGCAAAGCGTAGTTCTCCCTCTGAAAACTTTACTGGTGTTTTAAGATTTCTAGTGGATTGAATTTGAAAATAATTTATTATCTGTCAGATCTGCAAGTCTGTTAATTATGTACTGAAGAATATGAACATTCACTAATGATTTTAAAAAACGAACGGTTAGCAGGTTTTCTGAAAAGAAATTAAGATGCTCTTTAAAGCATTTCATCTTTCTCATTTGCCTTAAGTAAAAAAAATCATTTTAATAAGCCTAACAACACTTTTAAAAAACACTAGTGAGTTATCAGTTCCTAGAAATACCTCTTGTATTAGAGGAGATAAATCAGTGTTCAGGACTGAACTGACTACTTTAAAGAAGGCACTGAAAATAAGTTTAAAAACCAGTAATATTTGTATTTTATGTATTAAAATTAGAAAAGAAGTTTTGGTTTTTTCCACATTCAGAAATTGGTCAGGTGGATACTGAAATTCCTCCTGGATTTGAGAAGAGACACTTAAAATGCACTGCAGAGTGTAACCACAGTCTGTCTTAAAGGTGATTAAAGACATTTACATTAAAACCAGTCACATGGCAAAAAAATAGAAAGGAAACGCTAGGAAACAGGCCTCTGAGAAGCATAACACCTTTCAAAGATCACCTGCAGATAACAGGAAAAAAGTAACCATTAGCACCATTTCCTCCTGCTGTGGCCGGTCAGCTATCCTGAGGCTCGTAGAAACCCATGAACATCCTCCTACTTAATGAGTTCTCTCCTGACAGACTGAAGCTATCCTTTCCCCTGGAGCCTCCTCATGTACAAACTCCAGCTGAATTTGACCCTGACTTGTCACTTTTTGCTCCCTTACTTTAGAAGCAGTGGGCTTGGGGGGTTGTCCTCTGAACAACGGACAACATCTCAGCTGGCCTGAAGTTCGTAAAAGCCTCATAAAATGACATTTTCAGCAGGAAGCAGCTGGCTGGAGCTAACACAGAACTTGTTTTAACACCAGACCAAGCAAACCATACCGAACCACATCCATGCTGGCAAGTCCATCCGAATGCCAGAATTTGGGATCAGTCATGGGCAGAGACCCAAAACGGCACCAAGGTCACCGCAGGAGGAAGAGCTTATGGTGAATGAAAGGGACTCAGACAATGATGCCATAGTGACCCAAAAAACTTTCTTCAGTGTCCACTGCTCCTTCCAAGACTGAAACCTTGCTTTGTCCTACAGGTGAAGCTGGAAAAGGAACAGCCAAACTTCTGAAAGCAAAAATTATTTTTAATAATTTATCCAAAGGTCCTATTTTTTAGGCCTGATTAGTACTAGTTCTTGAAGAAAGGGTACTTCTGCCCTGTTATGACCTACCTCCAGAAGGCAAGAGTAACTCAGGTTTTTGTTAATAGATCCCTTGGGGCAGATTTGTGTGACATGATGCTGAGTGGTCAGTGTTTATAAATACATACATATATATATATATATATATACACACACATATATATGTATATATGCATATATACATATACCTATATGTATATGTTTATTTTAGAAAAAATTGGTTGCAATGGAAAGCAGGTATGTAGCCCTTTTGGTTTTTATTATCTATGGTAATATAACATATAAAAGAATAAAAATAACACTTAAGAAAATACAGAAGGAAAAGACAGAAAGAGAAAGAAAGGATAAGAGTAGAAAGGTATAAACTCCTGTGGATCCAGTAACATGACTTGATTGTTGCAATTTCAATGGTCATTAGTCAAAGTGATGGTCGCAGTCTTGACCCATCAGGGATGGGGGAGGCCCACAAAACATAGGGTTTAATGGGTTATTAATATTCCAGTCTTTCACATCCCCTCCCTTATTTTCAACTTTTGTCCTGCCAGTTTTGAAAACATTTCAAATCAATTAGTTTAATTTGAGTTAATTAATTTCCCCCATTTGAAAAAAATGGGGGGAAAAATGTAGCCCAGACCAGGGAACCTTGTTTTATTAGGGGAGCACATCAGTCACCACATGCCCCTCACCCAGGTTATTCTAGGATTCTAAACATTGAACTGCAGCAGCTAAGTCTGTAAAGAGTGGAAAGCTGACCTCCACTGTAGGAGATGAACTGACTGTGGGTGGTGCTCACACCTTGCCATGCCCCTGCAGTGAGGCCTCACCTGCAGCAGCACTGCCTCCCAGCTGCCTGGGAACCGACCCAGCCCATGGAAGCCTTGGAAGCCTCAGCAGCCACTGTCATTCCTGGGGCTGGCTTTGGCTCTGCTCTCTGCTGCAGGCAGAGGCCTCTGGTAAGTCCTTGAGGCCTCAGCCCCTCTTTACATTTCTCCTCCACTTCAGAGATCCCTGTCAGCAGAGCTGCCACTGATGAAGGTGTCCCTTCCTTCCCCCAGAGGCAGCTCAGCGGAGAGCTGTGGTCAAGGCTTGACACACAGGCAGCCATCCTCCCTCCTGCCCAGCCCAGCCCAGCCACCACACAGCAACCTGAGTAAAACAGACAGTTTTACCATCGAGCACAAACATTCAAACTCCTCTGTGTAGGTGAACAGACACACTTGGATTTGTTTTTTTCTAATTGAACTGGTCAAAAGAAATAGTAGCTTGAGTATGGTGCAGGGACAGAAATTCAGTGTCAGCTGCATTTCTTCTATCTGGAAGCGTGCCTCAATAAAACTCTTTCATGTCTCTTATAAAGAAAGCAATTAAACCCAGACAAGGCACAAATAATTTTAGTGTAATATGTTTTGTGCAATATGTCCCTGATCTACTGGACAAGGACATCTATCATAGAGGCACAGACTGGCTCCATCTGGGTAATGTTACTTGTTAGACTTTGCTATCTCTTGTCTCAGGCAGATTCAGCTTGTATTCATGAACTTCTGAATGAGTTTTTACACTTTGAAATGGAAGGTCTTCTGTACATGGGCTGATGTTAGCAATACAGTTCAAGCTACATTCAGTGCACACTGGGGTGGGACATTTGTTCCCACTAAACACATCTGGGCTATCACTCACTCCCAGACATTAAGGTGATTTATCCACATCCCACTTTGCCACTGATGACAACTTGGCACTTGTCCATGAAACAAGAATATCTGAGAGGCCTGTTCAATATTTATCCTCACATCAAGTGTTTATCACCTTTGTAGGATATTAATTTGGGTGTTACATATTTAATAAATGCCCCATTTACTCCAGTGGAGAAAAGTGTGCTTCATTTTGTTTATCAATTAAAACACCTTTAAAAAAACACAGACACAGTCTCTGTAACAGTCCCTAATGACCTCTCCACCATTTCCAGTAATTCATAAGGATTAATTAGTTTTCCTGTCCTCTTCCCAAATTCTCATGCTTTCTGTGACAGTTTCTTACTTATCACTCAAGCAAAGTCCCAGACACCTCATGGCTCACATACTGAAAGGTGTATTCTTCACACGCCAGGACATGCCTAAACTCACCATTTGGGTCACACCAGCATTCAGCTCTGCTCTGTCCCCCTGTCAGTGCAATAGGGGGCAGTCTCTTCCCAAGCACCCCCCAGATGGGCTAAATGCGGTAATTAGGGAGCTGTGTGTCAGTGTTTGCCCACTTCCCCAGCTGACATGGACGCAGCTCATGCCACAGCAACCTCAAGAGCTGAGACACATCTCACTCTACAAAAACCATCAGAAGCCAGCAGCTCTCCCCTCATGTGCACTGGAAACACAACCACACACTGCACTATTCAGCTGAACAGGCTTCATTCTTTTGCTACATCTCTCTGTTCTGCATTTACCTTCTCATCAGCACACCTTGTTCATCTTGCCCCAGGCATGGACAAATGTAGTGGCCCCACTAGAAGGAAAAAGGAAAGTTACGTGTAACCAGATTTCTTGGAGATAGAAGTTGTACCCTCCCTTGCCCAGGCCCATTATTGTGCTGCCCTTCAGCAGCAGCAGTGAGGAGCTGTGATGGCTGCAGTGCTGCATCCTTTCACTGCTGCACTCTGTGAACCCAAAACCAGCCTGTGAGGATGATGCTCCTTAGAAGCGGGACTGCATGCAAAGCCCAGTCCTCAGGGTGTTGCTAGGTCTGACTGGGCCACTGCCACCAGCCAGAGACAGGCATGCTCTGCAAGGAAGGACATACTGAGCTCCCTGGCAGTGGACAGGTTGCTGTCTTACCCCACCAGTGACTTCAAGCCTAAGGATGCCCAAATACTCTCTCATTCCCTCCATGCACAGCCCAGCAAGCTGACAGTGTGAAAATTCAACTAGCTGAAGAAATCACAGATAAAGGCCAAAGCCTCTTTAGCTGAGTTGGTAAGTGGCCAAGGTAGCACAGAAAAAACAGTTACTGATGGAAAGGGACAGAGGCAAAGAGGAACCTAGGTTTTCACCCAAGCTTTAGTGAGGACTTTTCACTCACTTTCCTCCTCTGTGCCTGGATTCCCCTTACCCTTTACGTGCTTAGATTAGAGTTTAGATTCTTAGATCCTTTTATTTTCATATACAGCTTCCTCTCTCTGCATACACAGCATATCACAAGGAGCCTCTGCTCTTCAGCAGGGCTTTTTAAAGCCTACCTGAAAGCAACATAATGTAATGTAATACAGCAGCACCCTCTCTCAAAACCTTTGGGATAATACTAAACTTGTACTAAGTACAAAGCCAGAATTATATGCTGGCTTGACTACAATTAATTTGATAAATAAAGATACAGTGTAGAAAAATAAATGCAGATTCAGTAATACAGAATTTCAGTAATACAGATTCACTGTTTCGAGGAATACATTTACAGTAACACATGGGTGTATTGAAGCTCTAATGCACACATTCAATTGCCATCATTGAGAGGGAATTTTAAAAGGAAATATAGAGCCAGTGATTAAGATTTTGGGGATTAATTTGGTAAGGACAAAACCACAAACAATTTAATAGAACCTCTCTTTACAAAAGAAAGACATATTTCTGAAAAAAATGATCATCCAGATCTTACAAAGAAACTTTAGACCCTATAGCATTTTAGCTTTGGCTAGCTTTGGCCTCTCTGCTTACATGAAGTCTCTTTCAAACTGAGCTGCCATTTGCTCTTTCTGAGTTTTGTTTTTTCCTTTTGTCCTGTTCAATTCAAATTCTCAAGTGGTTTCACAATGACAGAACAGTTCTACTCAGCCAAAGTGGAAGTCAGCCAAGATACCCAGATTAAGAGATTTTCAGATGAGCTGGGAAAAATTCATTATGCTGAAGGTACATCATTATTTTCAGTAGCATTTGGTAAAATGGAACAGGCAGTAGGTGATTATTAATCATAGAAACATTAGCCCTTTGGCTCCTCTATGCAACCTTTCCTCCTCTGCTTCGGTTTCTCTGGAATCACACTTGCTCTGGTCTATTAGTCTTGGACTTATATTGTACCTACTATCTCAGCATCAGCAGTGATGGAGAAGTTTCCTTTGCAAAATTAAAGCCGGAGATGCTGCTGTTATACAAAAGCAATCAGTAATGCTACTTAACCCAGAACACTTGAGAATGCTACAGCACACACAGGAAAAGCATGCCATGATTACATATTTTTTTCCACTCATATAAAAAACCCTAAACTAGCTTGCACTGGAAGGGACCTTAAAGGTCACCTAGTTCCAACCTCACTGCCATGGACAGGGACACCTTCCACTAGGTTGTGCAGAGCCCCATCCAACCTGGCCTTGAACACTCCCAGGGATAGGGTATCCATGGTTTTTCTGGGAAATCCATTGACACTTACAGACTAACCTTTCCTTGATTTCATCTGCAAGTTAGATAAATCAGCCTTAATAGTATCTGGAAAAGAAAATACAGAAACCCACCTTTAGGACCCTGAGCTCCAAGCCAGACCCTGATCATGAGAAAAGAAGAACAAAAGCATCTTGTGAAAATTTCCCAAATGTGCTCACTGCAGATCCACCAGCTGGCTATTGTTTTGAAGGAAGCTAAAAGATTGGGAAACCTTGGTACATGGCGGCATGTACCAAAATGGAAAAAAATGAATTTCAGTAGTCACAAACAGGGTACAATTCCAGCTTATTTAAGCCAAAAAAGGCTCCCATGAGGCTTAGTAAAAACTATGCAAATGTCAGAGAGAGAGTCAGTTGACCTTGTTGTAATGAACTTGGATCTTAACAACATTTACCAAGCAACAATTGCAAAAAATCCAGCCACCCATATATCAGCTATTTTGGGACAAGTGAAATACTTGTGCTACATCAACTGTGCTATGCTTTTTAGGCTGTTTGAGCTTACCTACATTAAATTTCTAGAAGTCAAAATTATTAGACATAGACTGTAATGGCTGTTCTGGTACTGGAAGTCTATTCTTTTTTCTTGCACAGCAGTCAGAGACTGATATGTCCCAACAGAGCTCACATTTCAGCAGAGGAAGAGACAAGCTAGTAGGCAGCAATGGATGACAATGTGATGAGACATGTGCTGTGGTCTTCCTTCCCTGTTGCCATTAACCAACTGTTTCAGAGAGACATGTGAACTCTAGATAATGCAGAGAGGAGTTTTGCTACAGATGACAGGAGAATGACAGGAGCATAAAGGAGCTCCATTCAGTAATGTTATTTGCGAATCAAAGCTCAAGCTTTGCAGTCTGCAAGTAGATCAAGTTACCTGATGACTAAGGGGGTCCTCATGAAATCTAGAATGGGTTCCCAGTGTACATGCCCACATTTGTTTATCCCTGAAATCTGAAAAAGAATCCAACCTCAATAAACCATAATATCTTTCCACATTCATTTTGCCTGAAAAGAAGAATTCTCTCATTATTGGCTCAGGCAAAACTCATAAAACCAACATAGAGAAGCAGCACCAGGTGAGGTGGTCCATAAAGCAAAGGAAAGCGTATATGTGCCTAGCTGCTGCACAATAGAGGGCTGGAACCTAATGTGGATTTAGATGTTCTCAAATCACAGCAGGATTATCTCGGTTAAGACACAGAATCCGTCCCCTGTCATCAAGAAGAGGGAAGGATAAGTTTTACTTTTTTTCCAAATGATGCTTCTGGATGGCAGCAGTGTCTGTTCTCTCCATTGTAAGAGGGAAGTAATAAATAATGATGCAAGGACCTCACCTCTCCTCTGCATTCCCAATTTCTGTTGCCTTTCAGAGGCAGGCAAAGTGATATCCAATTTGTCCTATAGGTGTTTCCTCCTCTAGAGTCAGACATAATTGAATATTGGATGCATAAGCAAGCCCACTATCTAAATTGCATACAATTTTTTCTTTAAAAAACAAAAAGTTATTCAATTTTGTGGTGCAATGCCCTCTTCACGTTAGGTTAATGAAGCCAGTACTATTAGTTGCATGGGGATGTTTTGTACCCTGAATAAGCAGGGCTGGAAGACTTGGGCCTTTTATCTTCTTGGGATGATCAGTTAGAGATGAAAAATCACAAAGGCAGTGAGTGCTTGTCTGCTGTGACTGAGCTTAGCTTGACAGCTGGCCAGCCTAATGCTAAATGTGCTAATCATGATAAAAGCAGGGCAATTAATCAGAGCACAGCAAGGACATGCCCGTTAACAGTGCTGAAAGCAAGCAGAGGAAACCTTCCCACGTTACAATTCATACTTTTCTTCCCTAGAGAGCTTTCAGGATACCTATTATGGAAATGTTTACTTCGGTAACACTGAGGGGGAAATGGTGCAGTGACGCTGCAGCTGGTGATAGCCTTGACGTTTCACAAGGGAAGCCAGCAAATATCTGTACAGAGGGACACCAGCAAAAGGATTTCTTACCTTCTCTGTGATGGCTCTCATAAGAAAACAAACTAGAAAAGAATACACAGTATAATTCAGAAACTGACCTGCTCTAGCAAGGAAAGACCTTCTCCTATTACAGGCAGAGTGAATTGCATGTGTTTAATAATTAGGAGACATCTATTGGTCAGTGCAATAATCCACGGAGTTAACAGAATTGCTGTTAAGGCACAAGAGATTCCTGCTAATACTTCAGGTAAAAAGCTACCACTTTTTTATATTGACCATGGCTGCTTACCAAGATTTCATTTTAATTTTTCATAGAAATCCATTATCTACTTTAAGGAATAAAAATCATGTTGAAACAAAGGCCTGGAAATCCTCTCTTCAGTATCCATCTCTTGAGTAAGTCACCAAATGCACTCAGAGGAATATCTGCATGGAAACTCAAGATGTGCTGCAGCCCTTCACACACCCCCCAGAGCAAACAAAGGCTTGGTCCCCCCATGTACATGTGGAACCCTGCCCCACGAACTGGAGGAGGAGGAGGAGGAGGAGGAGCAGCACAGCCTCCGAGAAAAGGGGCAGGGGCAGGGAGTCTGCCTGGGTGTTCAGGGCTGGCTCCACTCAGCTGGCACAGCACTGGCTAGGAGAGGATGTGGTTTGCAAACTGGACACTCTGTGTGTACTCAGTTGTGCTAGCTCTGGATTCTGTTGCCTGTGGCTGCATGGACAGCGACCTGATAGGTTTGTTGTCTTTCTGACAAAAAGGTTACACAGACTGAGAGCAAATTACAGGACAGTTTCATGTTTCACCCAGAGTCAATGGACCTTGGGCTCCTACTAAACCCTTTGCCAAGCTATAGGAGGATTTCCATGTGAAGAGATCACTGGATTCATAGCCTCTAAGGCCCAAAGGAATCATTTTCACAAGCCAGCTGGCTATCTCATAAAGCCCAGACTGCAAAGTGCAGGACATGTGTGGGGACCTTGAACAAAATGTTCTCTCTTTTATCAACAAGGAACTGATCTTGGATCTTCTACAGAAAAAAATAAATTCCATTGAGACCATCCAACAATAATGGTAATGGATGAGAGTCTTCACTAGCTGATGAGAGAAATAACAGACAACAGCCATGGAGTGGAAGTCTCTGTCTCCAGAAACAAAACAACATTGTTTCCATAACGGCAGAAGATACCCCAGCTACCAGTGAGCTACATTTTCTCTTTTCTGAACAGAAGGTTTGCACTTAGCCATATGCTAACTCAGAAGATGACAGCTCACAGAAAAATTGCATGAGGTAGTAAAAAAACAAAAAAAGTGACAAGGAACTGCCTGCTGGATTGTTATGAAGAATTGCTATGAGAAAATGTTCATCTTGCTAGGCATTTCTAGGAGCATCGACATGCAGCTGCTCTCCCACTGTAAAACTATCTAGGAATGAGAGCTGCCGCCTTTGCTGAGTGGTGTTGGAACAGATTCAGCCATGGCAGGGGTCATATACAGAAAGCATGTTCCTTCTCACAGGTGCAACATCAAATGCCCACGCTTTGCATATATGGCTACAGCAAACTTTAAACAAACAGGAAAGAAGAGCGGTAATGCAGATGGAAAGGAAGAACAAGAACAGAAGCATTCCAAGTTTGCTCTCACACATGAAACACTCAGACAACCTGTATAGGTACTGGTTCCAGGCAAGCCCTAAAGATGTGGTAACTTAATATCGCAGAGAAGAAAACCCTTACCCCACCAGCGTCACTGCTGCAGCGAGGCTCGCTCTGCTCACTGCTGGAACACGCACCCAGAGTTAGTTTTCCCGTGCGGGCTTCGTAGGCAGTACGTCTTAGCCCAGTAGTAATTCAGAGTGCATTTGGAGAAGGGGAAACCCCGAGGGCTTTCCTCTCTGTACAAGAAGGCAAGATGCCCTGGGCAGGGATGGATGCGGGTCCTTTCCCGCAGATGGAGCCCTTGCCCCAGTGAGCAGCCGCTCCTTGGCTGAGCCCCGGCCCGGGGAATTCCGGGCTGCGGCACAAGCGGGTTTCAGATGCTCCTTCTCTCGGTTTTATCAGACTGGGATTTTATTTTCATTCCGGGACATTTGCATTAAATGAGCTGGTTTTATTAGCCAATTCCAGGAGAAGCCAGGACGGAGGGGAATTATAGAGAGGGTAGCTCAGTACTAGCCTAGCAGGGGGTCAGGATCACAGAGGGAATTAAAAAGAAGTATGAAAGAAGAGTTGTCAAGTAACTCTGTTTCTTGGGGGGGTTACGTTTCTTTGTTTTTTGTGTTGTTTTTGTTTATTTGTTGGGGTTTTTTTTTTTGTTTTTTGTTGGTGGTTTTTCCAGAAAAATATCCCATTCTGCAGGAACCTGTAACATCTGATGGTGGTTTTATCCCCTTTCCTATCGTTACCTGTAATTAGCCCCTGACCATCATGCAAGACTCATTTTTGGATAACTCTGTGCTTGCCCAGGTGAGAGGAGTGGGGTGTTTATGCCATTCATGCAAGAGGCAAAACTGAGTGGTTGAGCCCGGCAAGCCATGATTCCTGGAGAAAGCCAACACGAATCTGCAAATGAAATTTTCCCCTAAAACACTATAGGTTTCAAATTTTGTTTTATCCTCAATTAGGAAAAAACAATTTTTAAAAGTGCTCACAGAGTAGAGCTATACATCCAAATAAATCACATTAAACCCAGTAAAGTGATACATGCTGATGATCTCCAAATGTTTTATTTGGAAGCTGATACAATTTCATTGAATTGTTTTTAAGTGGTTTTGTTTGAAGAGTGAATGGAGACATTTTTGGAGGGAAGCTGGTCAGGCTGGTCAGGAGACAGGTCAGACTTGGAAGGAAGAGAACATAACATAGATTTTATCCAAGCAAAAATAAAAACTTCAGCCTTTAAAAAAAGTTTTAAAATAATTTTGAAATAGTTTGGTTCTATGTCAGTGAAACTGACCTAATTTCACAATTCATGAGGAATTAAATAGTTTAATCTGAAAAAAATTTTTCAAGAACAAACTCAGCAATATTTTTGATCCCCAAAACACCACATTTCTTGGCTGCCAGTGCAGCAGAGAACTAGATTAAAGTACTGAGACAGATGTTATCAATAATAGTAAGCCAAGAAGTAACTACATGTCTCAGTATGAGAAAGTCCTCATTATTCTGAATCTTGTCAGGCTATGAGGGAACACAAAAACATTCCAGGAAAATCCAGAGTGGTGACATTAGGTAATGTCACTACTCAGAAAACATGATGAAGAAAACGCATGTACTGGGTGCACCTGTTTCACACTGGGCGAGCAACGGAGTCCAAGCCCCCACAACTGTAAAACTGCATGTGATACTTCAGAAATTTTTAGTTATTTATGTTACAGAACTACAAACTTCATCAGTTTGGAGCTGAGCCTCCCAGGTTCTCACCCAAACCTTGTCTTGAGTGAATCTGACAAAATCCAGGTAGTCCTTTCCTCGAAAAGAAGAAGAATTCCAGGGAACCACTGTATGCCATCTGCAGCAGAGGAAAGGTTTTTCAGACTGCAAGGATCTGCTCAGGGACCACTGTCTCCAGACAGCAGGTCTTTGGAAGAAGTCTTCCCTGCCCTCAGAGGCACTGCCTTTCTCAGCAAGACAAAGGCAGCAGAAGGTCCTCAGATCAATTTTGCAAGATAAAAGAAATACAAAGAGTAGACTCTAATCGTCAAAATTGCCATAAACTCTTAGGAGCCATGCAACCAGAATACGTCTTATATCCATTATATTTGCTATTTGGCACTCGTATAATTCAGTATTTTAAATATAAAATATATCCACATGTGGGAATTAACAGCAGGTCAGAAAGCCTGTCTGACTCTGAGTCTGACATTGGTCTCAGCACAGTCCATTTCTACCTGTGAGAAATCTAGTCGAGAGAAGCAAGAAATTCAAAACAATAGAGGGAGTAAACAGCAACAAAGCTGCAGCTGGCATTTTGTTTGGATTCTTGGGATGTCTATGTTGTAAATAACTAATAATAGTATAGTGTAGTTAAAATAGCTAATAAATCTACTGTAGTAGTTGAGCAACCAATAGAAAATGAACACGAATAATAAACACGCAAAAGCGTGTATATACAACACTGACTTTTAGAATAAACACTTTTTACCTGCACTTTATGTTAGAATTAGTGTGTTTCGCGCATCCACCTCAACTGTGACATTTTCATAGCTGATGTTATTTTTCCTAGTGACTTAAACTTCCCAGTATGAGAATGGACTTGTATATGTACCATACCTGGTAACCTAAGACTGTAGCAACAATATGTGGCTTTATTTAGGGTAATATCTACTACTTAAGGGAAATATAAATTAAATCACTTTGTTCATTAAGATAATTTAATCTTATTAGAAAGGATGAAGAAGGAGAGATGGGAAATTTTCTCTGCAGAATAAACACATTAACACCTTCTTCTTACAAAATAAACCAGAACAATCTTTCTGCATGGTATGAATAGAAAAGACATTCCTACCTCTTATTTAATAGGCAGTGTTGGTTAGCAACGAGAGCTGATACTGTCTTCAACGAGTATCCCAAACACTGCAAGTCAGCAGAAACATTTATCATTTTCACATGAATCGTTCAACTTGGGTAATGATCCAGGATGACTCTTCTGCAGCAAAACATTCATGCACAAAAGTAAATTAGGTTCATGCTGTCATCAGCTGCCAGATTTTTCCACACAAACCAGCCTTTACTTGCAAAGGATCTATCAACTGTTTTAGCTACCAGAAAAAAAATCGTGTGGGGGATAACATTTGGGAGACAGCTTTCAGCATTTAATAGTCTGAAATCATGGAAAGCAAGGCTCTTGCTCCACTTTTATACATGCAGTTAATGCTTTACAGTAAAATCTTCCTAGTTGGGCCTTTTGAGTCAAAAATTTTAAAAGGAAAAAAAAGAAAAAAAATGAAAGATTTCTGAGAGATGTTCAGGGCATCTCCTAGGTGGAGAGAAAGTATTTTGATTTTGAATCAAAACAAAGCAGGTAGGGTGTAAAAGTCACCACAGAATCTGGGAAAATGAGGCGGGGAAAAACCAACAAAGCAAAAATACCTAGGGAACAAACAACAGACAGAACAAAGAGACTAATTAATAGCAAATTATTTAGTACTGAAAACCAGGCAGCAGTGTAAATTGCCATTACCTCGCAGAACATGATGCAGGAAAAGAAACCCAGGATAACTCTTGCAACCCCTGAAGGGTATGCTTATGTCTGAGTGTGCTGCAAACAGATGTTATGCAGCTGCTGGAACCTGCACTGCAGTCCCTACTTCAAGAACTCAGCTGGGCTTTATCCCTCCCTTCAGGTCTTTATCCCTCCCTCCTCTGATCGCCAGTCACCTGGGATGTGCAGAAGAGGAAAGGGAGGAAGGAGGGGACACAAAGGCCTCCCGCAGTTCACCATGTGGAGATCCCCAGCTATGGGATGAGGTAGGGCTGTCCCACACCAGGCTCTGGGCCGAGCCCTGCAGGCGTTGCCTGGCACCCCACGCCTCGCAGCAGCCGTGCAGGGCACCCCGAGCTGCACACCATGCCCTGCACGGGGCTGGGGCTGGGGAGGAGCCCGGCTGTAGCTGCAGAGTGCGGCTGGTTCCGTGCTGCTTCCCGCAGACCTGGGGCCCAACATGAGCTTCATCAGCTAAAGGGCAGAACCAAAAGCAGAGTAGGGTTATATCCTCACAACTATTCCGGGTATTAGGATGTTCTCAGTGATTCCTAGACTGTGACTCTACATCCCTGCTCCTTCAGCTGGGGATGAAACCAGTGCCACAGCTTGAGATGACTTCACCTTTCAAATCCCAGAGACCTCCAGCAAAGCCCAGGCACTAAGAGCTAAGATGTCTCAATTTTTTTCTTATTCTTTTATTTTTAAAGATCAGAAACATTTTTGTTTTGAAAAGGAAGCCCAAACTGTCTTTTCTTCACGAATAAATATTTGCACAAAAATTGCGGCAGGCAGCATTACAAAGCGATCATATCCTCACACGACAGCAATTTCTATGCTTGCCTGCACAGTCAATCATTTGTGGTTTATCTTTTGTGTGTTTGTGGCCCAGCCTGTCTGACCTTAACCACAGATGTTTTCCTGATAAGTCTCGGAAGCATGTTTGCCCGAGGAAGGGCAACTAAAGGCATTTAGTTTGGAATCTGCCTGGCCTCCCTCTGCCAGTGCAAAAGGGCACAAGTCTTCCTGAGGGACTGCCACCCCAACCAGCCTTCTGTGGATGTCTCAGACACCCTTGTGCATCTCTAATGGCATCCAATACCTCTGTTTTTCCAACTAAACAGAGCCTTTGGTGTAAGACTTTTCCCAAAACTCTGGCCTTCATTAATGTAAATAAGGAATGAATGCAAGCCTGCAAATGTGTCACGGATCCCCAAATGTGTAGATTGCTTCACAGTGACAAGTCTTCCTGCAAACAGCTGCTCTACAGTGATATGATTTTCCCCAATATGAGTCTACATTTACATTAATCTGTAAGGGTATTACTGGCAGAACACCTTGTTAAAAAAAAGAAAGGCAGGCTGACATTACACAAAAAGATGTAGCTATCAATGACCCTAGAGAAGAATCAGAATATATTTAAATATCATTGGTATTATTTCTACCTTTTCTTCATGCACTGTGCATTAAATGGGCAAATAAGCAAAGCTCTTAAACACACGAAGTATTGCCACAGTATTGCCTGTAGGCAAATTCTGTGAAGAAAATTAGGTGAAGCCCAGGAGTGTTTCAAATAATGTCTCAGTACTCCAGGTCAGCACAGTAATTCTGTATGGACTTCTTTTCATTTTCTTGGTTTACCATGGGTGACTTCAATCCTCATTCAAAGCAAGGACCTGATCCTCTCATACTGCCACAGTTTCATATTTTTCTCCACGTTTCCCTAAAAAAATTATTAAAGAAAGAGTTAAATTCTCCAACACTCAGGCCTTGGTTCAGTTGTGCATTCACATGGGCACATTCGGGGCATTTGTCTGAAAACCTGGGTGTACCTTGACATTCAGCCATGAGGAGAATGGACTAATTTTTTCCAATCTTGGCAAGACGAGCACTCTTAAATCAAAACAATTTAGTCATATTATGAAAGCTGAGACCCTTGCAAATTTATATTCCTCACTGCGTTTGGATATTTGTGTGGGCGCAGGGCCAGAAGTAGGCAAAGGGTTTGAAGGAGCAGAGAAGGGACTCTGTTGCTGATTTGGAGATAATTTCTGCCTCCTCCAGATGAGTCTGGGAAACACACGAGAACTGGCACTCGGTGACAGTAGAGTTTCTGTCAAGTGTATATTCACTGCTTGTATCCTGCCTTCTAGGCATCAAAGGGAGATTTAATTCTGATGCCAACCTTCACAACCACTTTGACCTGACTGAGTGGTCAACTGCCCTTATACAGCTGCTTGTGTCTGACACATGGCAGACCTTGCTAGAAATAAAGGGAAGCAGAGATGCTTAAACTTCTTCGACTGAGAGGAGGCTCCAGGCAAATTCTGGTCTTGATTACAAAGATGCAGTCTTACAGAAATCAAGAGGTTTCTTGATTTCCAAAATTCTCCCTGTAGATGAGAGGAGTGAGAGAAACCTAGAATATCCATGTCCCTTTGACCAGCTTCCCAAATTGTAGGAGGTGGAAAGAGCACAAAATGCTCTCCTTCCCCGGCTCTTTCTCCCAAATACAGACATGCTCTCATTGCAGCCTGCAGCAATAGAGCTTAAATATGCAGGGTACCAAGCCCCCAGCAAAATTGCAAGTGCCAACTCCCATGAGAATCAATAGATGAGAATGTTAGCTCCTGACTAGATTGGGTTTCCCAGTCTGGAGCATAGGGATTTCAGAAAAGAGGGCGATGAAAATACTTGATTTGGAGAACCTTGAGCAACTCTGAATAAGTGCATTGCAAGCAAGAAAAGAGCATGTGCTCTGTGTCAGGGATCTAAGATAAATACCAAAATATGAAAACAACTGCTGACAAGAAGTTCCATGTAGCTGAACAGTCTGTCTGACTGTAGCCAAAACCAGACGCCGAGAAGCACAAGAATAGAGCAAGCGTATTTTCCCAGCATAGCCTGCCAGGCTCCAAGACTTGGTGCCTCAGGCATTTCCTGAGCCAGAGGTTGTCTGTTGTATTTAATAGCTGCACACACACTTTTCCTCCACAAACTTGTCCAGGCTCTTCTTAAATGATGTGAACATTTAGCATCCACAACACCCTGTGGCAGGGGTCTAAGGCTTTAACACATGGCAAAAAAAGAACTACTCTAATTTGCTATTTGTTACCTACTGGTTTCACTTGATGCCCCAAACTTCTTTTTTTTCCCCACTATTAGTCATGATAAACATTCAGTCCCTTCATCCATGAAGCCATCCATGATTACATGACTTTTGTCATGTGTTTCATACCTCTCCATAGCTAACTCTTTCCCAGACAAAGCACCCTAGCCCACACTGTGACGCCAGATGTAGAAGCCATTCTCAAAACTTTTCTGGTGCCCTCAGCACCCCAGCATGACAGGCTCCCCTTGTATTTATTGACCCTTTGGATTTCTTGTAGAAAAGCTGTGCTGGTTCTTCCCTACAGCCTCATTTATCCATGTGCTCACTGCATGTAGTCTTTATGATAACTCTAATTTACCCTGCAGCTTCATAGCACCATATTCGACTCCCACAAGAGAAAATGTCTTATAAGCAAGAAATTACACATTACCACTTGCAGTTCAGCTTTCAGCCCTGAATTCCTCTGCTCTCTTTATTGGGAATTTTGATACAATTATCCCTTGCTTTTTCTTATTTTTTGGCAGGAAAAGGGAAGGTTGGTTTGTCATGCTCTCAAATTTAACCTGCCAGAGATTTATGAACTCCAAAGTTCAGGCTGCAAGGCCATCTTGTGCCTTCATCAATCTACCTTACAAGAAAAAGAGACCGATGTTCAGAAATCAGGCACCCCCCTGATCTGAAGATAAGCCAGTCTCAGTGTTTTTGGATGAGGCTCCCTTACAAAGGGTAAAACCCAAGCAACTCTTAAAGGCCCCTACTTAAAAAAACCCAAACCAACAAAACCCATCCTTCCCTTCTCATTTTACAAAAATAAATTTAAGAGCCTGGAGTCTCCCATGACATGTCCCTGTGTTGCATCTTCAATAACCTCCCCTCAGCTTATCAGGACATGGTCACCTCAGCCTTGTCACAGCTCCCTTTGCTGCTTCTGAGCAGTCCCTGCTCTGTGTAAACTCTTTGGAGAAAAACCTGTCGGGGTTGGAGGCCAGGAGAGCCCCTTCTGCAAAATGCACATTTCTATAAGGAGCTCCTGACCCCTTTCTCCCGTGTCTATCCTGGGTTTGTGACAGGGCTCCAACAGTCCCTGCAGCATGGATACCCCACCAAGCAGACCTTCCTTTTGTTAGCCCAGCATTTAACGAATGGCATCGGAGTGACCCCTGTGCCAAACACCTGACATGAGGCCTGGCATGCCTCAGGGCACTCCAGAGCCCCTCCCGACTGGCCAGAGCTTCCGTACCTCTCCAGCCTGCATCCACAGGGAAGGATGGCATTTTCTTTTTCCTTTTCACTGGTGGGATGTTGACAGTGGGGTTCTTGCTTTAAGACTACAGGTCCCCCTGCACACACAACCATGCTGTGAATGCCCCAGCAGCAAGAATGTACTGCTGCTAAACATTTGCCAGGTTTTCCATTGCCGGGCTGTTTCAGGCAGATATATTTCTGGGATATTCTTCTCTGTCCTGAGAGATCAGGTGACCCTGCATGGCTCTGTCATTACTGCCACATGCCAGGCACTTCCTTGCTTGCTTGAACTTTCCTTTCCTTCTGCTTCTCTGGAAGATGCAGCAGGGCCCACCACGGTGGCACCACTGCTCTCCTGCCAGTGTGAAGGGAGAACTATCTGTGGTGAGGAAATCTCAAGGAAAGAAAAGGGGACAGGCAACCACATTTCAGAGGGAACAACAGCAAGGATTCAGGTTTCAGCACTGAGAGAAGCTGTCAGCCCAACGAGGGAGGTGGCAGCAGCAGAGGTGATACTCTTGGACAGGCCTCACTAAGAGGTGGCCCTTGGGATGGCTCCCGAGCATGTCAGCTGGTGAGAGAGAGAGGGGGGACAGGAGGTAGTAGGAGATTAAAAAGCAAAACACCAAAAGTTCCCAGTCTCTTGAGGCATAGATACAGAATGTCTGGGTAATTTCTCTGTTGTTCAGGTACAGGAACACCATGCCAGAGAGAAAAAAACCCAGTGGTGCTGCCCCAGCAGTGTCACCGAGGTGTGACCTGACCATTTACACCATGATAGATGTACACCTGATTTTCTACTACACTGCTTTAACAAAGAGGATTTTAATGGTTTGATTATGCAGACCACTTTCCCCCAGCTGATTCACCTTGTAATTCTACAGGGGTGTAATCCCCTTAATAAAAAGCATCAGAAAGCATCATATTTACTGACATTCATGCGTGGACTTCCCACCTACACTGAGAAACATCAGCAAGATTTGGTCACTGAGAGACTTGTAGTCAATCCCCTCAGTTAATCATCTGCATTGCCTGCCAAGTAGATGGCCTTACTCATCCTATTAATACTGAGACATCCATCATTTGAATTATCTGTAACTATGGAGGTGGAATATCTCAGACTGTCAGAGGAACATATGTAACTCTATGGGGCAGAAATGCATTTTCTTGAAAGTTTTGAAAGTATTTTCACAGCATACAAGAGACCAGGAACAGACAACTAGGGCAAAATTGGGGTGTCAGAAAAATAGAATTTGTTCTAAATATTTAGAAATATTTTTCCAGTTGTCCTGATAAAGGCTTGGAATATATCCTTTATAGGACAAGTGATTAAGATGTGAAAAAACTTGATAAGGCTTAAATTAAAATAAATTATAAATGATACGTTAGCTACACTTATTTTTCATAGCTAGGAATTCAGTTTTTCTAAAGCTCTGATGTCTGTCTGCTGAGGCAACTGTGTGAATGGATTATATTGAAGAAGTAACAAAACATCTCAAGAATGGCCATTTACTTGTTTAAAAAAAAATATTTTAAGAACCATCAAAGACAGACAATGAAACATGAAACTGTTAAAAACATTCATTCCTTTTGGCACAGATCCCTCTTTGCATTCTTTCTCCTCTTTGCAGGATGACTTTTTCCATTTCTACCATTTATGTGAGCTTCAGGCTGGAGCATGCAATGTTTCTTCAAAAAACAAAGGAAAACTAATCTGTTCTAACCCAAAGAACACAGTAGCTTTAGTGCTAGAAGGAATGGCCAAGATTTCTGTTCTGGATTAAAAGTACCAGGGTCATTTATGAAAGCTTTGGGGGCTTATTTGTTTTAAAAGATCTCTCCTTCTGGTTCCTCTGGTTCTTCCTCTGGTGCCTGTTCAGTAAATTTTATATTGGCTTAATCTGACATATCTACGGCCAACTGGATTGTTGCACTCATAATATTTTTAAAATTTGCATTAGCAGAGCCTACTTGGAAAAAAATTCCATTGACTAGTTTAAACCTGTTGTGCCTCTGTGATCATCCGGAGGACAAGGGAAAAATGATCTGATGTTTCTATCCAGTTTACACAGAAGACAAAGATGGAGGAAAAACCTGCTCTGAATCTGAACAGCAGGGTGCATGAAAATAAACATCCCTCAGCTATTTTACTGAGAAAACAGATTCAATCTGTTTAAGAGCATGCAGCAGTGCTGTTCAGTTATATGCATTTTTGTTAGGCTAAGTTTGAATTCTGATGTCTACTGCCTGGCAGGAACTTGAACCTATGATTATTATGCCCTTTAACAGTCCTCAAAATTGGCATGAGTCTGGCTCCACACTGAAGTGGCTGCACCTCAGCAAAGCTGAGCAGCTGGTGTTGCTGAAATGCAGTGCCAAAGAAGAACAGACCTCACAAACCTGCCCTGCCTTGTTCTTCTCACCAGGCTACCTCACACAGAGGTGTAAAGGCAGGAAAAAGACACTGAGGCTGATAATCTCTCAGACCTCCATATACTGGTAAAGCTATATACTTCTGCTGGTAAAGACTTTCTGACCTCACAAAATACATATGTATATATAAATATATAAATGAAGGTAAATATTGGATATATTAGATGAAAAACTACTGCTTTATTTTTGGACTCAAACTTGAGACATCCTCACTGAAACAGTTTTTCGGCCTTTCTCAGAGCCGGTGCCAAGGGAGTGTACTGTATTTAAATGGAGTTCAGTTAATTTTCTTCATGTTTCTGTTCCTACCCCAGACTTCGTTCTTCAGTATTTACTTCCTCTGGCCCAACTCTCCCTGCTCAACCAGTCATACAAACCCACCTCTCGTAACCCCAGTCTCAGTTTCTTTGCTGAAAATCATTCTCGTATCATTTCAGTCCCAGTACCCCTTGCCCAGGAAATCTCCTTCACCCTTCTTGTCGCAGTTCTCAAAACCCCATCTTTCAACCCTGCCCTGACTTTCCAAGCAGCTTCCATATAATTCAAGTAATTTCCTCCTTCACACTGCCAGAGTGATAAACTCCTCTCAGCTTTGCCAAATCTTGGCCTTGCCAGACTGCAAACTCCAAAAGATCAGAGCATGTCCCTTTTCTCCCTGGTCACAGAGTTGGAGATGTTCAAAGACATGAAATGTAGCTAAATTTAGGTGAAACTTACTGGGAGATGAGGAAGACACATCCTTGTCCCAAAGCTGACCTCCTGGCAAGGCTCACACTTTCACTCTGAAGGTCTTAGAGGAGATGGAGAGCAATGGACTATTTTCAAAGGAAAGGTCACCTGGAGTTTAACATGAGCAAAATGACATTTCCTCCAGCTTTATTTACAGAACCAGATGAACCATTTCAACTAACATTTTCAAAGCCCAGCATGGGAAGTTTCAGCACAAATAGCTAAATTATAAAAAACTGAGGGTAGGTTACTTTCCTGGGGAACGCTGGAGGAAGAGGAGCCATGAACCAACTCTGTCAGAGAACTTTTCCCCCCTAAACTAACACTGGCAGACGAGGGGCAGCCAGCCTGTAGTCCAAATAATTACTGTGTTTCTTTTTAATAAGAGTTTGGACCTGCTTCAAGCCTAGTGCTAAAATTAGATATTTTACTAGCTTTTTAATTTTTCAGTTCAAAGTTTAGAAGTTTTGAGAAACCACATAAGCCACTACTGAAGGTTTCCTTCTGGACCATGGTTCTGAGTTCAAGACATCCAACAGAAGCTGTTTTGCATTCTGTAGGAAGCCAGATGAGCACAGCTCAAAGATGCAAAAGTGTTGCATTTCTCATCAGTTTCATGCTGCTAACAGGAAAACACAGTTCCACTTTTTGCAAAAGCCAAGGGAAGGATGAATACCTAGATGCCGAATTTTGGCTATAATCACAGGGCATGGTAGTTTAGATGTGGCTTTTCTAAGAGACCCCTCTCTAGAGGACACAAATTATTCCAAAGACATAAACAACACTCCAGCCTGACTGATGTGATCCATTGCTGCCTTTCTTTGATGAGATCACCATATGCTATTGCAGAGCAGAAAAAGCCTCAGTGCCTGAGCCTGAATTTTATGGTTCAAGAATCACCTATGTTTTCACTCAGGAAATTTATAGTCTTTGCTAACCCTAAACTAGGAGACATATCAGTCACACATTGCAACCTTTCCAGCAAACTCAGCTCCACATGCACTATTTCAGTTTCTTTTCTGGTTCTGTCATTTTGGAAGTACACATAGGAAAAAGGTTAAAAGTCAGATCAGGCAAGCTGTATCAATAAGTTAAGTTCAAATTTTCTTGAAATAAATAGCAGTCTCAGAGTAACAACTCAGATCATGTAAAACTACGTACTTAAAAACATTTGGCTTAGAAAAATTACCTTTATTAACTTTCCACCAGTGCCCCCCAGAGTAGGATTTTTAGAGCTTTCAAAACGCAACATTGCTCCAGTAAGGGCTCTACCCTTTCAGTCGTTCCATTTTACTTTTCCCATCAAATATGTTAACATGCCGCCTTTAAACCAATGCAGAGGCCCTCCTGAAATTTTTATACACGTGCTTTTTATACGTTGTTTTTTCTTTTACTTACACTTCCAGCTTCTGATATGTTTCAGGGTCAAGAAGAACCACATGAGGAAAATTAAATTGTAAAGAGAGAGATAGGCGAGATCATAATCCATAATAAATTTTTCCCCTCTTTTAATATAGCCATCCACCTACCTAATGGGCTGATATGCTCAATCACCCACCTACTTTTCAAGTTTTGCAAGTATTTAATCTTTTCTTTTTTCACTAGCAGTTAGTCAGTTAGTGCAAATGATGCTGCATGCTCATCAGTTACCAATATATTGCTTTATTTCTCGGTAGCAAATTAAGGCTTTATAGTGAGATTTGTACAGTACAGGCCAATTTAAACATTAGAAACTTTAAAAACCATGTAGCACTATTCACTCAATTTAACACAGCCAGAAAAGTAGTTTGTTTTTTTTTTTAATAAACAATTAAATGTTACTAGTGAGGCCTTATATTTCATGAGTGCAAATGGCTCAAAATCCCACCATCCTCAGGGCTCAACATTTAAATTCCTTGAGGCCATTTTTAGATAAAGGATAAACAGAGAGTATAGCTGGCTCGGAAAAAATACACTGTATAACTTGCTGGAGAAGAATCTCTTATTTTTAAAATATGGAAAGGAAAACCCAAATGAAATTAACTGTCCAAGGGATGGTATCACCTCCTATTAGTCACTGACTAGTAGCAGTAGCAATGACGAATTCGTTTTCCATGGCCCTCTTTGCTTTAGTATAATTTGATTTATAATTCAGAGCTGATGCCATCCTGTATATTAAAAAATCCAAAACTGGAGGAACATACGTAAGTTACAGGAATTTTTGCAGCAGTAGGACAAGTTCCCTCTCCAGGGACATTTCCAAACCATTGCCCTTTTTTTTTTTTTTAATTTGAGAGAGCATTGTTAGAAGTATTTCCTTGGCAGTTACGTGTTTTTCTGGAGCATATTGATTTTCACTTCATACCGCTGATTTTATTAATGTTGTCTGGAGATGATGGAACTACTGCTTATGAAAACCAGACACAGAGCTTCCCTTCTTATGAGCCACTTACAGCATTCGAGCTGAACGTATGAATTCACCTGTCAGTCAGGCACAGGGCGCCTGCCTGAATATATCATCACCCCTCACACGTCTGGCTTTCAGATCTGAGCATTACATGTGAAAATACAGAGAAACAGCTGCCAGAATATTGTGAAGAAAGTAACCATGAATCGACCACACACTCTGGGGAAGGAGCCAATGAGATGGGGGACTTCCAAAACACTCTGGCTCACGCAAGAGCAAGAGTGACCACGAGAGCACCAGGAGCTCCCAGTGTCACAGGGCAACACTGGTGTTTAATTCTTTGTTGAACACAGCTGTATCTCCAGCCTAAGGGAACACACACAGCCAAAGTCTCAAAAAATCGAAATCTAATGTGAATAACACTCCAAGCCCCTCTGTCCCCATGAGTGTTATCTAACATCAGGCTAATGTCTTTGACATCAGCCATATATCCTTTGAACTGGAAGGCCACAGAAGAGAGTCAGGTTTCCAAGTGTATTAAGGCACATACTGACTTTACCTCAATGCATGAGCCTGGTTTGCTCAGGGAACATCCACTGCAGTGGTGCCACAGCTGCTGCTAAGGCACAGCAAAGGGACAAAGCCAGACTTTCTAGTGACAGCCGTGAAGCACAGCAATTGGGACTGCTCCATGCAAGCTGCTCCACAATGCCTCAGAGCCTCTCAGCTGTCCTACAGTACTATCTCAGCTTGAGGCAGAATTACAGAAGCTTCTCAGGATGGTTTGCTGGCTTTTCCTTTTGCCAGGCCACCAATATGTCATTTTTTCTCCTTCACTCAGGTGAATACGTCACTGCTTATCAGAGCCAGAAGTACCAGAGGGTGGTACTACACATGCAGGAGAGGACAAATTCAGAAATGAAGGCAAGTAGCGATGATGCATGAGTGACCTGGAGGTGGGCTTCCCAAGAGAATCCATGCATGGACACAATCTCCAGATTCACCCCGCAGAAGTGCTCAGCAACGGCCAGCAGGTCTTATTCTGCCTCAAATGAGTATTTTTAAGAACATTACCCAGTATTTCCTGAGGGATTACAATGGATGACTATCAAAGAGAAACTGCCTGCAGACAAGAGGATGCTTTAGCAGCCATACTGGAAAACATTTGGGAACACAGCCACAATATTGCATAGTCAGCTTCATGAGCACAGCTAGAATTCAGATGTATTTGACACAGCTTAGTAGCATTTCCAAAGGAGGGATTATGTGCTATTTCCTTTGGAGGCAGCTACTGTAGCCTGGGACAAGATCATGGCTCTTATGGAAATGACAACCCACTGGGGATGCTGAGCACTCACTGCTTTCGCATTAAGGCAGCCTCTCCACAGAGACCCACGGCACCTTAAAAAGTGATCATACAAAAAGCAACAAAATAGTCCTCTAGAAACCCCCCTCACCCACAAGGTACAAGAAAAGCTGACTCCCGTGAGCGACAGAAAAGACAGCATTACTGAGTATGGGAGCATGTGTTTATGCATCAGTGTTTTTAATGCTGCATTGCAATGACAGGTGTGGGGTGTCCCTTCAGAAGAAAGCAGGGTTGGTGTGCTCTATAATACAGCGCTTGCAATGTCGTTTAACAAATCGCAGAGCATCCACAGAGACTTCGCAGTCCTGCACGTTCAACATCTGCAGGTCAAAACAGTTGGCAGCTACAATCTGCAGGCCCTGCCCAGTGATGCTCTCGCAGGATTTCAGGCTCAGGCGCTTTAGGTTGAAGCAGTTGAGGGCTAGAAACTCCAGGCCGGTGTCTGAGACCAGAGGGCACTTGCCGATGTCCAGCGATTTGAGTTTTGTGCAATTTTTGGCGAGGTACTCCACGCCGTGGTCCGTGATGCCCTCGCAGCCCCGCGCGTTGAGGTAGCGCAGCTTGCTGCAGTACTTGGCTATGTATCGGATGCCCACGTCCGTGATGCGGCCGCAGTGAGCGATGCTCAGGTAGCGCAGGCGCGACTCCAGCTTGGCGATCTCCCGCATGCCGAAGTCGCTGACGAAGCGGCAGTCGCTCACGCTCAGTTCCTTAATGGATGTGCAGTAAATCATCAGGTAGCGCAGACCCTCGTCGGTGATGCGGACGCAGCGGCGCAGGTACAGGTGGGTCAGCTGCGTGCAGTGGGCGGCAATGGTGTGCAGTCCCTCGTCCTCCAGGACGAAGCAGTCTGTCATGTCCAAGTAGCGGATGGAGATTTGCTTCCCGTGCAAGGGAGACAGCTTGATGGAGGCTTCGCGAGTCAGACTGATGCACGTTACTTTGGAGCAGCCTAAGTGGAAAAACACAGTGAGTTTAAGCAAGCAGTAAAAACAAATCTTACAGCAGGACCAGAAAGCTGGGTGTGGAATGGTGTGCTGGACGTGATGGAGGGTATCTTATGTTGCAAGAGTGGAATCACCCTGACTGACTACTCTAGATTTGGTGAGCTGAGTCCCCACACCAGAGGAAACAATAAACTCCACTGGAATCAGTGAGGTTGCTTTGAGACTGTTAGCACCAGGAAAGCAACAGACCAATTTGGTCCATAGCCCAAATGTAAAATGACGGTGCTGGGTCTGTCTAGGGACAGCCTGTGATCTGTTACTGCAATATTAACCCAGTGACAGTGAGAGAAAATGATACTGCGTGACAACCAATGCAGTTTTTTGATCAGTCTCATTGCTGACTGGCTGAATTTGCAAACCAACATCAGAGGCTCTTTCACCATCCAAACTCATTATAGAAAACACAACCCTGCTCCTCTCCCTGCCCCCCCCTCCCCTGCCCCAAGCATTTGGAGAACAGATGTGAATCCAGCCCCAAGCCTGCAATATGGGAAGGATGCAAAAGTATGGCACAACTGTGCGCTTGCAAAAGGGTGGAGATTCGAATAACCTAAGGAGAATGGGGAGAATTGGTAGGAGCCAACAGACTGGTAAGGGCAAGCGAGGACACAGCAGACAAAGAAAAGGATTGTGTCCAATGAGAAAGTCTGGCCATGAATGAAGGACTAGAGGAGAAACACCAGACCTTGCAAGGAAAGACAAAGAACTAGATTAAAGGGAAAAACACACTCACAGACTTTCCCCATTTTTAACCTCCATTCAGTGCACAGTAGAGAGTGAAAGCTTTTTTTGGAAAGTGTGGTTTCTGCTGCACTACAAACTGGCAGTCTTAGGCTTCTTAGGGAAATTATTAAGCTGTGCCAAGTTCAGCTGGGCACTTTGCATTAGCATAGCTAGAAACAGCTGCAAGAAAGGAGAGTCTACCCGTTAGTGATTGAGGCCCAACAGTTTTAGCCAAAAATGTCTACTCAGAGAAATTCTGCAGGTTATTCCCAAAGAGGTGCCCCCAGGTAGAAATAAAAAGACCTTTTCTCTATTGCTGGAACACTGGTCAAGCAGTATGAAGTGACTCATAAAACGTGATGACCTTAGAGCTCCATGTATCAGAAATCCTGCAGAAATCCTGTAGTGTGTGGAAGTAAAGAGCAAGATGATGTATGGAGACTGCCTCAAAAACTTAAATGACCCAAAGGTATACCACTTGCTATAACAGGTTGTCATTCAGAGGTTTAGTGGGAGGTATGAACACGCTTCAGTTCTTAAAAGCAAAAAGGAAAAAAAAATCACTTGAGATAACCCTGTGGACTCACACAAATGTTGTAAGAAGCGTGGGATATGGACTTGAAACAGTTTGCCACCTGCAACTAGGTTTCTACATACATCAGTTAAATGTATGCTGTATCTTTAATCTGGGTTTCAAATTTAGTTGAACAGATGCAAATTTTACCTTCGGCCTCAGACAATTAAATGGGCAAACTGCCCACAGGTCATGCAGAAGCAAGACCTTAAAGTAAAAAAATCTGTTAAAAAAAAATCTTAAAACTGAATGCTATTTTCTCTTCAGACTATGTTACAGATCCATCTATGCTCTGGAGCAATCTCCTGGAAATACTTTTGCCTTCAGGTAAGTACTATATACACACTCAGTAACACAAAGGATTTTTCTAAAGGGGAGCAGTACAATACTAATGGTGTAAAAAATTCAACTCTACTATATTCTGTGAAGCAGGCGATACAAAATGCATGAACAGAGTTCCACAGAAGAAGCACCTAGGCATCTGGCACCTAGGCAGAGTTCTGCTGCACCTGATGTAGCTGCTGTTGTTGCATTTGGCCGAGGAGGTTGCTGGATTAAGAAGTCAGTCTGGATATTTTATAATCTGACCAGAATTGAATTTTAAATCTGGCTTAGTGAGAATGATGCATCCACGAGGTCAAGGAGAACATTCTGTCTGCTGAGAGTCCAAGAAGCTTTAATGACCATAATTACAAAGCAAATGGGTCAGAAGTCTCACAGCAGGGCTGGAGTCACATACATCAGAGTGTGATCCCTGTTTTGACAAGCTCAGTATTGCCTTGTCTAGTTACTTTGGCTACACCACAAAACATTTCATGGGAAGGATATTCAAAATGGTTTCACCAGAAAAAAAGAGTCCATGCTGATATAGAACTGCCTGATTTTCAGGCAGAATGACAGGTTCCTGGGTCTGCAACAATTTTTCTGTCCAAAATAATACAAAATGTAAAAATAAAGCTCTTATAACAGGATTTTCCATAAAGTAAGTACAACTGATTTTTAAAAGAGAGCAGAAATGTCCAAAAAGACTGAAAAACACGTTGGCTAGAGTGTTAGATAATAACTTGCAGTCAAGCTCAACCAACTCCTAGCAATATCTCAGACCTGCCCACAAAGCAGATGCTGACAGTGACAACTTACGTTGTGGAAAGCTCCTAAAGTTAATACAAACATCTGGTTTTGACATTAAAGATTTTGGCACGTTTTTGCTGCCAAGTAGCCATCCAAGGGGAAAAAGGATTCACCTAGACGAACAACTGTGAACTGGGATTTAATTAGCTAGCAACTACGTCACCCCCCAGCACACACCCCCACCTCCTCTTGCTCAGTATGGAACCAAACCAGTGAACCACTTCTGTCCTCAGAATTGCTTAAGCATGTAGGTGCAAGCCTTGTCCCCATAACTACAGAGAGAAGCAGGGGAAAATGGAATCCTCTTTCCAAAACATCTTCCAAAATTACCCACGTCAGAATGAAAAAAGTGGATTCAAAACAAGAGCCTAGAGATCAATTATCCTCAATTCATATGCAAGTACATGCAGCAAAAGCTATATCTGAACCCAAACACCCTGACTTCTAAGCATGTTCAAAACCAGGATTTTTCCCTCACATGCTCCTAACAGAAAGAACAACTTAGGAAAAAAAGAAATGAAAATTCCTTTCCTATCTCACTGGTAAGACAAGATTCAAGGAAGACAGGTATTTTATTTGTCCCCTACACACTTTATACCAAACTGATGAGCTCTTAGGGACAGACACTACCTCTGGGTCTGAGAGTAAGAGGCTTGGGAAACCACAAATGAAGATAGACCCCAAAATAATCTATTTCAATACCTGGTATCATCTTTTCCTTTTCCCTGCTTTTGAAAAAGTCATCTTTGCTCTACAGCAAACCCATAAATAAGAGCTGTGGACCAAAGCGCTTTCAACCACCTACAAGCCCCCAGGTACATTCAGAGTGTGAGCTTCAAAGCTCCAGCTCTAAATCACACAGGTACATTTTCTCCAGGCACTGGAGATCCTTCAACCTGAATGCGTGATTAGCAATCCAGAACTAATGTCAGTGTGTACCAACAACAAATAATTCATATATGAGGTCACTGTGAATAGACTCCTGTGGAGTTCCACAGACTCCTTATTACCTTGTGGTTTCAGAAAGCAATCACAAAAAAGTGCATAATCATGACTTGTTGGTATTTATTTTGATGCCTTCCATGACATTCTGCCATCCTAGGAATGGGGTGAGAGAGTTGGATAAATCAGCTCAAAAAAATAAAAAGGCAGAGAAAAGAACACAAACCAGTGTACACCAGACAGGCAGCCCTGGAAAAAGCAGTTGATCTGG
This sequence comes from Oreocharis arfaki, assembly GCA_013398015.1. Lineage (NCBI taxonomy): Eukaryota > Metazoa > Chordata > Aves > Passeriformes > Paramythiidae > Oreocharis > Oreocharis arfaki. The sequence continues at coordinate 692,528 of VZRR01003716.1, read as the reverse complement.
TACCAGTGACTCGACAGCATCACTTTCTAGCCCCTGTTGTTTAATCCCCTATTTTCACCCTGCCTGTTGCCACTGGTACCTCTGCAATGGCAAATCTGGTTCGGATGATTTATGATGGCATTAGACCGATAACAAATGAGATCACAAAGTAAATGTTGAGCAGCAAATTTACTTCAGTGCTCTGCTTGGCCGCATCCTTTCCATTAAGTGCCAGCCTATCTGCAGAGAGGAAATTCTGTGCAGCTGACCTTGGAAAAAAACATCTTGTTTCCCCAGAGCAGGCTTGAAGAAAATTGTCTAAAACATTTCTGCTGATCTAAACAGCTGCAATGGCAGCTTTAAAATTAAAAAAGGGGAAGCAAAAAAGAAAAAAGTTCAAGCTGGCTAAGTCTTGTTAAAATAGCAATGGAAACAAGGGGACCTTGAAGTTTTGCTAGGGATGACAACTGATATTAATACCCAGAAAAAAAGCCTAGCACTTATTCTGAGCTCCTCCTCAAGTCACTTACCAGATTACAGATGCATTCATTACCTAAATATATATATATAGGTGTGTGAAAAAGATGAAACAAATTTTCCTGAAGTAACTAAGCTTCACCACATGATGTAGCACTGACTGCAACGTGGGCCCCTCTAAGGGTGTTTTGTGCAAAAATCTGTAAAAATTCCTCATGGCATTTGAACAGGCCATCTCTGCTATCTCACTTCCTTTGGAAGAGACCTGGCCACTCCAGAGGTGCTGCTGGCATCAGGGGCACTGAGATTCTAGTGGTGCCTGTCTCACAGGTACTGTGTTAGGAGACAGGCATTCTACTTCAAAAAACAACACAGAAAGGGTAAGCATGCAGTTGTGAGGTTTGACAAACATCAGAGGCATCTGTATTGGAACATTCCCTGTTACCTGACACATCCAGGTGTTCCAGGTTTGGGCACAGTGACACAACATCAAAGACTGCCTCATTGGAGATGTTGTAACAGCCAGACACCTCCAGCCTCCTCAGTTCTGGGCAGCACTGGGCAATGGTGTAGAGTCCTCTGTCTGTGAGCCGCCTGCAGCCACTAACAATTACCGTCTCCAACATGAGACAGACGTTGGGAGTATCCTGACAAAGCCTCCGGGTCAGCACTTTGAGGGCCCTGTCTACGTTGATTGTCTCCCCAGTGAGGCGAATAGTCCTCCAGAGCCGCGGGTCCCAGGCCAGGTTGTACCAGCGGCGGCACACGCGGGCACAGCGGCACAGCTGGTTGGTGGGCAGGAAGGAGAAGATCTGGACCATGGAGTGGTCAGGCAGCCGGTCTATGTTGGCCTGCTCCTTCTGGTGCTTGGATGCCAGCCGGATGAGAGGATGGGTGAGGCGGGTTGGAGGTGGCGAGTGGACCATGGCAACAGTTTCCCCCGTGACTGAGGATGAAGACGTTGACGACCCTCTGCCATTTTGGAACCCAGGGGAATTTGGTGGAAATATTAATGCTGGACTGGGTGTGCTGAGCGTTCGCATGCTCAAGTCGGAATCTGGAAGACAAAACACACGACTTCAATAAGCACTGGACAGACACAGAGGTTTCTTCACAGCAGAGCCCCCTGCTAGCCCATTTGTTAATGGAGTACAATGGACCTCGGGGTTTGTTGGGGGTTAAGCAGTCACTTTTACCAGTGAGAGTGAGAAAATGTATTTCAAAAGCCATGTGAGCAAAGAAGACAATGCAGTTCTGAGCCCTGAAGAGGAGACAGCAGAGGAAGGATTTTTTAAAATCCAAGGATTTTAATTCTTTATACTCTTAATTAAGCACTGCAAGAAATTAGTATGTTTGAGACACAGGCGTTTTTTTTTTTGGCAGAGAGCAACTGTCCATAACCTTGGCACAGCTGTGAGCTCTTAGGGGCAAAGAATACTTTGGTCCTTCACCTCTCAGCTCCTTCAGCCATTCAGCAGAAGGCCAAAAAAGAGCTCACAAGGTACATGCTGCTTCCTTCACCAGATCTGGGCAGATGAGAAAAGCACAAATCCATACACTTATTTTCTTTGTGTCATTAGGGAAGTTAATTTTTCAGCCATGCAAACTGAAATTCAGAAGTCCAACCAAGAGCCCAGTGACCAGTTCTTCATATGCACACAGAAAACACTCCTTTCCAATGGACTAAAGTGAACTTCAGTTGGACTGGTGAAAGAAAATGCCCAGAAAAGTAAGTGATGAAGAAATAGCATGCCCGGAAACTTGTTGAATTGTTATACAATATTTATACACGTATTGCTAGGGCTATTTGTCACACTGGAAGCAGTCAACTCAACTCCCCTCCCCAAAGCAATCTGCTACCTCTTTACCTTCTTTAGTTCATTTTGGTGCCAAAAATCAGGCACAAAAACTGAGATATTTTGCTGCTAAGAAAGGTTACCTTTGCTGTAAGATTATTTCAACTGTTTTCCCTTGGTGATGACATTGCCTACAAGTAATTTCCACTCCTTTAAGCAAACCAAGTAAAAGGCTGGAAGACAACTAAGATATAACGTTGATAGTCAAGCAAATGCCATGGACAATGCATTTAGAGGCTCTGGGGATATTTTAGTGTATGCTACACAAGATACAACCAGTGTATGAGAGATGCATCCTGCTGCTGAGCACACCCCCTCCGTCTCAGTACTGATCTCAACAGAAATCCCTTATAAAGGAAAGCACCACCCAGAAATGAATACAGTAACCACAATTTAGTGACCAGTAGAAGAAGAACAAGTTTCACAGACAGACGGTGTTTTTAGCACACCAAGCTTTTCTCCCCATCACATCTCCTCCTGTCACATCAACGTTCAGGCCTTTCAGGGAAGTGTACAAAGGCAGCTCCTTAAGTAACACTGACTGCAGCTCTGTCACTGTGACAGCACAAATAAGAGCTAAGCAAGATACAGCCAGAAATGCATTCAACAAACATGGCCAAACCTGGATTTGGGTAGAGTTTTTTAATTAAGTACATTTTTGATTAATTTGATCGCTACACATAAACTTCCTTCCCTGTCAAGCTTTTACTTAGCCCAGCACAGGCCTGCTCTAATCTCACTACCTACAACAATAGAAACCACAGGCCTGTAGTTTCACAGTGTGTCTGCAAGGGAAAGAGACACAAATATTTAGCTGAAGAACCAAAGAAACAAAGTCCAATGGCTTGCTCAAGATCACCTAGTTGACTTGCAGAGAGATCAAAACCATCTTCTCACACGGTGGAGGAAAAACCTACAGTACCCAGCTCCTTCCCTCTTCCTCTTCTGCATCTTGTTTTACTTAGAAACTCATTATTTCAGCAAATGAAAGGAAAGAACATTTTCCCCAAGGCTTCTGAGTCCGTGCTATGGCTATGTGGTCCTAACACAGGGATTTGTGTATTTATGAGCAAGAACAGTATCTTCATGCTGAGTGGGGTTTTGCAGACACCCTGCTCCCTTTGAGACCCACTAATACCCCCCCAGCAGCTATTGCAAATAATTGCATCGAGGAGTGTTATTTGGTAAGTGTCTGGTATATGCTGATATTTTAAAAATGAGATTTACAGCTGGAGAGAAAAACCCCACAACACCAGCAGCAGCCAGGCTCCTGCAGAAAAGCACTGACTCCACAGGCCTCTTAGGCAACAGTCCCCGAGATTAATTCACGCAAGGACTTACCATATGTTTGACCTCTTTCACACTCTCAACACAGCCAGTGACAGTGCCTGAAGTTTAACGTGTGCAGAAGATGTGGCAAACTCAGAGCCTTTACTTTTTGCTCTTTTTTTTAAATTTTAATACAAGAATGTTTATAATATAAAAGAACATAAACTTTTTTTCCAAGTGCTGGATGCATCTTCTACCATTACATGTATTCGATATTGTCAGTTCCTTTCCTTTTTTTTTTTTACTTCTTCATTTGCTTTGGGCTTTTGGTTGGTTGATTGTTGTTTGTTTGTTTTACACAAACCAGAACAAAAAGGAAAACAAAATGATACAAATAAAAAAACCAGAACAAACACTTGTTTCTATTCCACAAAAAAGAACTAAAATCAAAAGCAAAAAGTTGAAATTATTAACATCTGCTTTAAACAATATTTAGTCCTGTGGGAATGAGCACCTTCTGTAAGACACAGCATGTTTGGAAAACATTCATTTTTAGTCAGCCATTGTTGAAAACACCTTAAAATTTCTGTAGGGTTACAATCTTCCTTAGTTTCCATTTTTACTTAAGCATAAAAAAAGCTTTCCATACTCCATGATTCTCTCCCCCTTCCCCTGGTGAGCAATACACCAAGCTAATACGGCTAATCTCCACTCTTTTTGGATCAAAAGTGGCATTCCTTCATCACTCCTGGGCACTGTGAATAACCAATACCTTAGACATTCTGTGTCCATAATGAATTACTAATACGTGTTTTTTAACTTAGACCTCGAGTTCAAAAAGGCCTGACCTTCTGTTTTGTGTGTATGCTCCATGCTTTCTTTGTGCTCTCTTAATTCTCTCATTAGTATAGCAGCTCCAGATGTGCATCCTGTATTTCCTTTCCCTTCAGTCCTGAAGGTGCATCATGTGAAACTTGCTCCCTCCATCCTCGGGTCATGGACAGACACATACACATGCACAAACATGCACCCTGTCTCCCCACCACAAAGTATTGTGGAAAAACACCGTAGTGTTATCATTGTGTTTAAAAAAGGGAGTCGTGAGCACATTACTGGTCTGCTGAGCCTGTAATGCAATATGCTCTCAGACAGGAATTTTGCTGGTAGCTCAGCTGAACTCCATACAGAAGTATTCCTGCTTACTGTTTGCTGCACACCCCTAAGGGGACACGAAAAAAAAAGCAGGTGAGTCCAGGAGCCTTATTGCCAGGAAAAACTTGGAAAGCTTTTTGCTAGCATTTAAAAGTTCAGCAAAACACTTGGTCTACTGTACATTTTCCAGACTTTTCTGATGTTGTTGGGAGGGGCTTCCTACAGCACTATCTCAGCCTTTAGGAGTTTCCTCTGAATTTTGTTCTTCACCATTTACTGAGTGGTAGCCAGCAGGCTGGGTCAGTCTGAGAAAGAGAACTTAATGATGGTGTAACATTAATAAACACAATGCTGCAAGTACAAATGAAGTTGCTGATTACAGTTCCCAAAACACATCTTTACACACACACACACCCCCCCCATACAAGCATTTCTCTTGTTAACTCAATTGTTTACAAGCCTGAAATGCAACTTTAATTTTGCTGATCTTAGAAAGTAAAAGCAAATTAGAAAGCAGCCCTGCATTTCCCTCGCTACAACCTCTTTTGCCCCTTTGCCTCCAATCTTCTGTGCAAGATGCCTTTTAATAAAGTTTTGATCAAGCTCTGAAAGTTATTTGTTGATGTAAGACAAAATTTCTTAACAATCTCTAAAGAAATCTCAAAAGATGCATGCCAGAAACAGAACCATAAAAGCTGACACAGAGGGAGAAAATGCACTAGAGGGAGTTTTCTTATTCCATTAGGAATCTGGTTTATTTCAAAGGATTCTTTCTCCCCAGTCTGTTTCCCAATTAATACGTACATCTGGGAACAAAGAACCTTTAAATACATAAGATTTAAGCCAAGATCTTAGTCTCCATTCCTTCTGGCATTGCCAATAATATGCAGTCTCTGATTTCAAAACCAGAGAGAGATAACAATGTTGTATTTCCATTACTCCAGCAATGCACACTAACACGGGACACTCGATGTCCAGATCCCAGCATGGACTCTTTAATAAAGATTGAACCATTTTCCATGCCTAAGGCATGACTCCATTCATCCACACCTTCCACTATGGTATTGTGAAATAGTTTTTTTTGAAGTGTGTACTGAGTGAAGAATAGTGTACTGAGCTCTTCAAGCTAACAAAATTTAAACGAAAATTTTGCAAATATCAATCAAGCTTCAGATTCTTATCTGACAACTAAAAAGGATCTTCTGTGTTGATCTGCTGTCACCACTGATGTTTTTAGCAAAATGAAGGAAAGAAATAAACCAAACTGTGCTCAAGCTCTGAAAAGTCAGTACAGCTGAGAAAAATAAAAAGCAATTGTCATTTTTGTAAACATTAGATGGAGAGCAATGTGCACAAGAAGCATTTACAGAGTGCCAAAACATCCCTGACTTGGTATCTCTTCAGTAAGTGTTGCATAGATATTACATATTTTACTAACTGCAGTGTGGGTATAGACTTCACATTTTTACCACAACACTATCAACCTCAGGCATGCCAAGGAAGTACTCCTTTTACAGAGACTGGGGAAAGTGGGAACCTAGTGGTTGCAGCAGCTACAGCCAAAAGGGCAAAGGCTTCTACAGGGGGCACAATGCAGGCCGATTCAAGAAGAGCCTTGCAAATTTTCAAATATAGATGTGTGCCTTTAGAGGAGAGTAGGAAGAGGAGTTAGCTAGGACAGCAGGCTACAACACAAGCCATTTTCTTTCCAAGGCCCTGGGTATGGACAAAATTCCAGAAAAAGTGATACCTACAAAAAAACAAAAAAAAACCAACCAAACAAACAAAAAAAAACCAAAAAACAAAAAAAAAACAAGCACGTCTTCCGCATCACAAACATCCTCAGGCATTTCTCACAGGATAAGTTACCCTACTGACCTCAGTTCCTCCCAGTCCCAGGAGGCTGGGAGGAACTGGAGAGTCCGAGATAGCAAAGACTCAGCTGGAACAAAACTCACATGTAAACTTGTATGGGGCTGCAGTGGCCAAGAATGCCAGAAGGAAATGGTTGCCCAGTGGAGATACCTACATGATTTTGCAGCCTTTTACAATGAAGTACATATAGAATGAGAAATAAAATAGGATGAGCTCTCTCATCTCTCTCCAGGAACACTAAGTACACTTAAACCATCTCTGATGTGCATGTCTGCCCTGTTTTTAACTGCTAGGGGCAGCTATTACTCAGCTCACTGAGGTGCCTGTTCCAGTGTTGTCACTGTATCAAATTTCTAAGTTTTTCCTCTTACTTGGCTCGTATAAGGAGCTATTTTTTGCCCCCTCTCCTCATGCTTGTGAAGAATGAGGTCTTCACTCTCCCTGTAAGGATTTCTTACATGCATTTGCCTTTCTTTTTATTAGCCATGTTATTAATATTCCCAGTTTCTTCTGTCTTTTCCTTTACATTTTCTCCAATCTGTGTGCTTTTCTCTTAAAGCACAATGCTCCAAACTGAGCACCACACACCACCTAACCTCACCAGCAGTGGTGAAAGTGGAGTCCTGCACACCCATATTTCATGGAAACCATATTTTCAACCTTCCAGATTTCAACAGTCTCAGAAGGGTGATGTATTTTCACTGTGTGACTCGATATATTGCACCGATTCCCACGTGCCATACAGTGCCTGGACATTTATTTTCTTCCTCTGTGTTTATAGAATCCATTAATCTTCCCTACACCTGTATCCCTAGAGAATGCTATGTTTTCTCTCTCCTTAATCTACCTGTTCAAGAGTATTTTGAGTTCTGAGCAACCTTCTCAAATTGTGTTAGTTTTCAGTTTTCCAAATATACTGCAGCTCCAGTGCCATAAATTTTAACCCATTTCTCTCTATACTGGTAATTTTGTGTCTCAATTCAATTCAAACAGGTGGCTCCTAGAGAGTAATGGAAAGTCTGGCAACCTGTTAGCAAATATTGTAAGGCATAGCAGATGAGATCAGCTCAGTTGGTCTGAGCATGGTGCTGGTAACACCAAGGTTGTGGGTTTAATCTCTGTATGGGCCATTCACTTAAGAGCTGGACTTGATGATCCTTGTGGGTCCCTTCCAAATCAGCGTATTCTGTGATTCCTAAAGGGATCCTCCTGAAACATCATCACAGTTGACAAATACTCAGAGTGATAACCACACAAAATACTATTCCCCTCCAGGAGCCACCTTACCACGATTTCATTTACTCCAGCTTGTTTCCAATACAGACATGCAGAAGTCCTAATAAACCTGAGATGGGTTACAGCTACTGCTTCCTTCTCACCCGACAATTTATTTTTGCCAAAACAGAAAATTAGATTGAAAACTGAGGTCAAAGGAACAAAAAAACTTTGACAAAGGTGAAAACTAATTTCTTATCCTGTGAGGTCCTGTTGGTCATACAATCCTCGTTTTGAGAGCAAAGACCTGCGGCAAAGCTCAATTTGTCAGTGTAAGAATGAGCAACCTTGGAGCTCACGAAGTAATCGCATCCACATGGTCTTGGAAGGAACAGTTCCATGCAACTTGAAATACTTTCATGGTTTTAAAAGTACTGAACCTTTCATGGTTTAAAAAAACCCCCCTCCTTTAGAATGTTACAAGAAACTGCACCTATTGTATAAGACTAGAGGCATTGTGGAACAGGGATATGTTAAGTTAAATCTGAAGCCATTTCATAGTAGTTTCTGTGTGACACTTTACACCTTGGATTATACTGGTGTAACTTCCCTGTGATGTTGAGCTCCAGTTTTCTTTAGTCTATAAACTCCTCTACATATATTTGGAGACCTGATCTTGCATTCCTGGCATACTCACAATAGATGCTTAAAGTCAAACAGCATTGCAAGTGAAGTAATCTTTATAGTTTTATTAAGCAAATAATTCTTCCTTACAATGCATTTGTTGAAAGCTGGAACTAATTTCCCCCCTACTAACTTTGTCCCCTGCCACTTGGCAGGAATTCATTTTATCCCCATATTTTTGAACACAGCTAAAAATACAGAGAGTGGGGGGGAGGAAAAGTAAAAAAAGTAATTCACTATTAGTTTAGGAAGTCAAAGCATCTTAATTTTACCTTCAGTAACACTGATGATACAAGCAAATCAGCTCTGAGAAAAGGGTTTCACAGTGCATCATTGCTGGGAATTATATAGAGATGGATTGGAAGGTGCATTTTTTCCATGTCCAGTAAATACATATCCCAAAATGAATTCCACACATGCTTATGTACAAGCTCTACTTAAATCCTTCAGGTCAGATGCTCTCACAACTCTTTATGGTATGCCAGGGAGCTCCTCCAGCTGAGCTAGTTTATATTTACATTAGCAAGGAGTACAGCCCAGAAAGAGGAGTTTTGTGGAGCAAAACTAATATTGCTGAAAACCCAACATCCACAGGCCTGAGAAGTGGGTGTTATTTTTTTTGCCAATATTTAATTTAATCCCCAACCCTGAATGCTCAGTAGGGGTTGCCTTTGGTACTTAAGGTGTACTGCCAAAACATATTTTTTGGCTTTAGTTTTGCCTGAGTGCAACTGGGTTCATATACTTCTTGGTGGTTACTAAAACAGAGTAAGAAGGAGAGGCATTTCACAAGTGAGCTTTGGACTTCAACAAAAGTGCTAATGTAGATAAACCCACTGGTCAGAAGAAGTCCCTGTCTAGCTCCTCCAAACCATGAGTTATCATCTCCCAACCTATTTGAGGAGAGGCATCCTGTGCCCTGCTGGACTTTCAGGGCTGGATTATCAACGGACCAGACATGTTGCATTTGATCATCCCACATTTTCAGGATTATCACACTTATGGGGATCCATGCTGTTTAATGCATTGCTCTGAAATGTGCAAACCACATGTAGTTAAAAAGAAAATAAGCATTTTACAAGATGCTTATAAATAAGCATCTTCAACATATTTCTATATAAAGGTTTAAATAAGACAACAAAAATATAACAAGTTTGCTTAAATCAAATCATACAAATGATACTGCCATCATCTCTCTCTTCTCCTCCTAAGTTTGACAGTCTTAATTAACCCATGAACCCCATCCTGGCGAATACAAGAACCCTTCTCAATTTATCCAGAGAATGACTTGTTTCAGTGAAACAGGCTTACAACTATATCCTGCTTTTTCTTTGAGTTACTCTAACATTCTCCAAGATAAAAATGTGAGGTAAAACATTTTTCCACCTGACTGGACAGCATTTACATTACTGTGTTCTACTTTTAAAATCTATTGCTCTTTATTTTTTATTTAATACCAAGTTTACATAAATGTAGAGAAGATGAGTGCACACTGCTTGACAGTGGCTCTCAAGCTTCACATGCATGGCCAGAACCAGTCACTTAGAATAACACAGAGATGGGAGAAACGGATCCTACTCTGTTTTTGAATGATAAACATTAAGTTTTTGTCGATGTGAATGTATCTTTGCAATTTATATAGAAAACTGGAACAACTGCTTAATGGCTCCCAACTTCAAAATGCAGAAATCCAGTCAGCTGCTCCAAACAATTGTAGCTGTTCCACTATTTCATCTTTTAAAAATGAGAGAATTTGGAATAAAAGATGCATCACTTTACATTACTACAGAACTTCAAGACAAGTTGCTGGAATAAATTTATGTGAGAGAAACATTTTCAAAATCCCCAGTTCACGTGGATCAAAACCATGGGGACCTGCAGAACCCTGAAGCATAGTTCTGGTAGATGTGCGTGACTCTAAACGGAAAATTATATACAACACAGAGGAATGTTTGCCTCTGGGAAAAGCCAACAATATAATCACTTTGTTGTGTAATCAAGAGGACTTCCATCCAGTTGGTAGCAAACACTGCAGTAGACAAATAACTCCCCCAAGAACGTCTGTTTCCAGCATAATAACCATAAACAAATTATTTGTGTAAAAGAACATTGTTTTTCATAATCAACTGTTGGCATTTTAAAAGCATGCAACTCTCAGAAATTAATGACTTTCAAATCAACAGAGGATCCAGGATTTGACCTTCAAAACTGGAGAAACAAATGGTAAGCAGCATGCTAAACAGAAGAATAAATGGTAATAAGAGATTTATAGCCATAAAATTGTGCTTCTCTCTTATCACTCAAATTTAGATCACAGAATCATAGAATGGGGATGGGTTGAAAGGGACCTTAAAGATCATCTAGATCCAATCCTCCTGCTGCGAGAGGGACAACTTCTACTAGAACATATTGCTCAAAGCTCCATCCAACCTGGCTTTGAACACTTCCAGGGATGGGACATCTACAACTTCTCTGGACAACCTGTTCCATTGCCCCACCACCCACACAGTAAAGAATTTCTTCCATATATGTAATCTAAACATACTCTTTTTTCACTTTGAAGTCATTTCCCCTTGTCCTGTCTCTACGTGCTCTTGTAAACAGTCTCTCTCCAGATGCTAATGATGAATTAAATCAATGCAATTTAGAATAGTACAAAATAAATGCAGGTTTTGAAAACATAGTATTTGCTGATAATTTGGAAAAGATAAACCTGCAAATTATGGGACAGAGTTGTACAAAGCACAAGAAGAGGCCTCGATTAAAAATAAGAAAACAAACCCAAAACCCCATTGGTAAAGCCAATCCCAACTCAGCTTGGTTCACCCCAGCTTGTTATGGATTGTCCATGAGATCAGAGCAGTAGACACATCCCTTTATCAGCCAAACTACCAGTACACGAGTGATAATGAAACAGCAACAAAAAATGCTGCCAAACAGACAAGAGAACATAACCTTCATCTAAAAAAACTGCTTAATAAGTTACCAACGTCACTTGGTAACTTATTTTGGGTGAGCTCTTTTCAATCCCATAGGAGAACTTACACTGGAGCAGTAACAGTTTTCCTGACTTTACAAATGAGATGTGTTTACTCCCAGACTAATGCTTTTGCAGACTAGGAGCTCTGCCTGCATCCATCTGTAAGATACCCATGGATTACAGAAAATCAGTAGAACTGTGCAAAGCGTAACTAAAGGCTGACATGTGACACCTGCTCCTGATCAGCTCAGATCCATTTACACCTCAGTTTTCAAAGTTTATTTTCTTTTCCAGGAATGAGATCCCTCCAAAAGCACCTGCTAGTACCCTGGCAAGCGCTCTCGAGTTTTGAGGGCAAATACCTTGTTTCTAGGGTTGCGTCCCTCCTCCCTTCTGACACATGGCCAAACCGAGAAAAACAAAGCTGGTCTCCAGGGCTTTTTGAAGGAATGGTAGAAAACTTCACTTAATCCACAGTTTTGCATTTCTTACAACCCTACAGTGTTGCCACTACATGTACACACAAAGGAATGCATTCAGCAAAGAGCTGGCCAAAGCCAATTCCCCAGCGAATCACCTTTGGGACCTGGGTGAGAGGAACACTCTGAAGAGGATGAAAGAAAAGAAGCATAGGCCTCCAGAGCTGAGACACCAGCTCAATCTAACTTATCTAGCATCTCTCCAACAAAGGTCCATACACCGAGGCTTTTTGATAATAAACACGTCACGCTATGAGAGCCCTGGAGTGACAGTGAGCAGTCCGCTCTTGTAACAAACACACACGCACAATACACGTAAACCAACGCACTGAGCAAGCACACAGTGCTTGCTCAGAACCACAAGGATTAAAATTTTGTTTATGGGAAATTTGGGAGTTAAGCTGGGAAAGAGACATGGCCACTGGCAGCTTTCTTCTACTAGAAAAATGTAACTGGCTCCAGCCCAACTGCACTAAGTTACATGGATTCCTGACCACCAGTGTGAAGCAGTCCCAGACTGTGTCAAAACAGATGGTAGTTATGACTGCAAAAGCATTCAGAGGGCATTAGCCACCCTCCGAAACCCAGCCCTGCCGTCTGAGGTCCCAATTGCTGTGTCTGTGACTTGTGCTGTATAAATTGTAGATCACTATTTATATGCAGCAACATATGGTACTCTGACATTTGAGGAGTATCAGATGTACATACATGCAAGTAAATCAAGAATTCAGCACTCAGTATTTATGGCAACTTCAATAACTTCCCAGTCTACTGAATGCCACAATAAATATATGCTTTATTGTGCATAAAATATGAACTGTAATTATTCCTTTTCAATTCATTGTCATTTCAATTTACTGAAATGAGATAAAATTATTCACTGACTCTTTTAATGTCATTTTGATTTCACTAACTCAAAATCTATGTGCAAAAAAAGAAAATGTGATGTTTATGTCTACACAATTGTTGAGTTATTATTCAAGGCAAGAACTCTGGTACTATCTAAATCTTTTAGTCTCTTTCATGTTAACTTAAACTAATTATTTAAAACATCATCACTAGCTCTATATGGAATTTTACATTTATCCTCAGATTTATTATCTTAGATTTATTACCAGCTTATGGCAGTTTCTCAGGGAGGAGACTTAAAAGACAGGACAGCAGAAAAAGCAGCATTTGGAATCAAGAAATACTAGACCAGTTGACAAAGAAAGAGGAAGATGAAGAGAAAGACCCTTATTTTTAAAAAGCCCAAGAAAAATGGGGACCTGTCAGGGAGTTCTCATGAATATGTATTTACACCTGATGGGAAGCTGTACAGGATGCCCTTCTAAATATAATTTGTCTGTGTTTACTAATTCAATTGAACTTAACAATGCTCCTCTTTTTAAGGCCTTGCACAGAAGAACAAACTGTGCCTAATTAAAGCAAATCAAACCCTTGTGAAAACATCATAATAAATGTGCCAATTCCCAGACTATGAGTGGAAAGGTTAAGTGATCTTGACCTGTGCAGCTGAAGGTCAAAAAGGATATGCTAATGTGCACCATTATGTCCAATGTATGCAGATAGAGGACACAGATGATGGAAAGGTTACTGTACTTGCAGAGCTACATAAGGAGCAGTAGCTGAGTTTGACTAAGAGAAACTTACAGTTTGTAGTTATTGTACTTATTGTACAATAGGGTTAAAAATTATGACACAGTACACAAATAAGTCAAGGCATAGGCTGAGCGGGTTAGGATTGACATCTAGAGCTTTCTAGGAAGAAGCAAGATTAAAAAAACCAAAACCAAACACATCAACAGAGGAATTAATCTATGAAGAAAATTCTGCTTTAAGCTGTTGTTTATACAGGATGACCTAAGAACTTTCCCACCCTTTATCATCAGCCAGCCCTGATTTGTTAGCCATCCTGGTCTTCCTAAAACAGAGAAGTAAAAATCTTACTGAAATAATTTGTTGGGGGGTGAAAAATGAAGGAGTAACTGATGCTTATTGTCATCATTGGCACAGATACACATTTCGGGCTGAGAAGCAATGCCCTTGCTAAAGCTTGTTCAAAGTTGTTTCAGTACACACTTTTACAGATTTTGTACTCTATTCATAAATACAGACCATTCTCCATTTTGGGAGGAAAGTGGATGAAGTTCACGCAATGCAAACGATCCACAGGAGCATATTAAACCCTGCTCATGCAGACTCTGATACGTCTCCTGAACTTCAGTGAAAAGTTTTTTCATCACAATACAATGAACATACCAAAGATCCTTGTAACTTTTCACTTGAGTTTGAGACTCAGCATTAACCAGCCTCAGTTCTGAGACTCCTGAGCAGCACACTTCACTGCCAGTTTTCCTCCTTGGTGTAGAAAAATTAGCATGTGCCCTCCTTTTGGTAGAGTTGAGGTGACAGATTTCTTGGTGGGATGCACTGTGTTAAGCCTGGAGACAAGGACTACCAGAACTACTAAACTGGTACTGAAATCCTAGTGAATCCACCCTCAGACCACCTCCAGTTGAACTGACACTTACCCTTATAAGACCTGCTTCAGAAGTGAGGCTGATGGACACAAAGCACAGGGGAAAGTTATACACTTTCAGAGAGAGAAAAGCACTGTCCAACTGCTATACTACTATTATATTCAAGGAGTGATGACAAGGTTGTATTTACAGGATGTGTGATGTAAATTAAGGTACATGTCATGAGGCTCAGGTTCTAGAAAAGACATTTAACACTGTGCTATAGTTCCACTAGGTACTGAGGCTTCAGGTGGAGAAATTACAGTAATGACTTCATCATCTCCTTCCTAATTGCACAAGACTTCAAGCAGAACACTAATGCAAAAAAACCCAAACAAACAAAAAAAACCCCCAAAACCCTACAAAAATGTATTCCTAACATTCTTCAGTGTAATTTGGAAACATGGAACACAGCCAATAAAGAGAGATCACAAAGTCACATTTAAAAACTTCTAATGAGGAGGTAAAAAATTTTTATTAGGAAACATTTAGAAGCACGTAGTGACTTCACATTTTCCAGCTCACTGGATTTACAAGCAAAGAGGCTGATGCTGCAGTACCTGGATGCCAAGCAGTTCCTAGGATGTGCAGACTAGCAGAGGCTACCGTAAGTTCAGAGCAGCCAGCATCTCACAGGATCACAACTCCTCTCCCTACACACTAAATCTGACACACTTCCAGGTTAGTTCACTCTCTCCCTTCTATTTGTGGCAAAGAGACTTTTATAACATCAGTAATTGGCTGGGAAGTATTGCCCTCATTTCATCGTACTGAGTTACACTCTACTCATGCGGTATTCATGACTATTCATAGCATGAACCATGTGTAGGAACATGACACTGCAGAAGTGTCACTGTGAGAAATGCTAAAGTAAGAAGTGAGATGAGATTACAAACTCTGGGCCACTAATCTGCTATAATCCAGTTATACATTTACTTGCTCTGTCATTTTAATTCCATTTAGAGAACACATGAGCTGTGTGCAAGGCAGTGATACTACTGGTATTACACACAATTCAGGAAAATACTAAAAAAAACCTGAGGGTGATTCAGTAGCTAGTACAAAACTAGTACAAAATGTTGAAATTTTCACTATTTAATATCTTATCCAGTCTGAGAGACAGCAAAATCTGTTGCCAATTCCTGATCGCCCTTTAATTTGTGGGAATAGGTGTCTGCCACAAGACATCCCTCTTGTTCAGTTTGGACTGTTTTGACACGATACATGGAAGGAAACAGAGGTGGCAAAATCATTGAAGTAGAACACGTTCAGTGACCGGAGTCCACGTGGCTGCTTATGTCTACAGAGCTATCTCTGTACTAGAGCACTGAAGTCCTTCCATCTGAATCTCAGGAATTAAAATTCTCCCTGGGACTGTCTCCGTAACACACGAAATGGGTCTTTTGTTCACTGCCTGCTGAAATGGGATGTCTGTACATCAACCTGGAGATGGAAAACAATCTCTCCACCAAGCTGCTTCTCACGTGACTTTTGCAGTACCTGAATTCTGCCACTGCAGAATTGGGCTGTAATTTAACTCATCAAATCCTGGCACAAAAGTAGCTCATACCTTACAGGAAGGTGTCTATTCACAAGGGCAGAAGAGCAGAGCCCAAGGACAGACTGTACAGTTCACATGGAGCGTCACCTCTTATTGAACAAACTGTGGTCTTCACCATCTCACCTTTTTAAGGAACGACCTTACAAAGCTTTGAGTTTACTGAAATGATGTAACAATTACATATGCTGCTGAAGCGATACTTGACTCACAAGGCTTTTATGCTGAATGGCCTAAGCTGATTTAGAAATCTCTATTTCATAAGCTCTGGAAGGCAACGATACATTCCTAAGTGATCTGCTATGTTATAAACCAGCCAGAAGCCATTTGAACACCACAATAAGAAAAGGCTTCAGAGAGGCACACAATGTCTCCAGCCATGAGGGCTGACCATTAGGCATGGACAGCTCTTCCTTGCTCCAAAACACAAGTGGGATGCCTGCCTTGGGACTGAGCCATGGCTCCTGCACACCCCAGTGAAGCAGTCACTTCTCTTCATTACTTTCTGTATCTACAGCACCCACCAGTGATGCTACTGAGTCTTCTTTACTGACTATAGTGAGTTTCATGCAAGTGAAGCTGTATCTGGAGAACAATTCAGGCAGAATAAGTTATTTTAGCTGAGACTACAGCTGGCAGAGCCAGCCCCTTAGGCAAATTGCCTTGTAACACAACAAAGCCTCATCTGTCTGTAGTACATTGCAGCAAGCTTGCCAGCCTTTCTCTGAACAGATATTTGCTCCTTGAAGGGAATTCAGATTTTTGTTTATAGAAAAACTCCAAACTCTCAAGAGCAAAAAGCAATCTCATCACACTTGAACTGCATTTAACAGCCTTGCTGTACGCAAAAGTACGGGTGGGGGCTGTGCTTCTATGCCCTGCCTATGCAGCAGAAGATTACTGATGATAACAAGGTGAGATCTCGGAATAGATGATGATTTCACGGCCCAGCCTTGGCAAATGGTATGGGATACCACGTTTTAAGACAGGAATGTGAGTGAACCATTGGTGGCATGCAGGTGTAAAAAGAATATAAAATCAGTGTGTGATTCCCAATGCTGATCATGTTAAAATGCACGAAAACCATCATCTCTAACCAGTCACCTTAAGAATGAAGAAAATAATGAGCCAGACAGAGCAGCCTCCTAGTCAGAGGCCAGGAGCTGCCTGCTTTCAGGCAGGCTGCTGCAGGCAAAGATCCAGAGATCACGGGGTGCGCCTGAGCTCATGGGTGCTGCCTTACAAGCTGCAGGAAGCAGCATTGGGTCCCAGGAGGTGATAGCACCCACATCTCCTGCAGGAAATGGGTGCACTTCAGATGGGGAACGGGGGGAGACTGTAACCCCCACATGCTGGTAGAGTATGTGTGTGCACTTGGGGAAGAGAGTCTATAACTTCTGGGGATTAGTTAAAGCTGTTTTCTGTAAGAACTTATTAACATTAATTCAGTGTTCAGTGTCATAATTTATCTGTGGCATTACTGGTACTGATCCCAAACGAGCAGTTCATTGACTACTGATTAAATTCATGCCCTTATTAAACTGCTTTGATCCTAATTTTAGTTTAAGCTATGTGAACTGAATAGCACTCCACTGCAGCACATGTGATTCATCACTCACTGCTGTTTGTTTCTGTTATACTTTCAAGGATGAGAAAACTGATTTATATCAGGTGTTGACAAGAATTTCAAAATAAAGCTAGGGATTAAAGAGTGTTGTTTAACCAGCTGCAACAAGCCATTGCTTAGAAAAGGTGTGGACAAACTCCAAAAGCAACCTAGATGTCACTGTGGATTTGTGGAGCGCTGGTAGCGCTGCGTAGTGGAGCAAGAGGGAGATGCTGAACACCTGCGCTGAGGGATCATGTTCTGCCTTGGCAGGGACTGCAGCTGATTCAGACTCTGGTTTCTCCTGCAGGGAATCACAACCTTGGTGTAATCTAATTATCTCTCCATACATATATGTGCATTATTTCCATATATAGCTACATTTGGCTGTACCTATAGGCAGTTTACTATAATTACAGATGGCCAGAAATGAAACAGAGGCTTTGAATTTTCTCACTAAGTATGGAAAGTAATGGAAACCACAGAAGTGCTACGACTGAATAAAAAGCTTACCTTTTATTTATAAAAGTGTGTGCCAGGGAAAACTTAATAATATACACCTAATATAATTAGGAAACCAGATTAAAGACAATTAAATAATTAGAAACATTTCTTCTAGGAAAAAGTATCAAATTCCTTATGAGTATATTCTAATCACACAATTAAACTGGAATGATTTTACCCTATTAACTTTCTCTCTTTTCTTCTTTTTTGTGCTAAAATATGTAAGATCAGGAATTTGCATACTACAATAGATGGGTATGAAAAAAAGCCAATCACCCAGTGGCACAGTGGTAAGGGCTATTTTTTTTAAGCTGGATTAAATATAGCTTATTATGCTAAAATTAATGAAAAATTAATTAGGCAACCCACAGAATACAGCTTTACAATAAGGGGCACTTGCAGAGGTTTCATCTGCTTTGTATAAAAGAGATGCCTCATGACACCAGTGTTCAGAAAACAGATGGACACGAGCTGTAAACTTTAAGACAAGCTACCAAGGTATTGTAACTGTTACGTTTACACTGCAAGGAAAACAGCTTTTAGTGCATGTCCAGCAAATCCTTGTAACTCAGCCAGGCAATGGCCCTTCTCACTTTCCTGGGAGTAATGCTACTTGGAGCTGTTTTAACTTATGAGAGGCACAGCTGCAGTACTGTAGTTTTTTTCAGGCTCATACCAATGTTTTAATCAAATTCTCCCTTATTAAATCCTTATTCCCCCCTTTCAGCAGAATGGCAAAAGCACAGACACGATAAACCATGAGAATGACTTTGGGTTGTACCAGGTCTTCAGGTGAGCTCCAATGCAGCCCATGAGATGCTGCATCCTGGGGATGCGCTAATGCTGGACCACAACTCCCGACTGTGGAAAACGTGGAGCGTGACCCAGAGCTGGGGACAGCTGCAGCTGTGGGAGACATGCTGGGGAAATGGGACCCTTTCCCAAACCATGGGAAGCACAGTGGTTTCAGAGGATACATGCACTGAGTTGTTGTTAGCTAGGACGGCATAAAAAAGTGCTGCCATTTCACTCTTTCCCTTTTTTTGCACCCTCTGCTAAAACCCGTAACTCCACTGCACAATATGATGTCAAAAATGTCATACAGATAATGATGAGTGGAGCCAGAGGATGAAGTCAGACATTTATTCTTATGTGTTAACCAATATAAACTGGTTTAGGAAATTCGGTTTATATTTAATTGCATATTTTAAAATAAGCCGTAATAACCGTTGCACGAACATACAAGGAATTCAGAAGCTGTTGAATGTCTTGGCAACCTTGACGTAAATTCATATTCTACTTCTTTTAAAAGATTTTATCCAAAAGAAACACTGCATCAAGTGTATTGTTGAGACTTAACTCAGCACATGTTTTGACATCTAGGCAAATCTTGTGAGTCAGGGTGGTTGAGAAGCTCAAGCAACAGACCTGACGCTGCTGCATCTGACAAATTCACTACTGGGAGAAAGTAAATTGCCTGTCTTCTTTCGACACCTGAACAGGAGATCTCAGCCACTTGGCTTTGTGCTCCCCATCAGTACCTTCCAAGCTCTCCAGCTTCAGCACGTGGCCAGCCAGGGCACACAGCAGGGCTGAGCAGCCTCCTCTGCAGCTGGCACTGAGGTGTTCCAGGTGACATGGACGGAGCACTGAAGGAGTTTCAGGGCACTTTGAGACACCTATGCTCTCAAAGCAGCTGACAGGCACCGAAACGACATCAGTCACCTGTGAGCATGCCACAATATCACCTGTCCTGTGCTCCTCACCAAAGCACTGGCAGATTACTTCTATCACATCCAACTGGTCACCTGGAGTCATTTAGCAGCCTGAGGGGCAGATCTCAGACAGCAAGCCCAGCCTGGTCACAGAACAGGTCTGCTTCCTTGCAATTGCAGACTCTGGCACCAGAGCATTAAAGGCAAGTGGGCTTCACAGCGAGGCATAAAGATTTCTTTCTTCACAGGAACATTACACATTGGCATGACCACGTGGTGCCACCAAGCTGTGTTAGGCATCCCATGAAGATCATGCAGAATAGGACGTACTGCAATACACGTGCTAAAGAAGCAAATGCATGGTACAACAAAAACTTCATTAACACCTCACGTTAGAGGTAGTACCAGACTTGAAATACAACCCTCTGGACACATCACCATGCACAGTGTGGAATCACCAGATTCTTGCATGCAGCCCTGAGAAACCTGGCAACCCTAAGGTTCATTATTTGAAACAGTTTACATTTTCAGTTCAAGTTTTGTTTACCTGTATGACAGAATACATCCAAGCTGAGACATGCTATGAGGATTTTCCTAGTAAGTCAACAATCACAACAGAAGTCTGTTTGACAGGAATACTGCTTCACATTCACTCATTAACTGTTTCGAAATCTCATGAAAAAAATGTTAAAAAAAAAAAGGTGAGAAATCAAAGCAAGTAAATTAACCAGCCTTCCTTAAGACATGGAGTTACTACTGTTACAAGCTGTGGTGAGGTTAAAGCCTTTATCACTGGTTTCTACCATCTGGCCAATACATTAATTTTCTATATACTATACTATTAACACATTATCGATTTAGGATTTTTATACGAACCTTCTACCTGCCGACCCCAAAATATCATGTTGCACATCACAACAGAGAGTTGCCATCTGCAGGATGGTTTGGTTTTGCCTCTAACCGCTCTCAGCCACGGCACCCTCCCACTCCCAGGACACTCTGCAGAGGAACTCCCAGAGCTTGCTCCTCTGTGCAGCTATCAGCACACAGCACAGCCCTGCTAGCAAGGAAACTTGGCAGAGGCTCACAAAATACACAACTTAACAATCAAGGGCCTTGTTGAGTTGGACCTTTTATTGAACACAACTCTGGCCCTTGTCTCCTCTCTCTGTTTATAAGGCTTACCAAGTATATAAACTATTGCTCTTAAATTATGAGGACCCACATTTATGAGAGCAATTATCCTTTGTTTGTTTAGAAAGGCTATTTGTCTTTCTCCTGTCTTTTACATGCCTCCCTGCCTCCTTTGCCCAAAACCAAGCAAAATGTTTGTATTTTTATTTGAGGGTGGGCTCCATCTGAAGTTCACTTAATGAGAGGAAATCTCTGCTATAACCCTTGGATGCGGGGAGGAGCTGGAGGAGGAGATCAAGCCTTGCCTCAATTCAAATCAAAGTTAGGCAAGGGAATTGTCTGGAGGAATAGATAAAGTTTTTGCTTTTATACCTCTATAAAATTAATTATAAATTTGGGGTGGCTTGGCTTTAAAAAAAAAATTAAAAATCACAGTACACATCAGATAGTAAGTACCCTTCTGTCATTGTGCATTCGAGCAGGGTAGAGTTTGAACATCGGACTGGCCCTTCTGCAGTCTGATCAGATGGGATCGAAAGTGAAAACTCACTGCTGGGGCTTTAAGAAGACCATGCTATCTCTGGAGAATGGATTAAACTATAACTTCCAAAAGACTAAAATATGTCTTTGTAAGACTGCTCTATTCAGAATTAATACTGCCAACATAACACACATCTGAGCTCTGCAAGGGAGCATACTTGGCTGTGTGACAGTGCTTCCCAGAGAGCTGTCAAGTACCAAGCATAGATGGACTTCCTTTAACAGTTTCAGAAAAATGATCCCACATACCAGCTCTGTCATTCCCGTAACTCCAACATGAATCTAAGACCTGAAGAGTCCAGTGGCCTGCAGCCAGGCAGCTATTACCCTGAGGACCTCTGTTCTTCCTTCCTCCCCAGAATTTGCAACACGCGCCCTCTGCTACAAAAGGCAACACCCAGACTGAGCCTTTGAAATCGTGGAAAAGAAAGCTTTGCTGCCTGGAAAACCACAGCAGCAGTAGGGAAAGGAGACAGGCACGTGATGTAGCTCTTCCTTTCCTCAGGCACACACCTCCTCACTGTGAGTAACACTGAAACCGTTCTGTTGTAAGAAATGCCCCAGGTAGGGGAAATCCTCCAAGTAACCTTTCAAGTGTGAAACCACAGAGGTACCTTCTGAGAGATGAGGATGGGACGGATCTAGAGTAGCTGAGCTTCAGATCAGAAAATAGGTTTTTTTTAAAAAAAGGAAGATATTTTTGAAACAAGTGCTACAGAAATGTCAACAGAAGAGAGGACAGGGCTGGCAGGTGCAGGGAAGGATGAAGATGGGCAGAGTCAATGCACAACCAACAGCCGCTACAGAATAGAAACGCAGCACAGAAAAACCTTCCAGGGAAGTGGCTGTTGTTCTGTTCAACAAAGCTGGGCAGGAGATACTCCAGAAGTGAAATGCATTTTCTAAATTAGGGATTCTCAACACTCTGACAGGAAAAACACTTTAACTAAGTGGTTTCAGTGGTTGTTTTGCTCTCCAGGTACCAGGCACCCAGCCCCTAGGTGGGTTTTATTAACTGAAATTTAATGTTTCAGTGCAGAAAGCAGAAGAACCAAACACTTGCAGGCTGAAAGTACATTTTTCTGTTTATAAGCCAAAGTCACTAACACTCTCTAACACAGCTTCCATATCCAGATATGATTAGAAGAGATCTTTTAATGGGACTTACTGACACTTACAAAGTTATAATAGGTTATCTTTCATGAGGCAGGCTGCATTACACTCTCAACAGTGCAGCTCTGAAATAAAAATCACAAGTTTCCCTTTTCGTAGAACCTGCTTTGAAGGTTAAATGAACAGAGTTATCTTTAGGTATAAATATGAAGTACACTAGAATCACAAAACCATTTAGGTTGGAAAAGACCTCTAGGATCATCAAGTTCAAGCACAAACCTAACACTACCAAGTTCACTACCAAACCATGTTTCCAAGTGCAGTAGTCTCCATCTACATGTCTTTTAAATACCTCCAGGAATGGAGACTCCACCAGTTCCCTGGGCAGCCTGTTCCAGTGCCTGACAGCTCTTTTAATGAAGAAATTTTTTCTAAACCTCCCCTGGTGCAATTTCAGACCATTTCCTCTTTTCCATTCACTGGTTGCCTGAGAGAAGAGACCGCTCCCTACCTGGCTACAACCTTTTTTCAGGCACTTGTAGAGAGCAAAAAGGTCACCCTGAGACTCCCTTTCTCTAGGCTAAACATCCCCAGCTCCCTCAGCCACTCCTAAAACTCATTCTGTTAATTAATCATGAAAAGCATAGAGATGAGCTCATGCAAGAGCTAAATGCCATTCTACTTTCCAGAAGCAGACTTTTTTGTCTCCAATTCTTTTTTGTGATGCTGTTGTTGTTTTGTTGGGGTTTTTTGTTTGGTTTTGGTTTTGTTTTGTTGGGATTTTGTTTTGGTTTTTTGTTTTGTTGTTTTAAACCATCAACACCATTTTTATGGAGTAAGTTTATGCCATGTCCTAAATATGCCTTTTATAGAAAGCTTTGGCTGTAAAAGAGTCATCTGGTTTGATTAATAGTCATCTTGAACAGGAAATACTTGCATAATGTGAATACATCTTGGACACAGATCTGGCTCACAGTAGGTCTTTTGTGCTGCAGAGACTAACCTGGAACTGTTCCCACTGATACTGCTTTAAACAATCCTGCTGGACTGCAAAGTGAGGATACCAGCATCTCCTTCTGCAGGTTTCAAGCCATCCATCTGGAGAAGGGAATTTGCCCAAGTTCCACCAGATACAGATGAATAAGAGAAGCCACCCAATTACTGAGCTGTATAACTTGGCCTTCCAGTCAGAAAGCCTCTGATCCCTGTTACATGGCTCAGCACTGCACACTCAGAGAGATTGGAATAGAGGGCCAAAATGTGGGAAAACCTAAGGTTACTTGTAAGGCGGAAAAAATAAAACACTGCAGGCAGCAGTCTCAACCAAAAAAAAGTACCAAAGGACAGAAGAAGATCTGGTGGCTGTAATCCACTCATGTTTCCAGAAGATACTCCATTAATGACTACACTAAAAGTCTTGAAAGAAAACATGCAGCCAAAACAAGTGGGAAGATCTCAGAGGTGTACTCCTTATTTATGAGAACAGGAAATGAAGTGAGAGTTATCAGTCAGTTTTTGTCATTCAGGGAAGGATCCAGACAGTTTGATAGGCTCACATGTAATCTAGACAATGTGTTTAACAGGAAGACAGTAAGCATGATGGTAGATAGATTAAACTATTCAAGGAGGTAAAGATGAGGGCTTGCTCTGGAGAACTTCAGAAAAGTCTTAATCGCACTCTTATTGGACATTATGTTGTCAAATAATTTAATGTAGGTATGAATGGAACTCATTTGGGTAAACTTCCAGGCATGCTTACAAAAATATATAATTTTCCACATAAAGGGAAAGAGTTTGAGCTGACCATTACTATTGACAAGTGAGATCCTGGGACTGCAATAGACAGTTACACACCATAGTTTCAAGTACACATAGTCTCAAACAAACAAAGAAGGGCAAAATCAAAACTCTCACAAATGAATAAAGAACAGGAAATTAGCAATCATCATCACACAGGAAAAATACAACTCAAGTTCTGCATGCAGTCCTGCTCCTCTCCTCTCAAAGCACTTTAGTACTAGCAGAAGCAGTTCAGAGGACGATGTTGAAGACAAGCAAAAATAAGAAACAGCTTTTGAATGACCAACATTCTTCAGTCAGAAGAAGAGACAATTGAAAAAGAATATGATGGAGATCTGTACAGTCACAAGAGGCATTAAAAAGCTATACCTCACTTATTTTCTTGCACTAGAGGGCAGATGATAGAAATCAAACTAACCACTGACAGGCTCAAACCAAACAGACATGAGACGGCAATGATCTGTAGCTGGAGGATGGCAGCATTTGCAGAAATCACCTCTTCTTTTATCATATTCATAATGCTTATAGTTCCTGTTCAGCTCCATCAACATGTAAAATCTCACTCCCTCCTCTCCCATGTGGATTTTTAAATCCTGTAAGAATGCCATATCTGCACTTCCAATAAATATAGGTCTGAAAATACATTATACTGCAAAGTGTTAAGAGCCTCTGTCTCTTCTATATAGAGTATTGCAATTGTGATTGAAACTGATGAATGTTTCCAAGCCCTAAGGCTGACTGTAAGGTGCAATTAAATGCCTCCTTTTATAAGAACAGCTGGAGCCAAATGGTGGTGAAAAACTGGTGAGGGCCATAAGTCAAGAAAGTAAGCTGTGAACCAGGTCAAGAAAAGGTTAAGTTGTAAACAGGCAATCTGGCACTTAGGACTAAAAAAAAAAATAATGTGCAGCCAATTGCTTAAGTGTGTAAATATTAGGCTTCCAAATGAACATTTCTGAATAAAAGGGGAAGAAAAAACATGGCAGGAGATGAGCATTTTCTGTCAACAGCCTTACAAAGGTAAGGTAGACCTAGGTAACACACATGGGAACAGCAATTTAACTCCAAAGACTGGTGGGTGCAGTGCATAAGCAAGCCCCCTCAGCTTGCTAACACCCTAACACTCTACAAGTCTGTCTACAACTCCCTGAAAAGACTTGATTAACTCAGAAGTCATTCTAAATGATTCTGTGATAACTGCCTTCCTGAAGTTCAGAGAACCAGGAGAATAGTCTAATTTAGTCTAATTTTTTGAAATTTTGAAAACAACCTTCCCAGTCCCCATACACTGCCCAGTGGCTCAAGCTAGCATTACTCCAAGTAAATTCTGAGTTTTGCAAATTTTGACAGAGTTTTCTTGTCAGACTCTCTTACATTTCTGTCAAATGCTACCTGTAAAAACTCACAGAGAAGAGCTGTGATCTATGTCTGACCACCTGCAGTGTTATACATGAATTCTGGTGATAAAAGGAAAACTTTTATTTCCCCAGAAGGTCCTGAAGGATAAAAACATCCAGAAAATGGTTGGTATTTGGCAATACTTCTATTAAAATCTAGTCAAGGTAGAAAGGAGAATACTTTCCCAGCTATCCAAATCTCAAGATGAGCAAACAGAACTATAGTAGGTATATGGCAAGAAAAGACAAGGTTTAATACTATCAGGATCTAAAAGTTATTGCTTGTTTTTGTCAGAGGGAAAAAAAAAAAGTAATACAAAAGAAATGGCTCCCCCCTTCAGGGCATGAGAGGCAACAGAAGCTGAGGAACAGGCTCATGCAAGTAGCTCATGTACAGAAATCCCAACCTGGATTGTGGATAAAGCAATTAATTTCCAGTGAATGAAGCAGCAAAAGCTGCTGTATTCGCCTAAGGGAAAGGGAACAGGGTACCGGTGCGGGAAGGAAGAGTGATCCTCAGTGTTTATGCACAGTTTACAGATAACCATGCAGTGGCATTTTCCCTGAATATATTTATCCCCCTTCAGCATCTCTCCACTCGTGCACACACCTGAGCTTCTGCAGTAGAGACACCCCTGCAGGGCCCAGATTACCACGGAAAGGCTCACAGGCAATTCTCTGGCTTGATCTGTATTGCACACACCAAACAGTGCCCAGCTAAAGCGTGCTTAATCTTCCTTGAGTGTACTGCTGTCACTGCATCCTTTATTCACATGGAGTTACGACATCAAGCAGCCCTAGGCAGGGCCCAAGTGCAGCAGCAAGCAGCTTTTTCTGCTTCACATCTGGGAGTGCTGCCTTGGATTAGAGCTGGATTGCTAATAAAGCAGCATAAGCGGCTGAGGGTGCGCCGAGAGCCAGGGGAGTGCATGCCTGTGCAAATGCTTTAATCCCAGGAAGGAAGAAGTCAGCTTGAAGTGAAGCTTCAGTGAATTGTTCCTGCTGACCTTCCAGACTGCCCTAACTTTGCCTGTGCAGAGAGGTCACCTTTGCAACAACGAGCAACTCTATCAAGAACCTTATTTTAACAGTAGTGCTGAGAACACAGCCGGTCTGTAATTACTAAAACAAGGAAACTCCACCAAGGTGTTTTTAAAGGGCTTGGTTAGAGGAAGAAGGTAAGAAAGCAACTTAAAGAAAAAACAGCAAAACAAAAGACATAATGCCAAGAGTTCACTGGAGTTCAGTTTTCATATATTCAATACGTTTTTCTCAACACTATTGCTGTTTCTAGAATAGTCTGCTGTACTTCAGGAACAATGAAGAGCCCTATAAATAAGCTAAGAACTAGGTTCCCCTTAGGCTATTAAAAAAGGAACAGGTATCATCTGACAACTTTATTACAGGTTCTTAAGTGTAATAAACACCTGTAGGGAACAGCAGGAGCATAAAGAAACAGGGAAGTGAAGTAAGCAGGAACAAAGACATTCGTGACTTAGTATCAGAACAGGAATCACAAGATTCTAGTCTGAATCACTAGATACACAGTACCTGTAGTAAGGAGGCACACTGCCACAACACAAAAAAAAACCCCAAAATCCACTCCCTTCAATGATTTGTATAATAATTTATCAGTGAGGCAAATCACCATGGTCGGGCTGATAACTGCAGTATTACCAACGCTCAAAGAACAGATGTACATTGAAGGAAAACCTATGCTGCTCTCACGGATGTATATTGAGCACAAAAATATTATTCATCAACTCTTCTGCAGTAAAAAATACAGGAAGCTTTACTGAATCTTCACTTTTTCTCATGCAAGCCTTCTGAAGAAAAGCTTCTCCACCATGATTTTAAGAGCTGTGGTGGCCAGCCTGCATAGGCATTCAGCTGCCTAGTAGAGCAGGCAGAACCTGGCCAGCCCCATCCTGTAGGCTGGACCTGCTGAGTTGCAAGGGTGATGATAACCCATGCAGTCCCACATGTGACAGCCGAGATCACTGCCAATGCACCAGAAGAATAAGCACAAAAGGATCTGGCAAATATCTGTATCTGCCTCAGGGAAGAACATCACAAGTTCACCTGATACTACTCAATTACAGGGAAAAAAAACCAAACCAATACTGATGAAGTTCCCTCTCACCTCTGAGTCGCTCCTTTCATTTAGCCTCATCCCTTCAGTTTAGGACACTGGTCATCTTTATTCTGCATAGCTATTTATAAATAGTTTTCCATTTAGGCTGTTTATCGTGGCTTGCTTCATTTGACTAGTTTCATCTTTTGAGCTTCATGCTACTTCTTCTGGCAGCTCTGAAAGACTGCTGTCAGTAATACTGTTTAGTGTCCACTTCACCACCCACCTTAAATGCCTGTGCAAGAGAGTACCCTAATGGTGTGCTTATTAATAGAACTCTGCTCAGTACCGTTTGATTTCCATCCCTTCTTCTCCATGACCACTGCATCTTTTGAAAGATCTCACACTACACAATCCTTGCCTGTTGTCTTAATCTTCTGTAGTGTTTTCCACAATATTCCTCACTTTTCATAGCACCACTAAGACCTCTGCTTCAGAATACGTATGTGATATGTTTACCATACCTTTCATTCCCGATGGGAAATGGATTGTGGAATAGTACGCAGCACTGTTTAATTTCTTTTAAGGGTTACAGCTGCTGAATGCCATTGCTACTGCAGTAGTCTTATCACTGATGTATCTCTTTTTCTTTCTTTGGGCAGCAAGAAGGTCATCAAGCTTCTCTCATGCACTCCCCCAACCAGTTTCTTCTACCTCATGCAAAATGTGCCCTCTTTTTAGCATTCATAATTTTAATTCTTCTCTGAACCCAGGCCTAGGTCATGGAGACTAACCAATTCACAGTTTAGGAAAACATGTTACCCTCCATCCTTAGCAACCCCTCAGATCTAAAGGAGATTTGTACTGCTGCTTTATATTCCCCCTTCTTTACACTCTAATAGGCTTTTTATGGCCTCCATCACCTTTGCACATTCAGGAAGGAAACAGTACGTAATGGATTGGAGAAACAAAACTACCGAAGAGAAAAGCAGACGCTATCCAGCTTATGCAGTAAACATTTTTAACAGCTCTACAAACCCTGGAATGGCTTAAGTCAAATTATGAATTGGTTTTAAATGAATGAAAAAAAAAAAATAAAAAGGGGAAAGAAAGCCACCCTAAAACATTCTCAGTCTGGCATTTTCCTTGTCAGACAAAAAAAAAAAAAAAAGGAAGGAAAACAAAGCCAAAAGGTGTGTGGTCTGAAGTGCTGGATTCGAAGTCAAAAGCTGTATCTAACCAAAACACTCCACACAATGCCATGCAAGGTCTTGGAGTTCGGCTCTTCTGTGTACCTCTCAGCAGTAAGAGATGGTAATATGCAGCAGTTCTAGTCACCTCCACTCTTATTAAAATAACGTCTTTAAAGAGGAATGCTTAGAGTTTTAGTTGTTAGCATCAAAAGTCTTTTTCTTAACAAGTCCTATCATATTAAAGACTGAAAATATAAAGCAATCAAGAGTTTAAGGTTGAGAAGAGCTAAAAATTTAGAGGGTTTTTTAAGAACAAAAATCAGGACTTAGAAGGAGCTCACAAACTTATTAACAGCTCAAAATTTAGACATTTTGTGTTGCTTTATCTGATTTATCTTCGAATAATTCAGACTCAAGCTTTATGTGATAACCTAAAACTCCAAAACTATTCCATTTCCACTCTAATTTGATGTAACTACAAAGTTTTCCTGAACTGAGGCCTCCACTCCAACACAGGAACTTTTCATCTCTATAAAAACGCAACTGAGGAGAGGAAAGGACCCTAACATAACTGCCTTAATCCAGCCAGAGCAGCATTTAACTTCTTATGTATTTTACTTAAACAAAATATAAGTGACTCTAGGGAAAGCAACATTAATAAACATGATCACATAAACTTGGGGGTGAAACTTCAATTTTACCTTTAATAGCGTCTCTCAGACAGTAAACTTTATTATAAGACCAACAACTTAATCAGATCCTAGCACCAAAATCAGGTGTTTCATTTTCAATTTTTAATGTTTGTTCAATTGCTTCTTGGAATATTTCATGCCCTAAATAAGATAGAAAATGCCAATGAAAATGTCAGATTCTGCTGGAAACTGGACTGATGCCTCCACTCTCCTCAGTTCCAGGAACATTCTTCTTGACCAAGGAAAGCATTCCTGTTTGGTTACTGCAAGATTCCATATTTGAGAAGCAGATATATTAATGTAAGAGATGAAATACTAAAATTTGTCCAGAATGCTATTCTAAAGCTTGGGTCAGCTGCAATTTCAGAGTCACACTGCTCTGAGATGATGGCGCAAATTACATCCAATGGCGAGAAGAAAACAATTGTGATACAAGCTGATCATAGATCTTTGTATTTCTTTGGTTGCTTTAAGTCTCCATAACACTCTAGACTGTTCTCCTACACACTATCACCCTCAGCACTTATTCCTAGTATTTCCATTGAAATTTCCAGAAATGCTCTAAGGCATTTTCCTCTCTGCCCTCTTCACAGCATTTGCAGCACACAAATATGCACCGCCTGGCTTGTCCCATAAGTATACTTTCTGTTTTAAGACACTATTGTTCTTTACATGCAAACATATAATTTGCCAGACACTAATTTCTTTCTCAAGCCATAATGTCTTTAGCATATTTAAAGGCAACTCCACAAACTTTATATGCTAGGCTAGCGCATCATTAACTTTTTCAGGGATGCTATTTACATCTCTTTCCCAAGAACACATGGAAGAGCTTTTGCCCATTTGGAAATTCTTTGTGGAGCCAAGCTTTCCACACTTAGTGGAAGCACTCAGGTTTCTGGGAGCCTCCAGTTCTGCATGCTCAGTTTGAGTGATTACACCCAGACTTGCCATAAACAGTTGCTGCAGCTTCTGAAGCGGGGCACAGCGAAGAGAATGACAGTGCATCCATAATCTGCTCTGACATCGTAACGTTTCCACCAAAGTGTGAAAAAAAAAAAAATCTCGACTTTGAACTGCAACTTTGTGTGGCTGAAGAGTGCAATGAAAAACAGCAACTTATGGCCTGCAAGTGCAGTTTGAAGACAACTTTGCTGCAAAAGCAAAAGGAACTCCCCTGTCCCTGCAGAGTCCAGACTGATCACGAGTATACAGCACAAGAGAGAAGAGGTGCTCCAGTTCTGTATGGTTAAGATTTTGCCAAAATACATAAATAATGGAAGGGAAGTAAAAGCTGCCATTCATATGCAAGGGTAATCTTCGCAGTTCTATGGATTGCTATTAAATAACAAAGGACAAAAAATTCACAGGGAACATAATCTTGTCAATGAATCTCCTGAACTTTTGTTTCACTTCTTGCTCTAATGGTGTTGAAAAAGAGTCTTGCACCCACAAGCCTGCCCTAAACTCAGTACCCATCCTATGGAAAATCTAATTTATTTGCAAAGATGCATGGTGGCTATAAAATACATACATTTTTGTTATGTAATAAAATGTACATGTACATTCATGTACATTTCACCCAGGCACAACAGCTATTGAAATTTTTTAATTACTGCAATAAATTTTGTACCTATAAAGGGGAAAAAATTAAAAGCAATTACATCCTCCTTCTCTAAAAGCCAAATAGTTCTACAAGTAGACAAAACTTGTGCACAAAGTATTGTACTGATGGGCTTATCTCCCAAGTATACTGCATCACACATAGGCACAAACCAACTCTTTTCACATTCTCTGGAAAGAAAAACATGAAATTCCTCCACTCCATTACCTGAGTTTCTGGATGACTCAGACATATGTTTCCAGTACTTCCAATAACTTGACAGGATCGCATGTTTCTGCATTCTTTTAAGATTACTCAGACCAGAGAAACTATAAGACAAGTTGAAGGAACTACAACAGCATTATTTTGGCACACACAGGGACAGAAAGGCTCTCCAAAACCAGGAGCATTAAGGAACAGAAAGAAATTACTCTTAGAGAAAGCAGCTCTGTAGGATTTAACGCAAGCTCTGAGGGACAGAGGAGGTGAAATGTTCCAGGGGATTTCTCGCTATCTGCAGAACACTTAATTACTTCAAGGACAGCTTGTTTCTGCTCTTCTGGATGCTGCAAACCTGTCACGCCACAGGACAGATTTACAAGATGCATTTCCTTCAGTGCCAAGCCAGATGCAGGAGGTCCCACCCTGTCAACTGGGTGGATTTGACTCCTCGTGTAACCACATCGTTCCCAGGATTGCCGAAATGCTGCAGTTGTTAGAGCATCCTGTCGTGTCACAGCACTGCACGGCTCGCACAGCTGCGCCCGGCCTCGCCGCAGTCTGGCTCTAGCTCACGCTCGGGGCAGGCAGCACCACGGTCTCTTCTCTTGCATGCCAGAAGAAATGGATCAGTGAGCCCCAGGTGGGATGTGCTGTGCAGCAGCCAAAATGAGGCCAGTTTTAAGAGGCCAAAAGCAGCCCTTTGAAGTGTCAATAGACGTAATGCTCTGCATCGTGTCACAGAGTTTTCTGCCACGGATCACAATGAAACTCAAGGTTTGCTGCAGAGAGATGTGATCTGTAACTCCGCTGTCATGAGCTCGAGCGAGCTATGGCAGCCACTGCGCCTTCCTCACAAGTGAGACATGTTGCAGTTGGGATATATGAAGGAAGAATGAGAAAGGACACAAGACACAAATCAAGCACCAAAAGAGACCTTTGGAAAGCCAACTTATGACAATGAAACTCTTAACATGAGGGTACTTACAGACATCTGGAAAAGGATTTCCAGTGCTTAACCTTTGCTTTCAAAAACAGAATATGCAGACATTGGGAAAGAGATGAAGGTAGAGGTTTTGAACCACTCTCAGCCTCTACAGGCTTGTTAGATAGATGAAATTATATATTTTTGTTCCTCAGCAAATGTCTTTTAAATGACTAGTGTAGCACCACTGCAAACTATCCACAGGGAGAAATACCTAAGTAGTCTTTCTGTTGCCATGTATCTACTCCAGACACTATCCTTGCAACTCACAGAAAAAATAAATTGTTTAGTGAGTTTAGATGACTGTTAGAAGGAATAATTTCTGCCGTCTTTTTCTTAATCTTAGTAAAGTCTTTTCCCCTTTTCCATGTAAATAAAATTACATGATTTACAACCGAGTTCAAGTTATATTCATAATCTTTAAATTCTGTTTCTTGAAACTTGGTATATAAAATCCCAATTGCTTCTGAGAATTAAAAGAGAAAATGTACATAAAAAGCTTAGCACAAAATGCTTAAATCCAGTCTTATTTAGCAAGCACATGTTCTACACTGTTGAATGGGTTCCAGAATGAAGCTTCACATTATTTCCAAATAATCTTTACTGTCCTATAAAGCAGTCCATCGAATGAACTTTTTGGATTGGACACATAAGCAGATAACACAGACACATTTATTTAATGCTGTAACTGAAACCAGGCATATATTCAGTATAAAACTTACCCTGAGGGTCGAGAATTGCCAAATGCCTAGGTCAATGAAATGGGAAAATGGGGCAAAATATTGAGAACCCTGGGAAACTAGACCTGAAGGCTCCCACCCCATGAGGCACAGAATGTACCAAACTATATCTTAACACCAACTCTTATCTTAACACCAACTCTTCCAGCTCTGAGTGGGGTTTAAGACATCAAATTTCATTTTGTCCTGCTATGATGGGTCATCTCACCAGCCTTTCTTAAAGATGCCGCAGAATAATGGAGCAGCAGTTCCAAACATTCCTGCATACTTGATGCTGTGAAAAAGGCTCTGTTGCATCCACTGTTCTCTTGGTCAACAGGACCAAATAACTTTATGTACAGCACGATCAGGACAAAAAGAAGAAAGCAAAAAGCAGATGTGCCACCCTCAAGTCCATCAAACAACTACTTGTGTGCAAAAATGGAGGCTACAAGCCTGTCATTCAAGTGCTCAATCAGTCTCTGCCTAGAGTGTGGTGCAAGGCACAACCCACCCAGGCCAGATTTGTAAGAAGCAAGTCACATGCTTGATCACTGGTAAGGGGTACTTGGGATGGTACTTCCTAGACCAAAGTACCTAGCGTGTTTATTTATCACAATTTGTGACATTTTACCTTCCTGTTCCACAGAAGAAGACAGAAAAGAGACTATGTAGCACTTGCACTGCTAAAAATGGCTTAAGTTCGCTCTCAAAGCACTGTCACAGCACCTGCACAACCCAGAGCAGGTGCTGGCCAAGCAGAAGCAGGTTGAACATCTGACACCTGACTGGCAAAGTGGCGATGTACCACCAGCTCACTTCAGCTAGGTCCAACTGCAACAAACCATCCTGACCTCAAACCTTTCCCCATCTCTGGGAACACTTTGAATCAAGCCTTTGGTTTGCTAAATTCATACAACACCAGGCATATATTAATGCTTTAAAACTCTATGTGTCAAAAGGAACTAAACACCTCTTGGGCTAACATTTTTTTCCGAAACACTTTGACAACACTTTGATGGTAAATCCCACTTGCAAAACAATCAGAAACATGACAGAAGCAGAGGCTTGCACCTCCCAATAAGCAATACATGTCATCTGCTGAGCAGAATGCCCTCTGGGAAACTGGGGTAAGAAACCACAGCCAGTAGATGCCTGAATGAACACACAGTTGATAAAGGCCAAAAATATCTAGTCACTAGAGGGGAAAAAACCCAAACAACCCAGTGATTGCTCAGTCTGGACAGAAGCTGGAAATAAAAATTCATATAATGTTCCACTGGACACCAAAACAGAAAGCAAAAAAAAATTAGACTCAAGAAGAATAATGATCTTAAGGTATTTCCAACACTCCTCCCTCCTCCCAGACAGCCTCTCCACAATCCACAGGCAGTGTAAATTTCAGGTCATGCTGTTTTCCATAATAACTCTGTGTTTGTCCACCTCTCCTCCTACTTTATAGTCACCCATCACTCCTGCTGTCAGGTGGCTGGACCAACAAGCTCTATCTACACTCCAAACAGTTGTTAAACTGTTAATGAACTGTGAAGACTGCTGCAGGCTATTCTGGATCTACAGAACAGCTTGTGCATCCAGAAACATGTATTCCTCCCACCCATTATTATTATTTGCTCCAGAAAATAAATTACCTCTCCTCACAAATCCCTCCTGTGAAGCTTCAAGCACACTGCTCACGGAAAAGTGGGTGTTGCAAAGCTGCACCAGGAAGACACTGCTCACTGTTGCCCTCCAAGCCAGCAGCAGCCTCACCTCCATCTGCTGACAGTCATTTCTAATTGTTTTCCATCCCTGATTACTTAATGCTGCCAGGCAGGCCCTCCTCAACCCCATGTAATTTACTTAAGCAATGGTATGATTCATCCTGCACAAGGTCTTTAAGCAATGTGGGTTATTTTCCACGCTTGTACTGACACTAAAAATTTCTCAATTGTATTTCCTTTCACAGACCCCGGACTGTGTATTAAGGCATCAAATATCATCAGTGTCCTCCAGGCTGGTGGTGCTCTTGGCTAACCATACTGATCAGACCATGGCCAAAGTGTGACCGAACTGTCAAATACGTCAGTGGTAAGAAAGATTTTAAATCCTGTCGGGAGATATGACCTATCCAAAAAATGCAATAAATAGGGGGTTTATTTTTATTTTTAAAAAACGTATTAGGCGGTTGCTTGGTTTCACTTAACCTTTCAAAAACACTGTTTGGTGGTTTAAGGAAAGAAAAACTGATGTATTCTGCCAATTCCCTCTAATTCATCTATTTCCTTGTTCTATTGTGCTCCAAGTGTCTGTTTCACTTTTTAGCAATTAAGCTCAGAATTTCTATGTTTTTAGATGCCTATGCACTGAAGTAGTATCCACACACACCAGGAGAGACTGAATTGTACTGTGACAGCAAGCAAGGCAGTTCCCACCTGGCAAAGCTCATATTCCCAGGTGCTGCAAGTCCTTCAAGGCCCAAGTGGGGTAAGGCTGAGGTGCTGCCACTGATCCAGCCTAGGAACCTAGGCTCTAATCTTTGCTCACCTCTCTCCTGGAGTCTGTCCAGTGCAGATGCAAGTGACTGCACCTGTCTATTCCAGCTGGTAAAAACCAAAAATGTTTCTAAAAGGTGTAAGTGAAATTAAGTGCTGCCTGCAGTTGCCCTCACGTGGGATATGAAAACATCACATACCAGCATACTCTCTCATATGTAGGAAAAAATACTGATTTTAGTTCTGAAAGTTCCCTGTCTCCATCATCACACAAAGTAGCATCTGTTGGAAGTGGCCTCATAAGGATTCAAGATACACAGCCTCTCATATATCCTAACACTCTTCTTGGGATGCCCATGGAATACAATCCAGCAAGGAAGCCCTACAAATATCCTTACATGACACATACAAGACAAGAAATTCAGGGGATCTGCTGTTCAACCGGAAGGCAATTGCAAAGGTACTAGATTTTTATCCCTGTTTTGTGGGGGAAAATGTATATAATCCAATATTATCATCTTCCATGAATAACCACAACAGAGTTGTGGTTTGGTATGAGGAAAGGGAAATATCAGGCAGGAAGATAACACTGTCTCTATTGGCACTAACGTAAGCTCGGCTAGCATACCACTCTGTTCCACAGTCCACAACACAAATTGTATGGAAAAACTGGAGAGAGATCAGTAAGAGCCACAAAAGAATGACTAAACCATATTTCAGCAGACTAGGAAATTCAAGCAGCTGAGGATATTTATCTTACAGAGAAGGTCCAGGATAACCGTTTGTAAGTGCCAGTAGGAAAAGACAGATTTCATAGAGGATCACTCAGCTTTGGATGTAAAACATATAATTATGTATAATGTTTGGAAATTGCAGTAGACATTCTTATTGGAAAAAAATATTTATTTTCATTTTAAAAAACCCCATCAAATCCAATGAAGCTCTGGAACAACTTATGAGATGGATTCCCTCTACCCATTTCTTTTAGCTGATTTTCAAAGTTCTGAAAACAATACACTGTTACATAAGGAAGTAAAGGTCTGTGTTTCCTGTCCATGCAAGAGGTAATATGCACCCATTACAGACCCTTCTGCAGTGAGAAATGAATAAATTCATAGAAACTTGAAAGATATTTTGCAACCTCTTCAAAGAGTTTGTTCGTCTTTTAGAACCACTACCAGTCAGGTCTGGAAGTAATTAACATTATGCTGATATTTGGTTTCAACTTTTTAAGAAAAATTATTCTGCCACCATCTTTGCAACCACTTAAGCAATGTCCCTGACTAACTACAAAGAAAGAAAGAGGAATGACAGAAAGGGGAAAAGAAAGCAATATATTGCCTTATTTCAACTGCCAAATGCAAGAGCTAGGATACCAAGAGGGCATCTGCCATTAAATAATTTAATTTGCTAACTTTTCAAAAAAAAGGAATGAGTAGTATTTAATTTGCATTGTAGTTCAGTAAAATCTGGAGCATTTGGTTGTAGGAACCAAAAAATTCCCAACACAGATCATAGAATCATTTAGGTTGGAAAAGGCCTCCAAGATCATTAAAAGTCCAATCTTCTACCTAATACCACCATGCGCACTAAACCATATCATGGAGTGCCACGTCTGTCTGTTTTTTGGACACATCCAGGGATGATGGTGACCTCACCACTTCCCTGGGCAGCCTGTTCCAATGCTTAGCCACATTTTCAGTGAAGAAATTTTTCACAATATCCGATCTAAACCTCCCTGGCACAGTTTGAGGCCATTTCCCCTTGTCCTATTACTTAGCTGCCTGGGAGAAGAGGCTGACCCCCACCTTGCCACAACCTCCTTTCAGGTAGCTGTAGAGGGCAATAAAGTCTCCCCTGAGCCTCTTTTTCTGCAGATGGAACAACACTACTACCTTCAGATGCTCTTCATAGGATTTATGTTCCAGGCCCTTCACCAGCTCCGCTGCCCTTCTCTGGATGTGCTCCAGCACCTCAATGTCTGTGTTGTAGTGAGGAGCCCAGAAATGAACACAGGATTTCAGGTGTGCCCTCCCCAGTGCTGAGTACAGAGGGACAATCACTGCTCTGGTCCTGCTGGCCACACTATTGTTGATAAAGGCCAGGATGCCACAGGCCTTCTTGGCCACCTGGGCACGTGATTGCTTATGTTCAGCCAGCTGTCTCCAGCACCCCCAGGTCCTTTTGCAATGGGCTGCTTTCCAGCCACTCTTCCTCAGCCTGGAGAGCTACCTGGGGTTGCTGTGACAGAAACCATGCACTTCACCTCGTTGAACCTCACACCACTGGCCTCAGTCCATCACTCCAGCCTGTTCAGATCCCTCTGCAGGGCTTTCCTGCCCCCCAGGAAATCAACACTCCCGCCCAACTTGGTGTTTTCTGTGAACTTACTGAAGGTGCAACTCGATACCCTCATCTAGATCATGGATAAAGGTATTAGACAGGACTGGCCCCAGAAGTTGGGCCCCAGGGAACACCCTTGGAGACCAGCCACTAACTGGATATAATTCCATTGACTCCAACTCTCTGAGCTCAGCCATCCAGCCAGTTTTTTACCCAGCAAAGAACACACCAGATGCTCTTTAGCCAACTTGCATCCTCTCATTTCATCGTGTAGACCTCTGCCTTCCCCTCTGCGAGGGCAAAGTTGCCATTCTGGAGTATCTGAAGAGCTGTGGCTGCTCACACATCCAACACTCATCCATAGAAAGGGAGTCTGCTCTTCTGGGTTGTTCCCCTTCGACCACACCACAGCCTGCCAGTGGGCCTCCCTCCTCCACGGCCTGAGATGTCACTACGTGTGTGGCACAGGAGCCAGCTCACCACAGCCTCTGGCAGGGAAGGGAATCACACCACTGCTAAAAGAGAGGCCTAGGGACTCGGGGGCTGTGAGCCAGCAGATCCCAAGAGGCAGCCTGCTGCCCCTGCCACAGCATAAATCACTGTGCAAATGCAGAAACTCCAGACCCTACAGCTAGCGACCGCTGACAGGAACTGCCCCTGCCACAGCATAAATCGCTGTGCAAATGCAGAAACTCCAGACCCTACAGCTAGCGACCGCTGACAGGAAGCTGTTGTCGTATGATGCCTCACCAGTCCCATGGCAGATCTTAACAGAATATCCTGGCAAATCCCAGAGGGGTCACCAACAGCCTGGAGAGCTGATTTTTATTATATTTATATATGTTTATATTTTAAAATATATAAATATATTATTACATAACTATGAAACACGTTTCATTAATTCTTCTCACAAAAGTTACTGAAATGAAATAGACAAATATCTAACTACCTCCTGCACTAGTTGGCCTTTACATCTAGATTGCATGAGATTTTGCTTGCATTTTAATCAAGCCTGAAATTTGATTATAAATTATATTTACGATATACCATCCATAATAAAATTATATATAATAAACATATGAAATATTATAGTTACAGTATTATACAAAACATTTCTTATAAAATATAAAAATAATATTCATTGGACTTCCTTTACAGCAACAATTTATTAATTACAGTACCCAAGATATCAAACTAACCCAATGAAAATTTCAAAATCTAGTTATGACAGAAAGGAGCACAGAGAAGGAAAAGTGAAGATGATGAAGGCTCTGCTTTGCATCACGCATGTTCCCTGACAGGCTGCAGCTGCTACCTCCATTCTTCCCAACACCCGGGGAAAGAACCCAGCTTGGCACTCCTTTCCACTCTGGGTAGCTTTGCTCAAGCACGAGAAAGCACAGCATCACTCAGCGAGGCTGGGCTGTCTTTGAAGGCATGTACAGTTATATAAACTAAAAGGAGACTCCACTCATGCCGTGCAAAGCCAGAAGGAGCCATGTGAAACCAGCTCCCTGCCAGCACAACGTGGAGCACAACCCAACACCACTGACTGAGCAAAGCAGGAGTCTGGAAGAGACTAGAGAGGCTGAGCATACTGCTGGCTAGTCACTGGCTTATGGTTCCACTTGTGAACTTACTTGCAAGAATCCAGAAGGGAAAAGCAGGCTCATGTATGTATAAAGGCATGAACCATCTGCATTTGGAAATTACTTCACCTATTCAGAATCCAGGGGCCAGCTTGAAGAATACAAACTTGGAAAAAAAAAAAAAAAAAAGGAAAGAAAAAATAAGACTATGAAATAATCTGGCAACTTTCT
This sequence comes from Oreocharis arfaki, assembly GCA_013398015.1. Taxonomy (NCBI): domain Eukaryota; kingdom Metazoa; phylum Chordata; class Aves; order Passeriformes; family Paramythiidae; genus Oreocharis; species Oreocharis arfaki. Next base: position 652,533 of record VZRR01003716.1, on the reverse strand, counting down.
GCTCAGGAAAGAGCTGGGGGAAACATATCCCTGCTGATTATGTGCCTAATAGCTCCAAAAGCTGTGTTCTGTATCAAACAAATCTGTACAGCACAAGACTGTTTGCAAAAGGGAGGGCAGGTCTTTAATTGACCACTTTCAGAATGATGTAAGAGTTTTAAAAAGGAGTGAGAAATTCATGAACCCGATTCACGAAATTAAAAAATTGCAGCTCATAATATAAAAATACACATGCTGTTAAAACCTAGACTGTTCCTGTACTACAGAACTTCCACGTGCCAAACTGTGAGACAGTATGTGATACTGTTGAGCCACGTGAGAAAAAAAATGGTGCCACCAAAACCAAAATATGACAAGAACAATGGATGCTTCCCTATTACTGCCCAAGAGACTTCTACGCTAAGGAAATTACTGACCAGATCTTTGATGAATGAGGACCAAGATCTCCATGTTTTCAATATTTCCACGATCAAGCCTGCAGTTAAACCATGCTAAATGCAGTGACCCCAGTTAAGAGTTCGACTACATATTTTTTGTCTACTGTATTTTAAGCAAGTCCTGAAGATGACAGGAAAAACCCTGTTCTTTTCATACTTAACGTTAAATACATCTTAAAGGGCATCCAGAAAAAAAAATATTAAAAGCCTTGTAACAACCAGTGCAACTTTTCATTTAACAACTTTCTGTAGTCTTGGGGACAACTGTTTCTAAAACCAGATGAACAAAAGCGGTTTAATCCTTTATTTTAAGAACAAAGGCAGTGTAATCTAGTCATTAAATATCTGATGATGTGGTTTAATGACATGTGAAGAAGTGCCTTGGAACAGGCTGGGGAACATGTGCTAGCAAGAGCACAGATTCCCATGTTGCTGTGATGGAAATAAAAGCCATGCCAGGCCACTAAGGCACTTGCAACCATTAAGCCTTTAGCAACAGAGATCAGATAGCTGGATATCCTAAATTAAAAAATCTACTTCAGAAATAATAACATTTGTGAGAAGTTGCTAGAGAGGAAAAAAAAAAATGAGGCAAAGATACATCATAAACACACAGTAATCTCAGAGACCTTTCCCTCCAATTTAGTGTTAACTGAAGTTAATGAAAATAGGGGATATATAGGAAAAAAGAATTATTGCTAGCCTAATACACAGAGTGGTACCTACAGGCTGAATTCTGCAATAGCGTATTATGTAACACTTAAAATGCTAACATTTGGATAGTAAAAAAAGTGAGCAAGAAAACAAAGAAAGTAAATATCGGCCACTGAACCATAGGTGAAGCTTCTATTTCATTAGAAAAATTTGAAGGAAATCTTCTAATCACTGACCATGCAGTTATAATCACTTTCTATTGCAGTTGAGTGCGTGTGGAAGTGAAAATTTTGGTGATGTACTAAAACCATGAACAGAAATGTAAGCAGCCACCTTGTCTAACTCTGTGCGTGCACGTGCACCCCCATATTCACATTTGGTAAATGTGAAAACACTGAAATGCAGAAATATTTAGATGATGAAGCAGGGGTAAGGATTATTTGTGCCAGCATTGCCCAGAAGACTAGTTTCCTGCATTGAAACCTGCCTGAACACAAATGACCACCTGTACCTGAAATAAACTGTTACCATCTAATTGCAGACTTTTATTATATTCTGCTTCCCCTCTCCGTGTTAAATATTTAAAGGACATCCAAGGGAAGCACTTAGAAAGGTTTTAGATACAGAAAAATCACGGTGTCCAACATGTGTTTCAACCAGCACAGTAAAATTCCCCCCGCCAATACTAGAACTATTCCCGATATAGTTGATACTTCTTTTTTAAATTAGCCACAAGAGGGAGTCAACAGTACTTGAATGCCAACACCACACCCTCCCCCCAGCAGAACCAAGACATGGTGCTTAAAAAAAAAGAGTTTAAATAAAACACATTCTAAAGATCTCAGTGAGATCTTTTAAACGCACTTCAAGAAAACTAGGAGCACTAGCTATGGTGTAAATGGGACGCTTCAGTTTCTTCATACGTGAATTCATACTCACTTCTTCATACATGAATTTGAGGGTGAAAAGAATGTCTGTAACGCATAACACAATGATCCAGACAGCACCTGATGGGATGTTTCAGTCACTTCACAGCACCACCCCACACCCAGCCTTCAGCAGTGGTACCAGTGGTTTAAACTACCCAGCTCTGAGCCCTCGTGGCCTCTTGCACTGACTCAGGACCTGTGCACACAAGAGCCATCCCTGCCCTGGGTGGCACCGAGTACCTGGCATGGAATAGTGCACTTTTGCTCAGCCTCTGCAATGTAAAATCTGTGTGTGCTTGTCAGGGCATGACCAGGCAGGCAGGCAGGCCCAAGCAGGAAATTCTGCCTTTTGAGTTGCATAAAGAGCAGGGGCCTCTCTAAGAGGCAGGCTGGGACACCTCAAAAAATTTTACAGTCCACTCCACACCTTCGCAACCTGAGCAACCTGGAAGCTGACCACAAGCTGTAGATCTGGTACCCACCTCTATAAAGTAGCAATATGTTGGAAGAAATTAAAATAAAATTAATTGAGGAGTCTGAATGAAAATCAGATCTGTTTCTTTTCTCAAGGTAAGGTCAGGACGGAAGTACTTGACTCTTTAGCCTCTTTGCCACCTCTTTCTCTTGTATTTTGCCTTACAAATAATTCCTAATTGGATATAACTTGCCTTATTAAAATAATTTTAATCCTCACTAAAAAGAATTTAATTCTGTGGATAGCTGCTTTAAGCTGGAAACAATACTTAAAGCTCAAAGATATAGTATATTCTTCTCTTCATAATTTGCCTACATAAACAAAGTTTTGTTCTGTCCATTCCTACATTTACTTTGAGCTCATAAAACAGAGAACCAAATTAGAAATACCAACCTTTGTTTCAGTGACCCTTCGTTTCTTACACTTTGTTTCTCCCATATTTCATCTCCCCCAGTGTATTTGTGAGAAGGGTAAAGAACCCCACCATTCCTATTATGAAGTGTATTTCTGTTCATCTGATAAAACAAACTGCTTTCTCAGGATGTCTTGTAATCACATTTCATGTTCATGGTCTTCATTTCTATTCAGATGTTCATTTCATCCTATGAGTATGCAAGTGACCACTACTGACAGAAGCACTGGAGATGAGCTTGCTTTAAATGTACCAAAAAAACCCAGTCAGAGAAACCAAACAGCCTCTCACGCACACAAAACAAACAAAAACCTCTTTGAGAGTTTCTGCTGGCTGAGGCAATAGAGGAATTTCATCACTAACAATGTTCACAGTACGCAAAATAATTCTGGACATAATTGGTACTTTGAATTGTCTTCTAGCCTGGTGATTTATGATACAGGATGCTTTTAAGTCCAGATCCCACTGAAAGACTGATTTCATAATCATGATTTTTTTGGTGAAACTTCCAAAGTTCTCCCAGCTACAATGAAGCTACAATAGAAACCTTTAAAAAGTAAAGATTTATCATCATTAATTGCCACAGAAGATCTCTCTGCACGGAAGGCCACACGACAAAGCCCACAACGAGCCTTAGGAGGCCAGTGAAGAGAAGAGAACAGCTGGGTACCCACGCTGGAGCATCCATCGCATGTAGAAAGTCCATGACATCCTATCCAAACAGGAGAGGACCAAACAGGTATGAGGCAAGACGTGGCCATTACCCTTTCCACCTACATTTTTCCCACAAGGATTGTTTCAGATTTGATCAGCATTTGAACTAGGAAACAGGCTGCCAGCATTAAGGGATTCTCTATCACCAGAGTTTAGCCCTTCTGGGAACAAACTTACCTACCCATTAATGCATTCCCAACACTTAAAGATGAAGACTACAAGAAATACTATCAAGTGTTATGCTTGATGACATCAAATGTTCCACGACCTCAGCAAGGAACAGCTTTTGCCCCAGGTCAAAGCCAGGCATACATACCGGGCGCATTCTCCCCCTCTTCCTCAGACCCACCAGAACATGCCAAGGCTGGGGATAAACAAGCACTCCGTGTTGGGGACAGAAAATCCTTTCACTCATGTGCCTGGATAGTGCTCTCTGCTTATACAGTCATAATGGCTCAAAGAAAATTCCATTCCTGTATCCTGCGACGCTGGATACACATCCTGCAACAGACAGCACACCCAGTGGGAGGAAAAGTCAATGTCCTCTCCTGGAAAATCTGCCTTCAGTTGTCTCTCCCATTTTCTCTGTGATCTGAAGTAATGCTCTGCAAGGCTGAATAAAGACTACAATTACAGATGTCTTTGTGTGCCATATAAAAGATAACTGATGATCATTGCCCTCTTCTTCAGGGAGCCAGTGCATGGCAGTGGAACCTAAATCAGCTCAGACAAGGGGTAGGACCAAGTAGGCACAATGCAGGAAGCAGGCCACTCATTTTAGCTGCCCAGCTCACTTGGAGCTTAACGCAACTTTGAATTTTAGCATGGCAAAAGAGCCGAAACCACATAAACCCATCAAGTTTTACATGTTTCCAGCCACAAAGAAAAAACTGACCTAGATTCTCTCATTCTTAGATCCCCTCACAGTTCTGGCCAGGTTTTCAGAGGGTTGCTAACCTTGGCTGAGTTAAGGGTTTATAATGAAACACTAAAACACAAGTACGTTTGAGCTGGTTCAGATTTTATTATGGATGTTTTGGATGGCTGTAATGCTAGAGTCAATTCAGACATTCTGGGTACTTTTCATCCAAAAATTACTGCTTGGAAAAAAAATCCCATGTTTACAATAAATTAAAATCAATCATTATTTTGAGCTTGATTCTCCACTCCACCATTCCAGAAGAGCATTTGGTTTAAGACCAGGCTCCTGAACTCGCAGTGAATGTACCTTGGTTTTATGTCCCCTTACTACAATAATGAAAATAAACCATTTGTGAAAAAATGTACTTGAAACTTCAAAAGAAGCAAAAATGTAGGGTGACAGACATGAAGGAGATGAGTAGAGAAATAAAATTCTAAGAGAAAAGTCAGAAAAAATAAAGCCAGAAATTAAAAATATATCAAAAGTAGTAGAAACAAGACTCTAACAGTGTAAAAGACAGCATCTTCAAGCTTGTGAGATGACCCACTGCATTGAGACACATATGAAGATACACCATTGGGGATATCTCATGAGGGTGAGGCTCATGGTAATGGCTTCTTAATTAATTTGCTAATTTAACTAAGAACTTCATCCTCAAAAAGTTTAAGCAATGACATACCTCCACTGCCAATCCACAGCTCTGGAAGAAGTGGAAACACACTTACCTGAGGTACTGCCAATGCAAAGCAGCACTTTTAACATGCTGCTAAAGCAGTACAGGCCCTTCTCAGAGGGCTCAGAGTAACTTGACATTGAGAGTATGAAGGCAAATGAAAACTACCATGAAGACACCATGCCACAGGCTAAGTAATGAAGTAATTATTTTGAACAGGTGAAGTTTTTCATGCTTTGCTTGATAGGCTGCCAGTTCTGTTAGCATGTAGCATAGACTGATTTTTGCCCTTCAGTCAGAAAAATGACTTCAGGTAAGGATGCAGTAGGACAGAGGGAGGAAAAAAAGGAGTGAACAATACTGACAAAACACTCTAACTCTGGAGTTCTTCAGAAATCAGATTGATGTCTGATGCTATCTTCAAAGCCATTTTGCACTTACTTTAAATTCTTCTTAAGAAAGCAATATTTTCTCCTAAAGAAAAACTTAAACCCAGTTTTCCATGTTAAACTCCCCCAAACTGAGGTTGCAAAAAGTAGTTCTATAGCAGGCATAAAATATGCTATACTATGCAAATACTGTGCATACCTTAACAATAGAGAGTTCAGAGATGCCTGTTTTCACTTACAAATAGGGACAGGGTAATTCTCTGTTAATTTTGTCTGCACTTTATTGAAATAGTTATGAAAGGAGGAAGAAAAAGCATGCCTCAAGCTTTGCCAATATCCAAACAAAACAAACAGCAGCAGGGTTTTGTTTTCACTTAAGTTTCATTATAGTTCCTATATAGAGAATTAGTGCAACTTAAAACTGGTTTGTATTTAAACCCATGTGTATGACAAGACTAGCCAACATGCTCATCTGCTAGTGGAAAAATTTTGTTCCTGCCATTGTTTCCTCATGTAATGTGTTTTCATATATTCTGGGAATCTCCTTCCTAAAACAAAAGTAGATCTTAACAAATTAGCAGAGCTGAACCAAAAGCCCAGTCAAGAAATCTGAACATCCAGGAGTTTGCAACTGACTTTACAATTCTATGGCTAATGTTCCTCCACTACGATAACTGAACTTGGATAAGGGTGGCAAGAGAACACCAGTCACCCAATGAATAACCTTGGTAAGGTTTTGGCAGCACTGAAAGCCAAAGACACAGCCAGGAGCAAGCTTTGTTTTCCCCAAGTCAGGAGAGGTTACTCAACAGAAGGTTCTTGCTATTCCTCATGCTGCTTCTGCAGTTTGGCAGCTGAGCCATTTCCTATTAACTCGTGTTACGGCTCACTGCGGGCCACCAACATATACGCCCTTAATGACAATCAGCAAGAGAAAGTATTTAAATTCAGCAAAGGCACCAATTGTATGCAACTCAGATGCAAACAACTCCCAGCCAATATGTGACTGGTGCATTACACAACACATCTGCGAGAGCTTGGAAGTTAGCTAGAAAACACACACAGGCAGAGAGATTAACTTTGAATGCCTCAGTACCTACACGAGGATTCAAGGTGTTCAGCCATTTAAGGGTGATGTTCAGCACTTCAAAAAAAGCATCTTAAAAAGAAATAGCATTATATCTAGCAGCTAATTAACACATTTCAGACAATTCATGACAGAAAATGCATGTTCAAACACTATGTTTCAATTCTTTATTACCTGCTCCAGTTTCATGTTCATTCCAGTTTTACACTATCCAGTGGAAAATGCTGAGGAGTAAGGTGTATGAGAGGGCAATTAGGATTCCAATTAGCAGAGGGAGTGACAGATTTTCTTACTGAAGTGGAAAATAGAGGAGAGTTCTCCTGAGTCAGTTTTCTGTACTGTGTTTATGTCGTGGTTTAGGAATGGTATCCCCCACTTTAGTGTTCCCACTGAAACACTCCAAAGCACGTGCCATTTGCTTGCTTCTTGCTTCCTCCTCCCCCTCCCACTATGGCAGGATGGAGAGGAGAATTGGAGGCACAAAAGGCAAAGATCATGGGTTGAGACAAGAACAATTTCCTGGAAACAGCAATGAGACAAGAAATGAACACTAACAGCAAAATTAATAACAGAGTGTACAAGAGAAACCAGGACAGTGTTATTAACAATTACTCAAGAACTTTTAAGACCAACTCAGTCAAGAAGCCTCTAAAAATCAACCATGGCCTCAGGTAATCTGACTTAGCAAGGAATCAGAGGACAGCATACAACAGTTTAACTTGAAATTGTTCAATGGTATTTATGCCATAAATTCATTGCTGAGCCATCCAACAAATATTAGATCTCTGTTCCCATAGTTTTCATGCCAATTTTCAAAGCAAGCAAAATACGCCTCCATCTTTTTCCAGACTCTGGTCATCTTTCCACCAGAAATTAGACAGGAGACAGCACGTGACACTAATCATCACCTGCTCATTGTAACGAAAGTTGTGACCGTCAGCCTAAAAGTCAAAAGGTCAAAAGGCTCCAGGTTCCAACAGCACTCCTAGAGCAGCTGCTTCCTGCCTGATTGATTAGCTTGAAAAGAGCAATCTGGGAAGGACCTTCCACGGGCAGAGTTGACTGTGAAATTTCCACCACGTACATGCTTCAAAATGATGCCTGCCTCTCCTAGCTAAAAGGAAAATCTTGGGATGTTTTTTGTTGTTGTTGGGTTTTGGGTTTTTTTTTTTTTTTTAACCCCAGGACTAGTATGGTGGGAACTCCTGAGGCTTTTGGAGGACTGATAACAAAAAGAAGCCTTCCAGTGGGAAGCCACAGATATGCTATGAGGTGGATGGATACCACAACAGACGTGAAAGTGGCAAGGAGTTAAGACAGAAGAATCAATCGAAAATGCCAGAATGCAATGATTTCACAATGCTTTTCAGAGATGGGAATAAAAAATAATAAAATTAGAAAGGGTCTTAAGGACTACGGGAAGCAAAACACTATGAAAAATATTGCTTAGAGCTCTGGCACTTAAAATAAAACATTCAGAACAAGAACAAAACCATCACTTTCAAGATACTAATAAACCCTTAAGAGAAAGCAAACTCCAACTAAAGAAACATGCAGGTGATATTCTCTAGATCAGCATGTGCCATTACAGCCTATAAACATTTGGAAAAAGCAATTTGGTCAAATTTGTTCCAGCTCATTTAATCTCTAAACAGAGAAGCTTATCTTTTCAAGCCAAGACTAATGAAAAAAGAATGTCTTCACTCTAATAGGTCAAATGTAAACAGGTTTAAAATCAAACCACTTCCAAGACATTAGAAATGACACTATCCACATGACTGTTCACACTCCTCTTCCTCATCCGGAAGAGGAAGGCCAGACCTGCCTCCAGGTCTCCTGCCCTAGTTTTGTTCCTACCCAAAGCAGCACTGCTTAACTGAGTACATGCAATCAATTTACTTGGCAGGGTTAATAACACTCAGTGGCATCACTGTGACTGAAAAAGAAGCTGAGAGATGTGTGTTGTTTGGAGAGCCTTAGATAGCAAGATTCTTTCTTGGGAACTGCATGATCCGTCTGCTACTAATTCTGTTTCCAGCCCTACTCTTGCTGCTCCTTTAACATTCCATTCTTCTCTACAAGTTTCTGCAGTTTTACCAGTGGCAGGATAAAATGCTGTCCTGCTTGAAGGTCCTCCAAATATTTGTATTTAGATGTTCTGTCTTGCCCCCAGTCTCTGTCATTCCCTCTTTTTTTTTGTTAGAACATGATCTAGAATGAAAGTTCCTACAATAAAATCTAGAAAACTCCCACCCCAGCCCGGCCCAAAACCCAACCCAATCAAACACAACCCCCCCAACCAAAAACGTCACAAGCCCCTCCCACTCCCTTGCACACCACTCAGATAGTTACTGCAATAAATACTGAATCAGAATCAAAGCACATAAGCTCTTGGTGACAGGAACTAAAAAAGTCAATAATCATGGAAAGTATTTCACAAAGAAATTTACTGATCTGAACGACGGCAGAGACAAGCTAGTTTTTATATTAAATTTTAGCCAGAAACTTTCTCTCTGTAATTTTGTACAACCTGATATACAAGTACTTGGGTCATACTATTGCTCCCAGAAGTTCAAAGCCTGCAATTCCATGGCCGCTGAGCTCACTGAACAGCACAAGCCATGAGATGCCAAATCCCTTCTGTGAAGCAATGAAGGATCTCAGATTTTTCCTGAATGGTCACTGTACCCTCAGTGTATTGCTGGTAAAGTCCTTCTATTCCCCCTTCATTAACAAATGGTATGACTTCGCATCCCAGCAAATCTGCTGGCTTCAGCAAGCTGAGCTACAAGAATGCAAGCTGTATGCAAATAGCCCAATTATTTTCCTCTAGCCATTAAATCTAACCTAACCTGAATTAGGACTGATCAATTACAACTTATTTCAGTGTTTTCAGAGGACTTCTTCTGTTTCTAATTAAGATTTTACATTCAAGCTATCCTTTCATGACACAAATACACAAGTGTAAAACTTTTTTTCACTTAACTTTGAAGAGTTGAAAGTGTACTAGGAATTATCTAGCCCATCAACTGAATCTGCAAACTTCCATTTGAATTGTGTGAAAATATCGGATGATGCAGCCACTTTTATGACTATGTCACTGAATGCACCTTTTGGTAGAGCTCAAAGTACTTCTGGGGTAGTCAGTACTACACAAGTATTGGGAACAGTGAAGGAAAGCTGAGCAGTAGGACTCACTTCTGCTGCTGAGGAAACAGCAGCAGGACCAAGCATGCTCATCAAAGAGCCAGTTCAAAGGCACAAATCGAGGTTAACTCACCTTAATCAGTATGGCCAGAGGAGTCCAGCACTATCTCACCTTCACTGTTCCCTAAGAGGCCATCTTTATCTCACCTCTACTCTTTCACTAAAGTAGCTGAAGGCAGCAATACGATCTCCCCAAGATTGTTCTGCAAGCAAAACAAGCCATGTCCTCTCAGCCTTTGCTTACAGGTAAGTGCTTGAGCCCTCAACCTTCTTTGATGATTTGACTGACTTCATTAGGCCAATATCTTTCATGGTCTGGGGAGCTCAAACCAAACACAGTAGAGCAGGTGTGGCCTCGCAGGTGCCAAAGAGAAAGAACTGCTTCCCTCAGTTTGTTGACCACACTTTTACTAATACAGCCCAGCCTTAGACCTTTTTTTCCAGCCAGTTGATATTCCCCCTGCTCTCAAGTAGATCAGTCATTCCACATAGTTTGGTGTTATCCATAAACTTGCTAAGAACACACTCTATACCATCCACCTGGGTTATTAATTTGGATTTTAAACAGTGTTGGCCCCAGTATCAGTGCCCGAGGGATACCAGTGGTAATTGGCTGCTAGTTGAAATTTGTGCAGCTGTTAACCTGCTGATTCATATTATAACCAATAATCTCACTTCTGAAATGCATTTTATAGTGTGAAAAAATAATTTTAAAAAGAGTTAATTAAAAACCTTCTTTATGAAAACACTTCCCAGCATTTATCCTAACAGACTTTTTTCCTTGAAATGTAAGTTCATGTGGCACAAGTTCAGGACTTCATGTTGTTGTACCAGGAAGCATCTCATACTCTCAGTGATGCCACAGTTCAGGGAATTATTTACACCAAGTGCTGCTTTGTCAGAAGTGCAAGCTTTAGGAGAGTCTGTCAAGTTTACCACAGAGAGATGGACAGCATGCCCTAGCTTCAGCTGGAATAGAGGTAATTTCCTTTCTGGTAGCTGCTACAATGCCATGTTTTGGATTAAGCATGAGAATAATACTGGTAACATACTGATGTTTTGTTTGTTGCTGAGCACTCTTTACCCTAAGTCAGGGACTTCTCTGTTTCTCAGGCTCTGCCAGTGAGCCGGTGCACAAAAAGCCAGGAGGGAGCATGGTCAGGATGGCTGAACTGAACTGGTCAAAGGGATATTCCATACCAGAGAACATTGTGCCCAGTGTATAAACTGGTGGAATTCGGCCAGGAGGGGATGATCCCTGCTCTGGGATGGGAATCTGTCAGTGGGTGGTGAGCAATGGTATTCTGCATCACTTGTCTTTCTTTGGTTTTATTACTCTCTCTTTTTGTTCTCTCTCTCTTTTAACTTTAGTTATTAAACTGTTCTTAACCCACAGGTCTTACCTTTTTCTGATTCTCTTCCCTGGTCCACCACGGAGGATGGGGGGAGTTGTGAGGAGCCATGTGGTACCTAGCTCCTGCCCTGGGGTTAAACCCAGACAACAGCTTCACAGTCATCCCTCAAAATCACTGAAGTATGTAAGACAAGGATCCTGACTGTCCAGATTCCCAAATGAAGCTTGCTTTTTCTCCACAAGCAGAATGCTGCATATGCAGAATTCCGGCTCTCAATTTCATTTACCATGGAACATTGCTTGGGAGACCTGTAACTTATGTCAAGTATGAGAGTTCTTCCTGAGAATAAACTGATTTAATAATGCTTGAGTTTTTAATCTTCAAAAATTGACAGCCCATGCCTGCAGGGAGTGGAGAGAGCTTATGAATTACCTGGTTGGAATGCAAAGCCATTCCACTTCAGCATTAAATTAAATTTTCTAATCTAACCCCTCATATACTTACCCTGCTTGAGAGCTTCTTGATGGGTCGAAAGCTATTAACACTGATTATTACCTGTAGTGGATGTTTCTACAGAAATATTCTTCCACCATGTACAAACAACAGTTTCAGAATTTGTGCTATTAGCAAACACTGCTTCAAAGTGCAAAGAAGGACTTCTTTGCAAGCCTTCTCAGAGGCCTGTGCCTCCAGCAGCAGCAGCACGTGAAATGTGTTTGTCTTTGTGGTTCTGAGGGCCATGAAACAGCAGAAGGAAGCTGCAAGGAAGACAGCTGTCCCTGGAGAGTCTGTCACCTTTGGGCAGTCAGCAACCTTTGTTTTGATCTGTAAAATGGATGTGGGCATCACCACAGCTCATGGTGGCACTGAAACAGCTTGAGGCTCAGTACTGCAGCTCCTGGGCACCACAGAGCATGATGGCTCAGCTCCACTGTGGCTCCACATCTGCAGCTTCACTGCAAACCCCCTCCCTGAATGTCAATCACACAACATGCCCCTGCTGAGGCATTTAGAGATCTTTGTTTTCCTGCAAGCTGCTCCTTCTGTTCTGGATAGTGAGTATTCACAGAAAACTGTTTAATCAGCAGAATATTCTTCTGTTTCACACTAGGAGAAAAACACATCTCTTCAAAGAAGTTTTCCTGAAAACCAAGACTGGCTTTACTCAAGGAGAGACTGGCCTTGGGTTCATGTCTCCCATGTCTCAAACAAACCTTAGTAACTGAACTTCCAGCCATTTCAAAAACAGATGCTCTGCTGTACCTCTGCTTCCCCAGACACGTGCATACCTATTAAAAAGTTTTGATTCCAACAAGTCAGCATTTTTCAAAGAAAAAACTCTGATCAGAAAGACGCTCAGTTTCCATAGACAGAATAGTGCCTTTGACATCCATCTCTGAAAATATTAGGCTATTTAAGTGCACTATCATCCCTCATGAAACTTCAAATGATTAAAGAGAATGGAAAAACTAGAACTTGGTCCAGCTTTCTGACATGTCTCTCCAGACATTCTCTCTGGAATCAAGATACTCCGCTTTATCTTCATCCATGCCTTTGAGTTAAGCCCTAGGATCAAGTACCACAACTTTGTATCCAAATCTTGTATTATTAAGCCCATCCAGAAGGCAAACGTCATTTCAGTGTGAACCATCTGCTCTCTCTCATCTCCAGTTCCACCATATATCACTGACAAGTCTTACTGATGAAATTTCATAGCACAGGCAATTAACATATACAATGTGTGTGCATGTAGTATTTATTTTAAACATACATACATGTATGCACACAGTTTAAAAAGATTATTGCAGAAACAGGAAGGAAGGAAATCAGAATACACAACATTTTTAAAGGGCATGGACTCAAGCAGTGTGAGATTGGATTACATAGAAGACTTTGAATCCATTACCTCTGTCAGTCTGTACCATGGCAGATGTGGAGAGGGCAATGGAAACACTGTTTGCAAGCAGCTTAAGCTCACTGCCTGCTATAAACAGATCAACTCTGGCAACCACCTGACTTCCATGAGAATAGTGATTGACAGAACAACAGAACTTAGAAAAAAATTAAAATTAAATTTAAAATTAAAAAAGCTCCACACCTTAGAAGCACTGTAGGAAGACCTGGGCCAAGCATAAACACCAGCCCAAACTTCCCAGTGAGCTCAGGCAAACTGGAGACCTTCAGATGCAGGAGCAGATGTATTACATGCTTTGTGAAGCCTGAGGGAAGGCAGAGCAATACATGCTTCTCACCAGCAGTGCCCAAAATGCTGGGAAAGAGGCAAGCATTAAGGATCAGTTTTAGATACAGTCCTACTTTCTCTTCTCACTCATGACTATCTTAAAGGCAAGTGTTCCCACATTCACCTAACACTATACTAAGTTCATATCTTTCACCAAAACCACTTTTTATTCCTTCATTTATTTTCATCCTACCTGCTGGCAGGTGACGCTTAAAATATACTAAGTTGATAAATCCATTTACTGCATATTTAGCTAACAGAAGCTTGCAAGTTCTCTGTACAGCTCTGAAGGAGATATGACCATATTTCTGCACTTATATGAAAATACAGGATCTGTAGAAAGTCACTAACTGCTTTTATGGCCTCAACTGTCCCTTTTAATATCTGGGAGATTTAACTACCAGGCTTCTCTAATAAATTATGCTAACAGCATACCTTGCTGCTTCTCAATAGAAGAATCTCCCCTCCCTTGCATACCAGATTTCTAATTAAAGAGCATCAATTTTCTGCTTTGCTTCAAATAAGCATTTAACATGCAACAGTCACAAGAACACAGTTTTAACTGACTTAATAAATACACTGGTGTCTAATTCCCTCATCTCCTCAGATCCTTACAGCCTCCTACAACCAAGCAACACCTACCGTGACTGCCCATGACTTCCACAGCAATGCACAGCATCAGGCACCTCACAGGCTCAAGCCTTTTAGAGAGCTTAACAAGGTTTTATATAATTAGGTTTTTGAGAAATGCTCTTTCATGGAGAGAAGTTATCCCTCATCTGAAAACAGCTTCGTGTTGTTAACTAATGTTTTCTTGCCTCTGAGGGTCATCTCACATTCTTTTCTATTCATTCACACAAGAGAAGGAGCTGCAGTAGTTCTGAATGCCAAAGAAGACAAGATGTGTCTAAACTTGAGGTGTGGAAAAGACCATGTGAGGATCTAGGAACGGAAAGGGCACATCCAGCACCACCAGCAGAAAGATGTTGCAGCGAGAAACTACATGTAGCTTTTCTACATAAGTCTGCACATTGGTGCAAATTATTGCCACAGAAAACACGCTCCTGTGTGCTAAGATCCAACAGTCATCCAGTAAAGCAGATGACTACATCACAGGCATATTCGGAGGTGACTCGGTCTCAGGGAATGCAGCACGGGAACGCACACCACACCCACACAACTAAGAGACATTGAAGGGTAGGGGTCAGGGCGCTTTGCTTTTATTTTGGTTTGGGCTGTGGGGGATTTTTCTTAGAAACTATTGACAGAAGTTGCAGAAGAGAAGCAGGATCCTGTAACAGACTTTACAGAAGATTAGCGGGAAAGAACAATAGCTTAGGGAGAACAGAAGAACTGTTTTGTCTGATGCTCTGCCAAGCTTGTGTTAAATAACAAAAGAGTGTCCTAAAAGAATTTGTTAATATGGCACAGAGTCTCTCCTGGACTGATGAAAGATAAGGCTATGTAAAGCATTGCTAATCTATTTGAGTACCAGTTTCTGCTACTAAAGTTAAAGCTATAGATCTTGGCTGTTGGAAGACCTGCTCAATTGCCAGTGAACTGGCAGTAGTCCTTGGTGTGCTGAAAGTTCAGCCAAGGAACTTTCACATCTTTTCAGAGGACCAGCTCTTTCTAAAGACACAAATAATTATTTCCAGTAATTTCAGCCTCCCAAGCAAACAAACAAACAAACAATTACTAGCTACCTACAAAAGTCAAGATATATCTTACTAAGATCACACATTTTTTTCAGAAGAGCTTTCAACCTGTTCTGATCCCACTAAAACTCAAGCAAGCAATTAAAACCATTCCTTTATTGAAGTCCCTGTTGTCCTATAAGCCATCCATTCATACCTACCCTCCAGGTATTTATGTTACTTTATGGCACCTCTTTGTGCAGTAGATTAACACAGACTCTGGCCCAGAGAATTTATCCTCTTATTTTAGCCAAGACACAATGAAGGGAGAGGGGGAAAAAAAATCTGGGAATGTGAAAATGAAGCTATATGGTTATGAAAAGGAGTAAGGTCATGAATGGTAGAAGACTGGCAAAGAATTTGGAGGAGAATGCTGCTTTACACAACATATTGTGATACTCTAGATGGAAAAGATGAACACCATTTGGGTATGCCACAGATGAGAAATAGGCAATTTACATAACTTAGCTGGATTACAGTGACTTGACTTTATGGATCAAAACAAAGAGAAAATCCTAGCTTGAGTGAAGGTATGCAGTTAAATCAGTGCCATGCAAAGATGCATTCTAAATTTCCATGAACTGTCAAGAAAAGGGATTAAATACAACTTCAGAGCAGTGCCTGATGAAGGATTTTTACATGCAATTGCTTTCCATGATCTTCAACATATGGTTATTGAAAATCAGATTGCTTTGTTCCCTTCCTTTAACACAGATTTATGGTTATGTTTGTTTTCCTTTCTCTTCCAGAGCAAAATTTTTAATGCAAAAAGTCATGAAAAAAGAATCTTGCCATTAGAGTGTTACATGCTCCAAGCAGCAACTCCCTCCTCTCCTGCAAGCATCCCAGGACAGCTTGTACTTATCTCAATCACCAATGTACATATGCAGCTCAAACCAAGGCTGTGAGGAACTTGGCAGCATTTACTTTCACAGCCTTGCCACTCCCAGAATGTTGTTCCCTTCTGACCTGCATTACAACACAAAAGAAGCAGCCAGAAATGCCTAGTTTTGGCACATAAGGGTCACAAAGATGTGAAAATTACAAGTTTGTATGGTTAAGGTGGAAACCAGAGCCTGACTGAGACACAGATCCTGTAAAATCATTTTGGAGAAATGGGGTTTTTTTGTTCCTAGGCCAAGTTTCAGGTTAGGATTGGATACCAGACTGATGTTTGTATTCAGTCCCATGACTGCAGCTCCTTTCCAGCATAAGGAGAGACAAAAATACCCAGCACTACCACATTTAAGAAACCTTAGCAGAATTTGGGTCTTTAGTGTTTATAGTCTACGAAATAAAGCTAGAAACTGAAAAAGCTTTTTTATTATTATTCTTTTTTTTCCACCATATTTCATTTTCTGATTTCACAGAGTATTCTGAGTTGGAAGAGACTCAGGACAAAGATAAGTATAGGATTTCAGTTACATGCTCCTTACACTTGTAAACTTCCAGTGCTGTTGCATGACCTTCAAAACTCAGACCAAAGAAATTAAATAAAGCAAAAAGAATATAAAATTGCAGACAGCATTTTACAGAACCACTCCTATCACAGGTCACTAAACGCTCTTAAAACTTTCCAAGAAAGCAGAGATGCCGGGAACACATTAAAAAATAACAAACCTGGCCCCCAAATAAAAAAACAACAGTACTTGATTAAGATTAATCAATGCAGATATCTCAATGTTTGTCATCTGCACGCAAAAGAACAGGGAATTATAAACAGGGCTAGGAAGGGAATATGATAGGATGAAAAGAAGCATAAGACCAATGAGCTCCTATCCTAAACTGTCCCTCTATGAAAAGAGAGAAAGTGCTTTAAGGCAGAAGTGTGTGCATGTGAATTCTTGCTACATCTGCTGCCGTGTGCTGCAGTGTACCGACACTTGGGGATCTGCCATCAAAAATAAAATGAGCAGTTTGCCAACAACATACCGAACATTAGTGGTCTTTTACATAGCTACAGGTTTTGCTCACAATAGTGTTGCCAAATGACAGCAGGGTTTTGTTCAAACACTTGCTTCACTTTCGCATTGCAGAACAACTGCCTGCTGAGCTATTGAAAATTAATCTGAAAAATTTCTGATAAATACGTCTGTTCTAGTCGCACAGAAAACCCACAGGGTTTCAGTCATTTGTGTGTCACTACAGGGCCTTTAATCACCCGATCACTTGTCAAAACAGTTACTGTGTGAAAAGTAGAAAGAAAATGCTATGGTTTCTTGCAACATAATACTAACCAACCCAAAACTGGAGTAAAGAGTTCCACAGTACTACTCAAAGTGTGTTAAAAAGGAAATTTCAAATCTAGCAGCTCATCAACTTCATTGGCTTGCTTTGGTTATCATTTTACAAGCCACAAACTCTTAGATTAAGTATGATCTGTTTGCTTCCACATGGTTGAGCTGTACAGGATCACTTGAAAGTACTAAAAACTGGAAAAGTAAAAATGCCTGGAGCTACTGCTAGCTTAAGAGGAACAAAATACCACCCCTTACCTATCCATGACTATACCACAGTTCAAGTCAAAGCAGATAAACTTTTCCATTAATACACACAAAGCAGAAAATCAGGTGCCTTCTTTAGTCAGCTAAACAACACTATAACCCTGTTAAATTGCTGATTAAGAGCACAATATGGTCAGAAGAGGGGGCAGAAGATCAGCTTCCATGTGCAGTCCGTTCAGTCGCCAAATGTAAATGGTCTTCTGAAAACCACTAACAAAGGAAACTCAAGGCCAGTTCAGCCTACAGACAAGGTTCATTAGTCCACATCCAAATTGAAAGAACTTGGCAGGAAAAAATAGCAGCACCTTGCCCTTGTCATTTCAAAGACAGCTAGAAGTAAAATCTTTGCCATAAAGCAGTGTAAAATGATCCAAACAACTATTCTTTCCAACTGCTGCTCAGACTAGTCAGTGGTCAAAAACCAAATCAAAACAAATAAAATAAACAACAAAACCCCTCACAAGAAATTCAGCTGTAGGACATATCCTTTCAGAACTGCTAGAAAGTGTTTGCTTGTGTTATGACAACTTTTTTCTCTTACCCAAACAAGACTGCAGCTGCCTGTCACATCTGAGTTTCAGCAGGCGAGATAACCTCTGATGAGTCACCCAACTTTGATATCCTTGAAATAAATTTTAACTGTGGCTGCAGAAGTAAAGGATCAAAAACTGAAAGCTAAAAGAAAGAAACACCAACTTTAAAAACTTGGAAACAAATAGCAGTAAAGGAAGTGACTGATATTTGACAGTTGCTTCACTGCTCTTAGACTGACTAGGTTGGGTTTTTTTGACTGTGTCCTGAGGACCATTCTCTCCTCTGTCTGTGCATGTCTTCCAGACATCTGGATCTCTCATGAAAATGGCAATGCTTGTCTGTGCTGGAGTTGTATTCACCTGTGCCTGTGACCGCCCTATCAAACCTCAGTCACTTCCCACGCTTTTGCCAAAACAGCAGCCACTTGTGTAGCGCTGCTGAGGGACCTGCTGTTCTGTGCATCCCTTTTCCCACCAACCACTTCGGGAGAACACACACAAGCTGCATGACTGGCTTCATGTTCCCACTGCCCAGTACATAACAAAGGGGTTTCTGGACCAGATTAAAAATTAACATTGGAAAACCTTGATCCCTCCTGGCCAACCCCCCAGTTTATATACCGGGAATAATGTTGTATGGTATGGAATATCTCTTCAGCTAGTTTGGGTCAGCTGTCCTGGCCATGCTCTCTCACAGCTTTTTGAACACCTACTCATGGGCAGAGCCTGAAACACTGAGAAGTCCTTGACTTAAGAGTAAGCGCTGCTCAGTAACAACTAAAATATCAGTGATATTAGTGCAGTGTTATCAACATTTTTTTTCATTCTAAATCCAAAACACAACACTGTACCAGCTACTAAGAAAAAATAAATTCTACCCCAGCTGAAACCAGGAAAATGTCAAATTAAGTCACCTAAATTCACATTCCTGTTTCAAACAGGAATTCAGCACTGCTGAAGGGTTGTCCAGTCTCCCTAGACAGTAACAGAGCCAGACAAGGGGAGGGCTGTCCTGTTGTCTCCTCCAGTCCACAGGGAATCTGCCATGAATTCTAACCACACACTGACTCTGCCTCACTTGAACAGCCAGCAGGGCCGATGGCATGCACCAGCCACTCTTGAACTAAGGGGGGAAGCAACACCAGAATGTTCTATTTATCTGCATCTCCAGCAGTCCAGCAAAGCAACAACTGACATATGAAGATATCGGCTTGGCCTCCTGCTTCTGAAGGGAAGTTAATCAATACCTCATCATTTCTACTTCCAGAGAACAGCACCAACAGGTGCATCCATCATCACTTGGCTTATCACAACCCAAGAGGGACAGACTAGGACTCTCTGGCAGTCCAGGCATAAGCCAGCCACAGCCCCCTTCATTTGCCTCTACAGTGCTTGTTGCTTGCTAGCTGGGTTGGAGATTACATCTCAGCAAGATGAGAAGCCATCCTGGCTCCTACTCTTCCTTCTGATACACATGTTATTTCAGAAAACCTTCCCTTTTCTCACTTCATCATCCCAAGGATAGATTTGGGAATCTCTACTTCAAATTCCTTCTGGGTTTTCAGACTACTCCCTAGAAGGGGTCCAACTCTTCTGTTTACAAGTTTACAGTGTCTGAATATAAATTTCAGCATAAATTTTCTCCCTGTCTTGGCTACTTTGTTTCCTTCTGGAACCTGCCATCAACTACCTAAAACGACCCCAGCTTTATTGCATTTGCCAGGAATATTCAGGTAATGCAGCATGTAAAGACTAGAGAGTCCAAGCCCACTTCTCCAAAACCTAGGAAGAAGAGCTTACATAAGGAGATATGGGGGGAAAAGAGAAAATTGAAGTCAGGGGAACTGGAACACTGGAAAAATTGTTCTGAAAGGTTTCACATTTAAAAAAGCTAAAATTTTTTAGTGCAGCAGGCATGTCAAACAATGCAACTTTATTTCAAGGCATAGCACTGATCAGCTGTAGCTCCTATAAAACACAGTGCTGCCAAAAGTCATTCTGTATTTACTGTTTCAATTTCCAAAGACTTTCTCTCTCTGCAGCGGAAGGAACTGTTTGTGACACAGGAACAAAGTGTGTTGGTAAAACTTTTTTACACACAACAGGCCAAGTTATTGATGCTCTCAGTAATGTTCTTCTTTGAATACTTCTTTGAGGAGGTATTATCACCACCATCATTGTGTATAATGAAGCATATCCATTTGGCAGGTTTTCCTCTGGAAATTCAAATGTCCTCATTATTATGCAATTATAACATTGACTCTACCATGTCTATTATGCCCATTTCTGGGCCTTGTGAATATAATACTCATTTACCCACCATCAAATGAATATTTTCTGTTTTTACTGTTGGAGAAACCAACAAGGGAAAACAACCAACCTGTTTCTAGCTTACTTGGCAATTCAAGACCACTGGCAATATTCAGTATGTTTGATAACATTTACGAAAAAAAAAGGTCACCCTTATTTCCTAAGCCTACTAAGGCAATTTTTTTTTTTATCTGGTAATTAAATATTCCTCATTTTTCTCACTGTAGAAGTGGTAAAGTCCAGTTTCACTAAGAAATAACTGATGACTGCAGACTGCCCATAAAGTTGTTATCACTCCCCATGAAATAATATTTTTCTTATGCTTTCTATGTAGTACATATCCAAGAATAAGACACCTCTTACCAAGCTAGTGAAAACCATTCAATAAAATTTAGTTTGTGCCAGAAGGCAGACTGTTAACAGCTGTTAAACACAGGCTCTGCTGAAGATTGTATTACCTGTTGGGCAGTTGATTAAAGCCACAAGTGATCTTATCTAGAAAGGGAAGTGTCTACATGCAAATAATACAAGTGTTTGCACAAGAAACTACAGAATAATAATTTCATCATTTACGCCATATGTTATATATGTGTGTGCATGTACCTATCAATATGTATATTAACAGCAATACAGATTTACATTTTGCTAATACAAGCTCTGGCTCAACACCAGACAATGCCACTGACAGCAGAATAAGACACAGTAAGAGTCCAAACTGGCAAAGGTAGGAGGTCAGATGTAGGAAGGTAGTTCCTGTATATGCTTCCTCCAACATGTAGGTCAATAGTGAAGTTGCAATCCCACCGCCTGGAGGTGCTCCTAGAAGTCACCATACCCCAAATTACATCTCTCCACACGTAACACTGCTCAAGCCTGCTACAGAACCCCTTTGAACAGAGATGGGGTAAGGGAAGATATGCTAAGTCTGATACGAAGTAGAAAAAGAAAGAAGTGTCTGGCCGCTCTTTTTCCGAGTTGTGCTGACCCAATAAAATTAGATTTGGCATTTGAGGTGTTTTGTTCCATCGATACCTTTCAAGAGAAGTTTTTCCAAGAAAAGGCTTCAATAACTTAATTTATGAATTAAGAACCTGCCTCCCAGAAAGGACTAATTTGTACTACTTAGTCTACTTTGGCAAGCCATTGAGTATTTGCTAACTGATACATTCTGTTCCTAACAAGTGTCTAAAGGGCCCTCAGTCTGCCAGAGGAATGTACAATCACAAAGGCACGGTTGCTCCTCCACTAGGATTTAATGGTTCTAAAAACGGAACTTTAACACAGCCTGAAGAAAACAAAAGTTTTCAGTGCTAGATTACCCATATCATCAGCATCCAGTCAAAAATCTACTCCACTTGATTTTGCAGTTGTAGCATTAGGTAACTTCTCCAGCCATCAGTAAAACAAGATGAAGCAAAAATTAAAACTGTAAAAGCCACTTCCAGCAGATAAACTCCTTGCTAGCTCTCTCCTGCCTGCTGCTAAGTCAGCCTTCTATCTAGAGGAAAGACCTTTGTGATTTTTTTCCTGCTTTAGTATTATGCTGGAAACAATGGCCTTTTTGTTCTGTGGCAAGAATACAAGAGCCGAAGCTCCGTGCACAATTGTGTGATCATCGCGCAGCCCTGCGTCCCAACCTTTCCAAAACACGGCAGGCACAAAGATATCCAGCTGACTAATGAGAAGATCCAAGGGAAACAATGAACAAAACTGTCACTTCCAACAATGCAGAAGGCCACTTCAGTATTCCCACAACCTCCTGCCAACTTTTCTTTCCTCATGCGATTTCCTACATCAAATAACTGCTGTCAGTTTTGACTGCTTAAATGAGTAATTACTCTGACCATAAATATTCTTAAGAGAAATGAGAACAGTGACCTAGACCTGGAACATTAATTTATTAAAGTTAGGATAATAATCCTAATTTTATGTCCCTGAACATGAAGAAGGGTCTGAGACACTGAGCAGTTTATTCCCTAGGCTCCAAAACCCAGATGCTACCCTGCTTGGCATCTCTGAGGTAGGTCCAACATACAAAAGCCCAGCTCCAGATCATGTAGTCCCTGTGGAAGACACCTGTGTAACAAAACTATGCTACAAGCCAGGGCAGAAGCATCATTCCAGAGATGGAGACATTTTTCTGGAAGTGTTTTTGCCTGGTTACAATACAACTGGAGCCTTCTGGGTGCACAGCAGTAGTGGCTGTGCAGATTTTCAACTGGTTAGCAGATGTGCCTCTTGTCTGCAGCATCAATGGATTTCAGTGTGCTGTCTCACCCTGCCACACTAGCAGATATAATGGTTATGTGCTATGCTTGTGTTTTCAGTGAGTCAGAGACACCCAAGCAAGTAGGAAATTTTCATTGTGTTCATTCATAAGAGAAAATTGTTCCACTTGGAAAACAGAAAAGGGAGAACCAGATGATGTCCACCCTTAGACAACTTTTGACTGCCTCTGCAATTCTGCAACTAATTGAGCAAATGTAGGAGCAGGGCTGCAAAGTGCTGCTCCTTCACTTTGCAGAAGTAACCTGCATGCCACACTTAGTGGTGAAACTCTTCACCACAATTACAACTCTTGGCCAAAAAGTGCATCAGTTACTTAGAGATAATTTCATGATTTAGTCATGGTCTGTTTTGCACACGGTTACCAATCATGCTAAACCCTGCATACTCCATTCAGCAAAGCTATTCAGATTGAACGGCCAATGAGAACTCCAAACATACTGTGAAAAGAAGTGGCTTGCTTCAACTCACACTGCTCTAACTTGATGGCTCAGGTCCTTGAGATCCAAAGTGGTCTCTGATTCACATGCTGGCAACAGAAGATTCATCCTAAACTGAGTACAGCTGTCACCCAACCTCAGTCTCACTGTCCTTTGAACTCCACACTGTATTCATTGTATCTGGGGGCTGAGCATGTTGGGTGTGTCTCTTCTCTCATTCTAGGGGGAAAAAAACCCAAAAAACCCCCAAAAAACCAACCAAAAAAAAAAAAAAAAAAAAAAAAGGAACCAGCTAGTATTCTAGTATTTTCTTCTCAACTCATTTCTTTCCATTGCAGTACTCCTACCCTGCAAGACACAGGCAGAATTTTT
Source organism: Oreocharis arfaki (assembly GCA_013398015.1). Taxonomy (NCBI): domain Eukaryota; kingdom Metazoa; phylum Chordata; class Aves; order Passeriformes; family Paramythiidae; genus Oreocharis; species Oreocharis arfaki. Next base: position 628,895 of record VZRR01003716.1, on the reverse strand, counting down.
TGAGGCAAAAAAAAATTTCCATTTTCAAAAGGAGTTCCTTAATTTTCTTCAGATTATAGTCAAAAGATAGAAGGTGTTCTGCTATGCATTTACTCGACTAAAAGTAGACTTTGACCCATCTGGCAAAACTAATAAACAACAAATAGAAAAAACCACCCAAATATTGTTACAAAAAATTAATATAATGTATTCCAAGCTATTCTAGAATACTACATAATATATTTTAATATGTTAGAATAATAGACATTATGATATTATACTGATATATCAGGATCATAAGGAAATTGTAAAATACTTTGGTTTTAAAATTTAACATCCACTTATTCTCCAGAGCCCCATCCAACCTGACCTTTAATCTTTCCAGGGATGGGACATCCTCCACCTCTTTGGGCTACCTACTACAGTGTTTCACCACCCTCACAGTAAACAACTTCCTCCTAACTAGTCTAAATCTTTAGTTTAAAACCATTACCCCTTGTCCTAACACAACAGACCCTTCTAAAAAGTCTTTTCCCATCAGAGAGAAGAAGATGTACATGTGGATGTAGGGCTGTATGTGACGGGAAGCAGCAGGCGGCCACATGACCTGAATCCTGAATCTAAGGAAGGCAGTTTTCAGAGTCCTTCACCCACCACACAGGTATAAGGCAACTTAACGTCATTATTTTAACGAAGTCTGACCACAACACATAACTGTCAAAGTTGACAGTGGAAGCTGCAGTGTCCTTTGTACAAGAACTATTAAGTCAGTTTAACTTCTGCCTGATAAAGAAAAAAATTAGATTCCTTATATCCTCCTGCGTAAGTCAAATGTCAACCTGCCAAAAAAAAGCTAGAAGGGCTTCCTAATTTCACCAAGACTTCATGTTCCACACTCACATGCAACGATGACAGAAAGGTTTACTAAAACCCAAAAGCTGCAGGGTTAGAGAAGGAACAGACAAAAAAAATGGAGTATATTAAACATGATCTTTCACTTCAGGGTCTTCTCCCCATCTGACTGCCCCTGGGTTACAAACAGTAGTCATTTTCCTAGGCTATGGCTGCTAGAGATGCGCTGCAATGTATGTGAAGTGCTTGTGATGTTAGCTTGTGCTGATAACACGAGATACACAGTCATCCCCCAAACAGCCTAAAGCAGTTCTGACAATTCTTGACATGCATTTAATCGTACTATCAAATTGCAAGGGTTTCTCTCAGGCTCATCAGCCTAAAATTTAGTGGTTTGACTGTTCTGCACTGCATCCCTGAGCACACCAGCTGTAGCACTTACCACTGCAGCCTAATAGACAACGCAATAGAAGGGAGTTGGCAAGCAAAAAACAAAAATGTGATTTTATGGGCTAGCATATACCCACAAAAACAGTGGTGGAACACAAGCCCAATCAATATAGGACCTTAGGGACCCCTGTTTATATAACGTGAAGCCAGAACACATTAAACTCTTAAGTTCTTTCCAGTGTTAGAGGTTTGCAGCATGCTTTGTACAGACTTTGGAACAGTATCTCATCTACTTTGCCAGCAAAAACATTACAGATGGAACTGTCAGATCTTCTTGTTTAGTGGTGTCTGCTTTTCTAACACGTGACTTTTTAAAATAACAACTGTCACTCATCAAACAAGCTCAATGTGTTTTCCAGCACCTGCAAAAATGCTTTGAGGACAAAGAATAGATTTCAACAACTGACAAACTACAAAGTGCCCTTCAAAAAGCCATTCTAGGCTGTTTTAAACATCATGCTTTTCACTGCTATAATTCTGGCTTATTGTTGATCTGTAGGATCTGCCACTGCAAGGATCTGTTGTAGATCTGTTGATTATTTGCACATATTATGCTATTTCATCATTTTTTTCAAAGTTAAGCAAACGGTGGGAATGTAGGTAAGATCATCCTCCACACCAAATCTGGTGTGCATCCGGTGTAAAAATGGCTACAGCAGGCCTAAGACTCCTGTCCTACAAGTCTCATTCATAATTTATTTTTTCATACCAATCAGGATTCAGAGAAGGCTTAAGGGTACTTTCAGTCATGTCAGTGGGAATAGAGGAAAGCCAGCACAAGGTGTATTTGAAAGGCAGCCTTGGATGCAGGACAACATGAATTTTCACTGGTATCAAATCCCAAAACCAGATGCTGAAAATAAGTTCAGAGTTCAAACTCAGAGTCTGGCTCCTGCTACTTTTTCTCACTTGTCCTTAGGAGTGATGACTAAAAAAATCATTACTATGGGGTATTGCATAAAGCAGTCTTTTTGTTTAAATACAATGCTATTACCAAAAAAAAAAAAAAAAAAACAACCCAAAAGTGCCCCCAAAAAAGCCCAAATCCCAAACAAACTAATTTCATAAAAAAGAACACTTTATTATTTCATAACAAAGAAACCACAAAAGAATGCTGCAGCTATGCAAGCAGAGAAAGAGTTAATAAATACAGCACAACCAAGCTTTTGGGCACCTCCCAAAATTGCCTGGGAATTTGCAGAAAATCACTTCTACCAAATAAAATCAGCTAACAATTAATTTTAGACCATAAACTTTCCAGTACAAAAACATCAGTAACAAATGCTATAAAAAAAAATCCCTCTCAAGAAAACTTAGCAGAGCTGTAGTTAATCAGAATACCAGGAAGGAAAAAAGCAAAACTTGGAAGACTGACACTGGCACAACCCTTGCTGATAAAAAGGAAGAAGCAGGAAGCAGACAGCTCATGTGATATGGGTTAAGACATACATATGCAAAAACTTAAAAATCTACAAGCAGAAAAGTTAGTATGAAGAAGATAAATCACACGAGCAAAATAGTAGCATTTATAGAAATGTTTGGCCATGACAAGTATTTTAGGGTTTTTGTGATCTAGTTGGTTGTTTCTGTGGAATGCATGTTTTTGCTAATTTTGGCTGCTTGAACTACAAGAAACTATTTCACAGTTCCTGCTTCACTACAGGTGCAGAATCAAGATGGGAGACTATATTTGTCTTGTAAACTTAGAAGCATTTAAAGAGTCCCATTAAAAAAGCTAAGAATAACAAGGTAATTCCTTTAAAAAGCTTTTCTAATGCCAAGCTACATTGATTGTCCATACTAAATTTAGGGAGGGATATTAAAAAGATGATGTTATTTACTCAGGCATTTCAGTCTCTCCATGTTCAGTCTAGACTTCGATGCATCAGGAAAAAAATTACCATTTGCCAAAAACCCCAATGGCATTTGCTATAGCCATGATTAGAAGGTACTAAAACAAATTTAATACCATCCACTTCTCTTGAAACAGGTAGCATTTAGCAACATAGACCTGAAAGTTACTGAACAAATGTAGTTTTAATACATCTATTCTAACTCTAGTATTGAAAGAAAACTGTATCAACATGTTTCTGTAACAGAGATAATGATTTAATAGGAAGCAACTGGTGACAGGGTTCGTTAGATGCTTACATCTAATTAACTACACACACTAGTCAACACTTCGCTCAAGCGCTCAGTATTAATCTGAGTTGCTGGTTAATAAGGTCCTATTTGCATATATATCCACATTTATGTAAACATGTGGTGTTAAATATGATACTGTCAGTCTCCTTTAAGAGCAGAGTTTAAGTTTGTCAGTTCACTCCATGTTTCTTGCAGATGTCTTTGAATAAATGGTTTCTATCATATTTTTGGGGGGAGCTTTTTTCCTAGGGGTGGTTGTTTGTTTTGCTTTTTAAGACTGTTCATTCCATCAAGATAACGTTGAGAAACTCTGTTCTGTGGAAAATATGCATGACAAATGCAGAGATGACAGTCTCTAAACAGAGACTGATCTCCCATCTTTTCTACAGCAAAAAGGCAGCAAAAACTTAATCACAAACCACCTGCTACCCAGCCTGAATGATGGTTTTCTATTCTAATCTTTAACCACCAACACAAAGTATTTGCTTTCTTGCAATACTGCATTGCATGAACTCTTAGAGCTTCCTTGTTTCCCCTGAGGTTAAATGTAACATGTACCTGATTGGCAGAAGACAGTCCTATAAGATTTCCATTTCAACTAACTGAATTTCAAATGTTAAACTATGTTGCCTTTACTTTTTTTAATGAAAGTGGTTGGAAAGTTTCAGTAACCCACAAAGCATTTCCTGAAGGCCCAAAACACTGAAGCTTTATCAGTCATGAGATCTGTCAGATCTAAAATATTCATGAACACTGCAGTTTGACAGTGCGGCAAAGTGAGTGATTACATGTTCAAGAAGGCACTGCAGCAGTTGCTCTGCCAAGCCCTAAAGTCCTAAAAGTATTACTCACAATGCCATGGGAAGGTGATGCTCTTAGGCAACCCAGGGCCCATTTTGCTGTAAGGATGCAAACACAGGACAAAGTCACAGAAGAGGAAAGAAGGACAGCACAGATCTATCCTTTAGCTGCACAAAAGGCAGCAGAGGCAGTGAAAATGGAAAAACACCTGAAGCCATGGCTGCCTCCAGAGGAGGCTGAAAATCTGTCAGCCAAGAGGCTCGGAGTGTCTGTCCTGGTTATCTCATGGAAGATCAGAGTAGGAATTACCCATGGATATTGGCTGGCTTCTGCAATTGCCTTCCTTAAAGAACACCAGATTTCTAACATGCTCCTGTGCCAAACCTTCTCTGATAAAACTGGGGATTTGAGGGTGGGCTTTATGTGTGGGTTTTTTGCTTGTTTGGATGGGGTTTTTTCAGGGAGAGAGCGACTTTTTTGTTTGTTTTCAGCTCATTTAGTAGGTTTAGTGAGAACTTTTTTGTTGCTGTTGTGAGTCTCGGAAGACAGACCTACAGACAGGAAGAAAAGTAAGGAGTCTTAGGGTCAGTCTAGATAATACTTCATAACAAAAATACTGAGAAAGCCCCATCATTGTGTGAGAAAACAGAAAATAGAGTGGTGTTTGCAAGCTGTCTTCACAGCACACATTTTTGTGGGTATGAACAAAGTAACATCCTATGATAGATTTAAATTTTCATCCTCTTTCCTATGTGAAAGGCAGTAGCGAAGTTGTCCTTTTAAGTACAGAGATCATTCTTAGGGCACAGGTGTTACCCTGGTTTTTCACTGCATACCTTGTTCATGTTAGCAGTGAAGGACTTTCTCATAAGTTGTAAGATAAACACTGCCCATGTTTTTGTATCTAATCTCTTCTAAGCTGTACTTTCAGAATTGTTTTGCATTCCTTCTCTGGAGGCAGAGGAAGGTGATAGACTGAATTTATATCCTATCAATTTGGAGAGGCTTAACCTCTTCATCCAATTGTTGATTGTCTGTACATATGTATATAAGTGTGAAAATAAATGAAGGGCCAAGCTTTTGCCCGTTGGCCCGAAACCTTGGCGTGTGAATGAAACCTGCATCCATGCCTGATTGTTAGTGTCGATCTGCAACACACAGGTATGTTTTCATATATGCAAACAACAGATTTTTCACCTATGGAAAAAGACACATGTAGTACTCAATTTTTGCTTCATTTGCTTTTTCTTCCTTTTCTCCTGTTCTCATAGGAATCAGTTCCTGACTGCCTCCATAGGGTCAAAAGAAGACAGGCAGATATGTTAATCATCAACTACCAGAAAACTAACTCAGTGGAACATTTGGTTTTGGTTTGGTATTTTTTTCCTTTATAAATGGTTTGAGAACCACTGAATCCCAGATACCTGGGTTACCCTGTTCTGTGTCAAAGGAAGGACAGAAAACTGTCTTTTTAACATGTGTGTTTACATGAGACATTGGCAAGGCAGAGGTGCTTTAATTCCTCTCCCCTCCCCTTTTGGTCTCAATGTCTTGGCCACTGCCTGATAAAAAACATATGAAAGAAGCAATGCAACAACAAAAAATTTTCACATTCCAAACATTAACATCACATATGCTTAGCACCAGACTCAATTATAGTTTTAAAATTCATTACAGATGTAGCTTAAACCAAATGGGTGCAAGATGTACAGTCAGATATGAATTTACAGACAAGTGTTAGGAAATAGCTGGCAGAAGACAGGCAATGTTGCTTGCATTTTGCCAGCCCAATCTTCTCTCCTTTCCCTCCACCCCTCTCTCCCCTTAGGAGTTTTGGCAGCTGTGTCTCAATCTGTTCAAGTTACTCTTCTAATTGGGTGTTTCTATGGAAACAGACTACAAGATACAGTACCTCTCCATTAAAGAACTATAAAAACAATAGGTGAACCACGAAAAAACAAAAAGCATGAAGAAGAATAATATAATGGAAAAAGTTCTTACCAACAATGAGGAACTGCACAGCCTTTAAACAGTTTAACAGCACAAGGCAAACCAGGACCACACTGATGCTGCCAAGTTACCACATAAACAGCCGTGACTCTGCAAGGATGGCTTTTGACTGAAACAGCAAGCATTGTGCAGTTTTTCACATAAAATCCCTCCAGGCCTCAAGTGCCTGTGCCAGTGGCCTGATACAGTCTATGTCTGATCATATTTCTCTATAACCCAAGATAAAATTCTCTTGCAACTTCATCCTCTGCAACCATGTACTTTGAGAGCCAGTGCATTTAGAGTGATCTCAGAAGGGAGATTTCCTGATACAGAAGAGCATTCCAAGGGGAAGAGCAGAGAATGTGCTAGACTGTGACCTAGACTGTGCATCATTCCTTAATAAGGTTGCATAAATTAGCTCTTTGAGTGGTATGTTTTGTATACTCACGTGGGTTTTGCAAATAGGTGGGAAAGCCTTCCAAATTCAGCCCCCAACCAGAACTGGCTGAGTACACTCAGGCGATGACCACCAAGAAGCTGCAGCACCACACCGAGAAAACACGAGGCGCTGATACCCAGAAAGGGAGTCCAAGATGGAGCAGGTGTGCTTCACCTCATGTCTGCCTTCTACAGGGACAAGACCTGGCATTTTTCAATCTCTTAAGGAATGCAGTGAGTTGACCCTGGCTGTGTGCCAGGTGCTCACCAAAGCCACTCTCTCACTTGTTCTTAACTGGGCAAGGAAGAGAAAATCTTATGAAAGGCTCATGGGCTGAGATAAGGACAGGGAGAGATCACTCACCAACTACTGTCATGGGCAAAACAGACTTGGAGGAATTAGCTTAACTAATTACCAATCAGAACAGGATAAAGCAAAATAAACCCAAATCTTAAAAAACACCTTCCCCTCAACTCCTCTTTTTTCTGGGCTCAACTTCATTCCTGATTTATCTACCTCCAGCTCTCTAGCAGCACAGGGGGATTGGGAATGGGGGCTTCAGTCATTTCATCATCCATTGTCTCTGTCACTGCTTTCTCCTCAGGGGGAGGACTCCTCACACCCTCCCTCTGCTTCACTGTGGGCTCCCTTCCATGGGAAACATCCTCCAAAAACTTTTGGAACCCCTTCTCCCTTTCCTTTACTGGTGTCTGCAGGGCTGTTTCTCTCACATCTTCTCATTCTTCTCTCCTGGCTGATGTTGTGCAGTAACTTTTTTTCCCTTTGTAAATATGTTATCCCAGAGGTGCTTCCACTGTCACTGATGAGCTCGGCCTTGGCCAGTGCTGGGTCTGTTTTGAGGCCAGATGGCATTGGCTCTGTTGGACATGGCAGAAGCTTCTAGCAGCTTCTCAAAGAAGTCACCCCAATAGCCCGTGGCTACTAAAAAATGGCCACACAAACCCAAAAGAGGGAGTAATCACTTCACAGAATCTAGACTTAGCTTAGTTATGTCCTGTCATTGATACCAAAGAAAAATTCAGTCTATTAATTACAGAACCCTACATCTCAGCAATGTCAGGCCATTGGGCCTGATCGCCCAGCCCACCACTTTAGCCCACAATGAGTGGAGGAAATCAGCAACAGATTTTCCACCACTTCAGACCCTGAGTCTGCTGTGAATCAATTAAAAGGCACTGCCTACTAGTGAAGGAATTTCACAGCAGTCTCAACTGCAAAAGAAAGTGCATTCAAGATTTAATTAATTTACAGCATTCCCTTACCTCATAATGCATAGCAGGAAGAAGGACCACATGGGGAAAAAATCACTTCAGAAGCATAATGCAAAATTAAAAATTAAAGAGGAGTGGAGGGGGACTTAATGTTTCTTTATTCAAGCAGTCTGTTTCGCTGAATTTTTTAGGGTGAAGTTAGGAAGTCTCACCCAAAAACAGGCCTTTAGTGTTTTCAAGCCCTGGTCACAAACCTTGGTAATGGCTTTTATTTGTTTGCTTTTTCAATTAGTCTGCAAATATTCTTCTCTGATTTTAGTGATACTGAAGACATTAACACTCGGTAAAAATTTCTCCCTCAATGTAAAATTAAGTTCTCATTAATGCACATATATCTCTTAGTTAACTAAGTTTATTAACTTCTTCCCTCCAAGTTGTTGACTAACTTTTTCAAAAGTGCTGCTAGAAATACAGGGCATCACCAGCAGCTGCTACTCAGCTGTGTGAGGCAACAGAACCCTGTAACTGCACTGGAGTAACAAAGCAGAATTTATATTTTGGGAGGGTTAATGAAGAATTACTCTTGTATTCAATGCAAGTTAGTAGTTTATGTTCCTTCTTAAAAAGGAACATATCCATTTCCAGCAATCAACAAAATAAAGATAGAACGTATTAAATCCTTGACATTTACAAGTGGTGCTTAGAACTAATCAGAGATTTTTAACCTCGAAGAATAAATCTGAAATCCAGTGATAGTTTTATGTGATGGGAGCAGTGAGGAGCGAAACCAATGTACTTTTGTTTGAGATCATGTTTAATGTTGGTTTTTGGTTGAAAATCTTGTTAGAAAACTACATTGAAGACTGCTGTACTTACCAGTCTACTGGTTTTTAAACAATATAGTAGTTAACCTAATCTGATCTCTCTGTTGCCAGGGCCTAAGAGCTAAAACAGAGGTCAGGGCAGACAACAATAGGTCATGAAGGAAATAAAACATTAAATAAGGTGGCCAGCTGCCAGCTGTGCCTTGGCATGAGGAGCTTATTCTTCACCTCTATGCTACTCCACCTTTCCCAAATAATTCCCTTCAACAGAACAGTGAAATTTGACATATGATCAGAGCTGATAAGCCACCCCATAATTACAGTGCTGTCCAGACCAATTTTCCTCTAAACTACACCTCCTTCCACCTCCAAAAAGTTTCTCTACTACACTCAAAAACATAGCAACAGGGGTATTTGGTAGTTTTTCTGGGTACCTTCTACTTAGATGAACACTAGTTTTTCTCCCTGAAGGGACAGTTATCCTTGTCTGCCTGAGATACAAAATACTGTCACAGTTGGCCTGGCAGCAGAAAGCAGCATCCTCTAGATGCATCTGGCGAGCAGAAAACCCACACGAGAGGTATGTGACCCTAGGAACACAGGAAAGAACAAAAATAATTCATTTTTTAATCTCCTTTTGGAGCATAAACGAGCATAAATCCATGCATAAACAAAGGTATTTATAAGAACACTAATCTGCTACCTCAGCCCTTCAGCCACTCTTGATTTGAGAGAGGCTTACTTATACTTTTTTCTGATGAAGAAGTGCAGAGAGTGGTTTGGGGAAGAAAAATAACCTAAGAGATCTTTTACAGAGGCCTGCATACTCACCAATCATGTTAGGAAAACGATTCACCAAGTTTCAAGATGGAGAGAACTTTCAAAATTAGGAATGGCTTCTTTTACTTCCCAACTAAATACATTATGTGTGACCAGACAAGTTCATCTTTTATGACAATGCTACAAGGAGCCCTTATTTTCATCAGTTTCTTGATCACTCATTGTAATTTCCCCAGTGTACTGAGAACTCAAGTTCCTAACATCTGGTGTTCTTGTCTTCATACTGCAATCAATTTGGTAAGAAAAAAGCTGAAAACAAAACCCCAAATAAGACACCGAATTAATACGTTTTAAAGTAATTATAGTATTCCTTTAAGTCTGATAATATTCTCCCTCCATGCTCAGAAAATCAGTGGCAAAAAAAAAAAATAGTGTGTATCAAGGAAAAATTTTCTGGCTCTCATTAACATGAGGAAAACCACCTGGAGTTTCAAAAGAATTAAGAAAAATATCCAGTTCCTTTAAACAGATATGAAAAAGCCATGTTACTTGAGAAGAGGAGACCGATGCAGACTGATTCCTTACTCAAAATGACTTTTAACAGCCTGTAAGCTTGCTGCTGAGCAGGGCAACATGATTTCATGAAACTTTGTGCAGTCTCACAAAGATGAGAGAAACAACAGGAGCTCACAATGCTCAGAGCACACATAAAGTGAAGCTTTCCAGGACTCCCACTCAGGCAGAGGGCCAAAGTCATACCTAGATACAACATGAGTAGGCTACTGATTTACTGCAAAGTCAACTGGGTTCACTGTCTAGAAAAATGAATGTTTGCATGCACGTTCCAGAAAATATGAGCTATTTCCAATGTAGAAAACAGTTCCCATATTACCCAAGTCTCATTTACACACAATAGAGGTAATTTTTTGCTGCCCCCGTGCTGGACAGCTGCAGTATATCATTGCCATTTTCCATCTCAACCCTAGACAGAAAGCAGAAATACTTCTGGTGCACACTCTCTTACAATTATTTTAAAAGGAGAGAAAAGAAAATTACCTACATAATAAATTAATGCTGCACATTACTCAGCAGCATACTGGAACAAAGGAGAGGGAACTGAAGAATCATGTTCCTTTTAACACTGCTCTAAAATGTCGTAACACTCCCTCCATGTGCACCTTCTGCTGTTCCTGCCCAAAACAATATGTGAAGTGGAAATTTTCAAGAACATAATTTTGAAGGAGATCTATAGCTATATACAAAGTGACCCTACTTCCCTGCTTGCATCATTTGCAGTTATGTACTTTACATTTTCTTGTGACATCTCTGCACATCTTCTCACTTCCTTGGAAAAAAAAATGAATGGGGGGACAAGCAACAGAAAGGAGAAAGTTCCATTTGTCCTGGTTACTGCTCATTAAGCCAACAATGGGCAGCTCCTTGGACAATACCAGACCTGGAATAGGATTTGAGACTATTTGGTACATCTTCTCAATATTCCCAAACAAGTCATTAATTCTGGTCTATTGTTTAAGACAGTTAACATTCTTAGACATCTTGCAACAGGTGAAATGTTTTTAGCAAATATTTAATAAACAACAGAGAAATTAAATGAATACATGCAAATTTTAAACACTGAACTTTACGGTTTATTGAAGGTTGCTTGATTCATCAGGTCTACCACATCATCACGGCTGCTTTTAAACTGCCGTGGAGTCTGACAGCCCCTGCCTTGCTAAGTGCCAGAAGTCATTTGCTAACAACTCCAGTGCACTGAGATGTATTATATTTATACTAGAGAATTGAAGAGTACTGGACATGCTACACAGTATGTTAATTTGTTTCTAAAATGCATCCCTGATATACTGTGTGCATTTCAAGCCCTATATGATTGTCATTCAGAGCAGTGTGATAATCCAGCCCGGCAAAGATCAGGAGAATTCAGGCTTTCTAGTAAGCTGTGGCTATTGCTGAGGTGATGCAAATGAAGAGAACTTAATACCACATATTACCAACTCAGATTTCAGGTCAGATATGTACCATTGCATTTCTGTTACATCAACTGATAATTAATCAATAACATAAACTTTAAAGTAAGCTTTTTTTACCACGTGAAACTGCAGCTGAGGTGGTACTAAAAAAAATAATAAAAATCTCACTGCAATTGTTCCATGGGTTCATACCGCCTAGAAGTATTGTGGACACATCAAACCCAACAGAGAGCACCTTCCATGGAACTGTTTTTCCATCACTACGAATGCAGGCATATCCCCATTGAGATACACTCCTCAAACCACACACCTGATACATGCAAGAAAAATCTACCCACAATTCTACTCAGAATGTAGTATTTCCCTCTGCATAAAAGAAACCTTTGCTCTCCTGAACTGTATAGGAATTGTTTTTCACTGTTTGATAATCTCAAGAGCTGAATGGTAAAAAACCAAGGTATTGGTGAAGAATTAAACAAAACCCATCATTATGTGCCTACACCTGCAGGATTTCTATCAATTTCTTTGCTTTTCATTATTTCCTTGCATTGCTGACCTTTCGATTCTTTTTTTTCTGGCCAGCCTATGACAATTTAAGCCATACACTTATCCCCCTCTTCTGTTAAACTAAAAAGACAAATTAGTACTTCACCACAGTGGGGACAAAACAAAAGAGAACAAAACAAAAAACACTAATAATAAGCAGGTTAAGGATAATCTGCCATTTAAAAATTAACTCCCAGTTTCATATACATTTTCCTTGTTGGTGGTAAAACTCACTCACAAGAATGGGTGAACAGTTGGGTAGTTATTTTATCTTGGGCTCCTGTAGGCATGACCAGTGGTGCTGGCAATGCTACAAAGTTTACTCAGCATGGCGTTGTTTGGTGGCATCCAATAGTTATTTGCTTTACAAAAAGAAAAAGTTTATCACCAGGGGACAACACACCAAAGCCTTAGATAGGTCACAAACAATCACTGAACTCCTCTAGTTTACCCTAAATCACAACAAAATTGCCTAGATTTCACTATGATTTTTACAGGAGGAATTGTTCCTATAGGCAGAATGGGCACTGAGGTCGGATGGGGCTTAACCAGCAGCATCTCCAGAGAAAAGGTTGTGAGAACAGTTGCAGCTGCATTTGTGTCCAAAGCTAAATATCAAGCTTGAAGCTCATATAAATAATCCATGGAAATGGGCGGAGGGATTTCCTATTAGAGAATTTCACAGAGAATAAGAGTAGCTTATTTGCTTAAAACAATTGCATTTTTAAAGCCTGCAGTTAGTGTGTGTGTTTGTGTGTGTGTGCCTTTGCAGAAGAGTGTCATTGCAACCCTCTTAGCAGCTTTGAATGACTCAGCCTGGTACCTCATGGAACAAGTTGTTGCCTAACATCTGAAAGGACTGTGTGCTTTCCAAAAGAAAGAAAAACAGCTGGGCAGGGTGGGGTTGAACAGATTCCTTTGTTTCCCCGAAGGCACTAAAGAACAACCTCAAACACATGGTACCCTATCAAATCCAATTTCCAATTTTTCTAGTAAGGAAGGTGTCCATCCATCTGAGATAACAGCAAATATAAACCAGCACCTGCCACATGTTAAGTGATTCCTCTAACCCTTGCATAGGCAGAAGTATCTCTTGTTCATTCTTTATAAACATTTATTTCTACAGTGTCACTGAAAATGGGATAATATTTTATTGTTGTACAGTATTGTCAACTGCTTATCAGTTGGCTCTGACTGATGGCATCATGCAGTTTAATTGCTGAATTTATATTTATCTTATACTTCACTTTTACTTATGTGGAGCATATTGATTTCTCATCTTAAACCAGCTAAAGAATTTAAGATTAAAACTCTAAAGGGTTAATACTAAGATCAATACTGTTCAGTGTCTTCACAAAGGACTTGGACGATGGGAGTGAGTCTACCAAATGGTAGTGCTGGTCAAGGCCCAACTCAAGCTAAGTCTGGAAGAACTGAACATCTGTCCTTGGTATGTAAATATAACTATAATTCAGTTACCTTTCTCCATCAATACTGGACAACCTAGGGCCGGCTGAGCTTGAAACTGATGCCCAGTCTATGGTAAGACTGCTGAAAACTCCAGTGAATCTGCACCTGCTCACAAAGCACTCTGGCAGTATCGGTCCCTGGAAAAGTGATATTCCATCTACACTAGAGCCAACAAGCTCCTACAGCCACCTGAGGAAAAGTGACATGGGATGAGTGAACCTGGAAGGAGAGCATTCAGTTTGAAAAGGCACAAACAATGGCACAGTAGGAGAACTACTCAAAGACAGTTAATGGAGCAGGAGGGCTGGCTCAGTTTCAGAAGTGCTTAAACTCAGGAAGCTATCCCACATGAGGAATGCCCTCGAGGGAAGGAAGTCTAAGAAAGGACCACAGATTTCCTTGAAAGATGACATCTAGGCATCTGCTTGGAATACCGAAGGGTGCTGTTAAGAAATAAGAAAACATCAAAGGAGAAAACACTGATCTAGAAGCACAGGAATAAGATAGAAACTGCCCAAAATCAAATTTAACTAGACATTGAAAGGTTAAAAAATCTAGTAAGAAGTTCTTCAGCTATATTAAGAAAAAAAAAGGAAAATATAATATCACAAGCAAGTTGTAGAGGTGTTATCCAGAAATAAATGTAGATGAAGATCATTTGGGAGCAGTCTGATAACTAAGATACAACAGTAAGAGTAGAGCTGTTCTAACTACAGAGTGATGCTGAAGAACAAAAAGGCGTTTTGGCCTAGAACAATTTTAGGCTTTGAATGAAAGAAATGTTCTGGATCCTTAGAGAAATAAAGCTTTGAAATAATTTCCCACAGAAATGAAGGGGAGGGGACAAAGTGCTTACAAAAGGGCTCAGCAAGTTAGTGAAAAGGATTGCATGAGGCAGTTGTTCCCAGAGCAGAGCAGCTGGTCCCAGTGTCCTGAGACAGCTTCAATTCTTTTGTTGTCTTTCAGAAAAAGACAGTAAAATCCTCACCCACCTTTATTACAAGAGTCAGTATACACTCATACACTGTAATAATTTGCAAACCTTTTTAAAACTTTTAAGTGTTTTTCATCACTAAGTGGGAAAAAAGTCCTGCTGAAGAACTAAGTGCTGGTGCTAAAGAACAAAAGCCTTAAAGCATTGCTCTACAAAGCCTTTTCTCTTCCAAATATAGTTAATCCATCTCTAAAAATGGACTGAAGTGTATGGGAATAAATCAAGGTTCTAACATCCCAAATTACTATACAAGTGAAGAGACACTGAAAGCATTTCCTCCATCCCTAATGACTTGGTCCCAGTTCTTACATGTGATCAGGGCACAATTTGTCGATGTTTATCGATGTTAACTCAGTTTTAGAGAAAAATGGCTGGAAAAGCTCCAGTGCAAGTACTTTCTCAATATGTGCTTCTCTTGAAATGAATGTCTTTCAGAGGACTGTATAATGGCCAATCATTTGCCCAATTTTAGGAAAAAGTCAGCACAATAGTTGAAGATTTTCAGAAATAAAAGTTGCTTTTTTCATTGTGAAATGAATGCTTTCTCTTGCATCAAGTAATAGTAATAAAAGTGAAAACAGAAATAAAGTTTCAAATTGCAGGAAACAACTGAAAATTCTAACAATCAAATAAAAATATTTTCCTGTTTGGAGTGGTCTTATAACCTAAGACCATATGTTGATCTCTGTCTCACTCCATTATCTATATTCCCAGACTTAATCAAATCCCACATTTTCTGAACTTGTACTATGTCTCATCTCTTCACAAAAAGTTGACAGAAGTCTGCTTTTATAAAAAAAAGCTTACATGTATTAGAATGGGAATAGAAGTTGAACAAAGGGAAGATCCCTCCTCTCATAGTAAAAGAATTTGACTCTCTCAGTCAGACACAGACTTAAATTAGTAAACTCAGTACAGAATTTAGAAAAAAAAGGAGAAATTGAGTAAGTCTTCAGGAATGTATCACTTTTTCTATGCTACAAGGCATATGTAGTTATGATGTACGTTTAGGGGCAGGAAGAGCTGGGTTTAGAGATTTGCAGCATATTTGTAAGGGTTTTCTTTTCAGCTGCTGGGGTGTCAAGTAAAAAAGCGGAACAACGTAACTGAAGCCTCCATAAATTAAACACTATTCTAAACTGCAATTAAATTGTTCCCTGCTACCAGTTTAACAGTCCCTCCTTGGTTTCATCTTCAGCTTCCTGTGGCTTACATTCCTTGCCGGGATACGTCAATCTGTATAAACCACAGCAAGAATTGTTAAAACTGTGGTGTCTAGGCAGCTGCATATACCCAGCCAACAGCAGTCAAAACCATAGAAAAAAACAATTACATTTTCTCCTGCGTGTATGTTTTGAAAGAACGACAGACTTTACAAGGCCTGTAGAGGAGTCAAATTGAGTACATTACTCTGCTGGAAATATTAAGTCCAGCACAATATCATGTGCTCTGGGCACATCAGCACCATGGTGTAAACTGACATCAGCCTTGAGTTCTGATCGACTGAGCAGATGGGGGAGGCAGGAACATTGTTGTGGGCTTCCAGGACATTGGCTTTGGGAGGAGGCTTAAGGTCTTGAGGGGATACCAGGTGCCACAGCTGAATGGGGATGACACCACATGATGGCATGCAGCTAATGCACAGGCAACTGGGGAGAGGGGCTCTGAAGGAGGAGCTTCTGAGCGGCCAAAATCTATTGTTTCCAGGACCTTGTGCTGCATTTAAAATGCAAGGATACCAACAGGAGGGTGAATACTACCCCTTTTTAAGTGCTGCTGGGATAAAACCATAGGGGACCATTGCGAGAGGTCTTTGGTAGAAGCTGCAGTGAGCCTGGATGCCTTTGCAGAAAAGCAGGCAAGCGGTAGGGTTAGACCGAGAAGGGGCGAGCAAAGCCGACAAAGCCTAGCACTGACTTTAATATTAGCAATGGACTGACTGGTGAGGAAATTCTCCATGCTTCCTGAACTGCAGTAGAAATGTGTCTCCCAGATATTTAACACCTACTTAGCTGTTAGGAAACCACCAGGCAATTCAATGGTTGTTTTGAAAGTTCATCGAAAGATCATTTCTTGCACCGCACAAAGCATCTTCTCATGTGTCACTCCATTGAACGCTTCCATCAGCCTGGGGTCTGATACTGGAGTGATGCTTTGTGTCAAAACAATTTGCCTGTTCAGTATTCAGTCCTACTGTGCTGTTAATCTATATTAGCTAAGGGAAGCAGGAAAATTCATGGAGTTTTCAGCTCTGTTGATGCATATGAAAATCTTTACATGGCAAAGTCCTTCATATGAGGAACTGCAGTAGAATGATCATCCTGAAATTAACAATTTCTTGAAATGGGACCATCTAAATCCTCTTCAAGCAACATCAACCATCTGAGACATGACTCATGTTTCAGAGTTCAAATGGGTCGCATCTTGGAACCCATTTCTGGGCACACATGAGAATGAGATTTGGAACAATAAGCAAAGCTTAACCAAGAGGAGATCATGTCTGACCCACCTGACTGCCTTCAGTGATTCAGTGACATTGACTTTTTAAAGCCTTTTAGTGCTATGTTCTTTGATATTTTTGCAACCAAATTGGTATACCATGGTCGGGATGTCTGGACAACCAGAGGGGCAAAAAAATGTTGGATGGTTGGTCCATTCCCAAAGGGTAGTGATTACTTGGTTGTACTCTACACAGGCTAGTTACAAGCACCAGAGGGGTCAGTTCTGGAGATTCACGTGGCCACATCTCCCTTACTTCCAAGTTCTGGACTCCCTGGTACCAGGCTAACAGTGAAAAATTGGAATAAGTCCATCAGGAGGCCCCCAAGGTCATCAGGCTACTGGAGCACTGACTTGGGAGGATAGGCTGAGGGATCTGGGCTTCAGCCCGAACAAGAAGCAACTGAGGAAGTGGCAGGAGGAAAGGTCTAACAGCAGTTTCCCAATCCTGAAAGAAGGTTGTCAAGAAGAGACAAGCAGGCTCTTCACAGCAGTGAAGATGTGAGGACAAGAAGCAATGAACGTAAGTCGAAATGAGGAGTCCAGATGCTGTGAAAGAGAAAGTCTTTTTTACTCTAAGAAAAGTCAGTGGCAGAGGATGCTCAGCCACCAGCCTTGAAGATTTACAAAACCCAACTGGGTGAGGACCTGGAAATCTGGTGTGATATAGCAGGCAGTTGGAGTTCTCCACCAAAGTTGTTTTCCAACCTAAATTATTCTATAATTTTGGAAAATACTATTTCTTTTCTTTTACAGGAAAACAACACTGTAGGACCTTATATTCAGAGATTTGACAGATTTGCTAGTTTCTGAATGAAGCAGATTTGCTTTATTATTATATGTACACAAACTTTTCCAAAGCAGCTCTTCCCAGCATGGACAACTTGTATCAAATCCAATTTAAAAAACGCCATCTAAATTTCCCAGAAGGAACTAGAACTAAAACTCAAGAGTGCCTCGTGACATGAAATCATTCATACTATTACCCCATACAAAAAAAGTTATTTCATGTGAACAAAGCATCCCAATCATGCTGTGAGATCAAAAAACATGACTGAGGTCAGTACCACCCACTGGATTCTACCATTTATGCTGCATTAGGTAATTTATCCAAAGGCTTCCTACAAGCAGAGGTATTTATGAGAATATCCCCCTTATCTGCTTTTATTAACAAAGTCAGGGCGAGGCAACTGCTACCTCATGCATGCAGCACTAGACTCGACTTTCGTCCCTACTGAATATTGAGGTCCACAAGACATTCCCTGAAATAAACTTCATACTACAAGGGTTAAAGCATCCATGAATGAAAGTGCTTATAGTACACAAGATTTAAGTACAAAGTCATTAAGGACAAGCCTACACTCTGGAATTCAACGAGGAACACATAAGATGTTGACCAAATGCATCTAGAAGAAACTAGAACAAGCTGTAGCTCTTTTTTCCAGTTATCTTCCTACTATACTACTATATACCCTTCTTTGAGTCCTACAGCATTTAGCAACAGACCTATTCTACAGCATTTGTTGATATATTGTGCAATCTTAAATGTAGGACACCATTTCTTACAGTCACAATCGAAGTGCTGTCTTCTGAGGACAGAAGAATATTTGACTTTTACTGGAAATGGGGGAGGGAAGAAGATTCAGACCAAGGACTTCTAAAAGATTCCTAAATCCACCGATTTTCCATTTCCATAATTTGCAATGTTTGAGCAGTCACTACAGTTTGGGAGCTATTTAGATAAATGACTCACTTCTGGAGTAGTCCAGCTGTCACTGATCTCCTTGAAAGATGTCTGAACAAATGAAAATGCTTTAGCAAGTTTATCTGCAGCCAGAAAATCTCACACTAGTAATTCAGTTTTATTGTAAGTGTCAAGATACTGCTAATGTAAATGGACTTTGTCCCTTGGCTCAAAGAATCAATGTATCTCAATTTTTGAGAAGACTTCAACTTGCCATACCTAACTATGTGAATTAATAGAAACTCAAAGAGCTGACACTGCTCAACACTACAGTGAGCACATTCCCACTGGTACTTTCTAGGACCCCAACAGCACTTTCAGAATCAGAGTTCTGAAAGCCAGTATCCAGATTCTTATTCTGCAAAGGGACTGTAACTGCACTTCCAAGTCCAGGTCTGAGGGGTAAAAACTTTTCCTGCCATGACTGCATTTGTGTTTAATACTCTATAGCTGAAGGTTTGAAGCAACATTTAGCTATTTTGTAAGGTGACAACGCGTCTTTATTTCAGAGCTGCCTATTCTATGCACAAAAACGTTCAAAAAGCATTACTTCCATCACATGGGAGGGAGAAGGAAGCTTTCAATCATTTGCAGATTCAAGTTACTGCAGATAGTTAAATACCTGATTTATGTGTACCGGCACTCTTTGCCTCTGCACATTACGGTAGAAGGACTTCACATTTTGTTTTTTGTGGCTCCAATTTTGCTTCAACAAGTCAATTGTGGGTGGAAGTAACCAAATAGCATGTAAGATGCCAAGTAGAGGCCTCTGCAAACTTGGCCCCCAGTGTGCATACTTGTTGGTCTTAAGTTTGCTGTTCTCATTTTAATCCCCTGTGCTTCTTGCATCTGCAAATTGTTTAGCAAATTTAAGTCCTTCATTTATCCACTTACAACCCAGTCTGCTTTCCTACAATATTTTATCATCAGATTTGTGGAGCTGCCATTGTTTCACTTTGAATTTAAACTAAGCTAGATAGTAAATGATGCTAATCTTTAAGCAATGGCCACCAAGAAGGTGCACGTATCAGTAACACGATGCTGCTTATTTAAAATACTGCTGCCAGAAATGAGAAGGCAAGTTTGAAAGGGAATTAAATACAGACAGATATTCCAACTCCACCATATCTCAAATCACACTATTTTATCATTTTATCCCTGCAGGTTACATCAGGATGGGCAAATACTATGTGCTAGTGAGATGTTAATTACCCAAATGATTTATGATACTTAAATCTTCAGGTTCTTTCCTAACACTAAACACGTATCTTGGTATGTCCTGTACCAAATTTTCTGGGACACACAAGGTATCTTTCTTTTCTTATGATCATTTGACCTACCCATTAGTAGATGGAATTATTAATCCATTGAAACACCAGCAATATGGTAATTTTTCCCTTGCAGAAAGGAGCAATATAGACAATGTCATTTTTATGGAAAAAATAGTACAAAACTATCTAGTAAAAAGCCACACAAAAATTAAATAAACAAAAGAGAAAAGTTTAGAAGCACCTCCCCACTTTACCTACCAAAACAGAAGAAAAAGAAAGAAAGAGAAAAATAAATACAAAGGGTCTGACATGCAATGAAACAAAAAGAATCATTCCTCACTTCAGATTTCAATGAGTTGCACAGTTGCAGACAGCTGTTCTGTTTCAAACAAACAGAAAGGTCTGCCTCAGGATGTGAAAGTATTTCATACTTCTATCAGTATTTTTTTGGCTAGATAGGGGTAATCTGGCATGAAGTACCTATATGTGTATATCCTAATAAACTAGGATTGTGCCTCTTATTATACTAGAAAAAAAAAAATGCCACCAAACCTACAAAAAACCCCTCCACCCCCAAAAAACAAAACCAACTCTAACAACAAAAGAACTCCACACATAAAGACACCAAAAAATGCCAAGTCACCAACCCTCGAACTTTTAGGAAATAAATTCCTCTTTTAAATAAAAAATGCTACAGGTAACCTTATTGCCATAGCATAGCATAGTTCTTTGAGAGTCTTGCCTTGCAATGGAAGTTCCTCTTGCCTTGCAGATTTGATTTCCAGTTCCTAGATGAATTACAAATATTAGTCCCATGAAGTTCTGGGTAATTCACTTGGCTCTCGCTGCTCTTCCAGCCCTTCCAGCACTGCAGCCGTTCCAAGGCAAGCACAAAAACCCAAGCATGTTTGCCAATTGATGTGCAATGTAAGCAAATAACATGTCTTTCTTCTGGAAAGAGATGCAAGTCTGACAACCTATTTCATGCTGCTTAATTTATTTCAGACCTGAACAGCTAAATGACTTAATCGGTCTCAGCAGCTGACCACTATGATTTGATGGCCACATACAGCCAAACCCTGAGGGAAAAAAAAATGCTGGAGCTACCATGGCAGCCAGAACTTTTAAATGCACAAACAACAGGTGAGAATACAAAATCATCTGCTTACCCAAGACAGGCAGCTGCAGACATAGAAAACGTGATACAGCTGCTTCCAGTTGGTAGTGTTGACTGTTAGAAAACTAGTTATCCTTACAAACTTTACATATTTGCAATAGATATCCCCAGGAAGACATCTGGACAGGCACAGAGGGATCTTAATTTCCCTTAGAAAAAAAATTCCATCATAATTCAGTCTATCTGTTACAGATGCTCATTCTGAAAAAAAAAAAACAAAAAACAACCCAACCAAAAGCAGTCCACCATGGGATTCCCCATGAAAATGCAACTAAAAGTTTTGAATTAAAAAATTATAATAATGTGTAATTCATAGCATCTTGGGACTAGATATTGGCCAACCAAACAATGTGGAAGAACATGAAGAACATGCTGCTCAATGCAGATGCTAGCTGAATACTGCCACCAGACAAGAAATCTGGGAATTCGAATTCAGATTAAAAATCTGTGCTTTAAGACTTGAATTCTGCATTTGTTTTGGACAACAGAGCTCTTATCTTTCCATGAAAAACACATGCTACTCATCAAAAAAATGTTCATATCTTAACAAAAGGAACAGTAGCTGACTAGTGGAAGACTTAGTTATTGATGTCTGAGAAAGAGAAAACAGTTTAGGTATAGAAAGCAAACTGCTGCAAATTTACTGGAAGACTTCTTATTCTGTATTTGCCCGAACCAACTTCCAATACTGAATTATAGATCAACTTTTTTTCTTCTGAAGAGCGAAAGAAAATACAAAACTGGCAAAAGATTTTAAAAGATTCATCAAGAGGGTTTAAAATAACCAATAATAGCAGAGAGTGAGCAAATGGCTTAAATATGGTAACATGCTGGAGAGATAATTTTTTGTCAACCATGAAGTGTAATTTGACATGAATGTTATTGCTGGCAATAGGCACCCATAAATAGCATCATCAAGAGCATGCTAGTATGCCAGAAGAAGTCATTGCCAATTAAACAAATTCAGCCCTTGCTTCTTCCCCTGTTCCCTCACTATATTCAACAGCTCTGCAAGAAGGAACACAGCCCTGAATTCTAACTAGCTGCCACATACTTGGAGAGCACCTTCCTGAAAACTTCTCAAGTACAGGGCAAGTAAAAAAGCTGAGTTCTATCTGTCTGCATGGAATTTATTTCAATTCCACAGTGTCATCCCTCATCGGGTACCGCAACATTAATATGGAACTTGAGATTTCATTACAACTACAGTGCTCTGAAAGAGCAGCATTTACCAGCTGCACAAGGACGCTGACCTCACCTGAGCTACATTTAAAATTACAGGCAACAGAACAGAACCAGAACACCCCAACCAAAAATCAGAGAAACTCCCTTAAAGGCCACGAGGGTCAAAAATACGAGTGGGAATCCTTGCTCCCAGTTTGCTTCCCGTATTTCTACTGTGCTCTGCCTTGATGTACCAAATAGAATTAGCTTTTGACAAGACAAAACAGAGGAAATTTGTTCTAGCATAAATAAAAACAGGGTTACTGGGGGTTGGAACAAACCATATTTCCATATTTGAGAACAGCAGGTGCTCTTTAAACCATGAGTTAATTCTGTACAGAAGCAACACAATTAGATTAGAACTTTCAAAGCAATCTAAAGTCATTAAACAACCAAATTCTGCATTGAAACAAGGCCTCAGGTGAATCATTGTCATCATCTGACCTTTAAGACTAATTGCAAGCTTAACACTTGTAAATATGTTTTTATAGCATTTAACAAACAGGGGCAAAAAATTTAAAGCGATGCTTGGCTGCTTGAGTTTACAAACATATGTCAAGGACTTAACTTTTGGCACAGATAAGCGAACCAAGTACTTTGAAACTCGCTGTCAATCCTAACAGCTGACCAATTTAACTGTAAAGGCATTTTAGACTTCATTCACCTGAACTTATGGCTGAATAGCCAATACTGAAGAGAAGTATCTCAGCATAAGGAAACCATTGATCATAACAATATTTGCTAGGTCATAAAAATCTGGTTATACTGCAACAAGCCTGTTCTAAATCAACACTAAGTGTTGGGGTTTAATACTGTTTATGCAGCAAACATACTCACTGAGAATTATGATCTACTTTGTTTATGCTCGTTTCGAATGCTTTTCTCCTCAGATGATTTACAGTTTTATTCTTTCTTCCAAGGCTCAGTTCCTAGAATTCTTAAACTGCTCCAACTCGGCCACTTCCAGATCATCCATTAGCTGTTCCTTAAAGTCGTGGATTTTTAATGCCCACTCAGCATTCCTATCACTGACTCACATTCTCATCAGCAAGCAAGTTCTGACCAGGAACTATTCCACCCCAAACTTAGCTCTGCATTATCTGTTCAAAGCACCTTGCCAGCATGCACACCAGCACCAACAGGACATCAAGTGTTACCCCCCACCAGGAGCCACTTTAAGACGTTTTTGGAGATTCCAACATTTAGTCATGCCTAGGCCTGCAGTCCTCAAGCATCCAGTCTCCTTCAAATCTCACATCAGCTGAACAATAGCAGGAATGCAGATAATACATCTGCCTTCCCTCACTTTTCCTCCCACCTTATGCAAAATATCTCCTGCCTTAAGGCAGCTTTGCAAATTCCATTCCTCCTAGAGCGAGGAAGAACTGGGAAACATAATGCACACTCAACCTGAGAGAGACTAAATTAGAATATGTTAGTTGCATCCATGTTAACACTGGAAAACCACCCATTCTTCCCAATATGGAGCCAAAACATTTAAAGAAGGCTCTCAGAAGCCTGAGTATTGCTCTGCAAATCTGTGAGAAAGACTGCTCTCTAACATCGATAAACAGATACAATCTGAAATACGACCACCTTAAAACAGCACTGAAAAGGGACTCCATGATACTGCTGCCTTGACTGGCTAACACAATGGAGCAGATTGAAAGGGGGTCACTTAAATGTTAGTATGTACATCACAGGTTGTCTCCTATAAGGAGACAAAAAAAGAGAAAACAATCCTGATAGAACCACTACTCTTATTCCTCCAATCTTTTAATGCTGTTTCCTATGGAGTTCTTCACTAATGTGTCCTGAATATCTAACTGTTGATTTAAATTCAGGGGTAGGTTTGCTGCAGTGCCACTATCTTTTAGTATGCTAAAGACATGCTGCAGTTGGAACTGTTGCTTTTAAATTAACGTTTGTAATTTGCGATAATTTCTATTGCCTATTTTCTTACATTTAAGTTTTATATCTAGTGGAAGAGAAAATTAAGACGCATGTTATATTAATAAAAGAAATACTTAGGCTCGCACATAGGCTTCATAACTTGAAGATGTGATAGATAGATTTGACCTATAATTATAAAAATTCACTGATCGCCCAATATTTCAAGAGGGATCCCTCTTAAATTTTCCATGCTTGGAATGACCACAAAATGTAAAATAACGCCAGGAAATAAAAATACGAAAGTGTAGATTGGAGCCATTTTAGCACTCTCAGACATGAGCAAGCTATGGTGTTAACATATCTATTCAATTTGCTTGAATGTATGAATCCTTCCCCAAGCACAGTGTGTGGTTACCCTTTAAATGGAGCAGTCTTTGCTTCTCATATACGTATCACTCATCTGATCATACAGCCTAAATGTGAATTGCACCATTTTTTTCCAGACAATTCCCTTAAGATTCATGCCATTCACATTACTAGCAGGCATACTTATTTTACTCCTCAGTTTCTTGTTAATGTTAGCCCTAGTAGCTTCTAAAAGGTTAACCATAACAATACTCTCCAAATTAAAACTATTTCAAGTTCAGTCAGTATTCAAGTCTCAAAAACAAGCAAACTAAAATCAAAAATAAGAAAGCAAACAAAAAAGGAGTTTTTTCCTATTATTTTACTACCTCAAAGTGACTAAAACAAGTGTCCTACATTGTTACGTAACATGCCCTTTGTATAAATGCAGATAAGTTCATTAGATAAAAGGCACGTGTGTGTGTGTGTGTGTGTGTGTGTGTGTGTGTGAGCAAAATCCGGCCCATCAGTTACTACATAGCTCACACACACAGAAATATGCTTGCAATGCACTGCTCAGCCGCTCCGAAACACAGCAAAACAAACTGCATCAGCTGCTGAACACAGACTGATACCAGGGAAATTCCTGGGTTAGGAAAGCAATGCACACAGACTCCTCCTCTTGACTGTAATGCCTCTGAGAATAAATTACATATCATTGTTAAATAAATCACAGCTCATTACCAAGTCATATAATTCGCCTTCTTGAGAAACAACAAAAATGCTGTGTACCAGTAAGAATTAATCTCTGTGCCTAACAGTACCTTCCTTCTGCATTTCTGTATTTAACATTCATGGTTCCCCTCTAATACCTATTTCATACACTCATTAAATTCCTACCAAATGCTTAGATACATCTTAATTCCTGCAGAGTGAGCACCATCGCTCTGAGGGTAAAGGTCAAATTTTGCTCTCACATCAAAGCGATGCCTTGGAAGCCCTGAGTTAAACTGAGATAAAATGAACAAAACTGAATCAAATAGCTTCATATATCTGTAATCAGCCAGTCTGCCAGCTGTGCTACTGGAGCAAAGTAAGTTATCTGCCAATTCTTGAGCAGGTATGCATTCTCCACATGAAGAACCAAGGCTCTTTAAGCCAGAGGATTGTGTTTAGATAGCTTCTATACTGCTTTCACTAAAGTACATTTTCTCAGGCAGACTATATATGGTCAGGGAGCATTGTCTGGCTGATGCACGTTTAGTAATGTAGGTCTCCGCATTAAGACAAGCAGAGTTTTTGTTAGAAGCAGCACTAACCAAAACTAATGAATTTAGGGGCACATTTCATTCCAAGCAGGACTGAACCCTACATGACAGGGTTTTGTGAGGTTAGTGCCTTGTACAACAATTTCTACAAAACACTGAACATTGCTCTGCAAGCAGAGGGTGAGAAAGGAGTTCACAACTTCTGGGTGATCTTGGAGAAGAAACAATAGGAAGAGTCACTGAACTTTTCCTTCTTGTTTCCAGCCAAATCTGTCCCAATCACTTAAGACTGTTTTCTTCTTTACCCAAAATAAGAGTTTAGCTTATTACTACACAAAATTTTCAACTATTTATTCTGCTCAAAGCACATGCAGATTTCATTTCTTATCAATCTGATATTGCTTTGGTCTCTGCTGTCATATTCAGAAACCCCATCCATTGTGTCATCCACAGGAGAACCGCATCACTGATGGTAATCCAAACAGCATTTTTTCTACACACACAAGTTGCCGCACGCTTTTAGAAAACACATCCTGATAACTTCACACCAGGAAGGATAAAGATAGGTTCCAAGCCAAGCCACACAGCAAGAATTTGACATAAAGTATTTCATCTACTGAAACAATATTGTTCATTTAAATAATTTACTAGTTGTACAACTAAGACATTACTTCAAAATTCATGCATAAAGACCTGAGGGAGTTTGGAGCTTTCATCAACGTGGCCTGTTTTGAAATCTGGCATGAGATGACTGCTAATGAATAAAATTTGTCACAAGGCATTTTTGCCACGTAGTTTTGCATCACTGAAATAATTTTTTTCACCCTACACTCATTGACCATTGTATTAAATCTGATTAATACGACCATTTCCACTACACTGTCAGATTCTAGTGAAACATGAGTTTTCAGTGGTTCAGGAACTGGAGCTGTCAATTATAATTTAAAACTGCACCCAAATAATGACACAACATTACTTCAGTATTTCAAAGATATCTTGAAAGAAGACTCCTTAATAAAACACCCCCTCTTTGCATGAGCAAGGTCCCATTAAAAACCCCCGTTAATTAATAATTTATATTCTTAGAAGAATTTTTAAGAAGTCTCAGATTTCAGACTCCAGACTGAGCTAAAGCCCCAGAGGCAAATTGCAGGTTTAATTTACAGTAAGAGTCTCATCATTTTCATTAAGCATGTTATCTGGAGAGAGATTTGAGAGAGAACTGATAACTTCCAGACTACAAAGCACTTGACTCCCAACAACCTACCATTTTGTCAAGTCTCTTAGTATCATCTAAGAAAAAGGCAAGAGCAGAATAAATAGCTTATTGCCCCATGTCAGAGCTGCCCAAAATTTTTACTTCTCCTGGCATGCATGTTTCCTCCTTACTGACTCTATTCTGAATAGGAAGCACAATTCATGATGACAATGTAATTGCTTAATTATTGCAGCCTGCTTACCACCTTCCAAAACAAACTAATCCAAAAGAAATTAGAGGAAAAGAGAAAGCAACTGATGGTATCACATGAGCCAGCGGATTGAAAACAGTGGAAAAACTCAAATAGAATAATGATCAAAAGATATTTTTCTAGTACCAGTGCCACAGAATTCATAAAAAGTTAAAAGGAAACTTTCATTTGGTAGTTTGTGCTCATGTCTTCTGCTTCCCTTCCTCTCCCATGTTACTCTGTGGCAATGTTTGTCTGGTAAAACTTCAGCAACCACAGATGCATACTCTTTAAAACTAATGGTGTGAAGGAAATTTATTCCTAGGCAACCTGAGTATGGTAGTAACAGTCACTACTGGTCTCCTACAAGACTTTGACCACAGCAGGACATACCAGGAGCAGCATCTTTAGTTCCATCCTCAAAGAGAATCTCCATCCAACCAACACTGCTCACTGAGGGCCAAATGGGAATACCATTCTTTTGTGCTAGGTGCTTCAGAGAGAACACGCTCTACCCACTCCCCAAGTTTGGCCAGTAGCAGCCTGGGCTAAGTCTAAACTGCTGTTTTAAAGACAGAGCTAAACCCACCCAAAATACAGTTGATTTTCCTATTTCTTCAATTCATGTTAAACAAGAGAGGTATGTGCTGAACTCTTTATGCTTTAAGGTGCAGGATTACTCTGCACATGTGTCTTGCTTATATCTCCTCTCAGGATGTGGAGAGCATTACTTACAATAACATTCTTTTCATTGTTTGCAGACTCATTCTCATTTAACATTTAATCAAAGTTTCTAAAAAGAAGCAGAATGCTGAGTAATTCTCCATTCTCTTATCACACACATAGGTTTAAACTTTTCAAAGAGTCAGCTCTGCAAACTGAAATAGTCTGAACGTGAAGCTGTATTTCGTTTTTATTGTACAACCTTCAAGAAAGGCTGAGTAAGTTAACATTATTCTCCAAGCAGTACTTGTGCAATTCCTTTGAAAGCCATAATCAATGGCTGCCTATTAAATACATTTCTGTGTATTAAATTCATTATTTGACTAGTGTAATAAAAAATTTGGTAGGACATGCTGTACTAAAACATCTTTCACACAATACTTTAACCCAGTGATACTTCAGTATGAGAATTAAATAATTTTTGAAAAACACTGTCCTCTTTCTTTAAAGTAATGCACTACTAACACCACCCAGCAACAGACACATGACATAGTACCTACCTGTTCTGTGTTCTGTTTCAAAGCAGCCCCTACATCAAGATATTTCCATCTTTCCTGCCTGAAACAATTACAAAAACAATATAACACCAGACCTTCTCACTCCAAATTCCTTCTCCGAAGTGGGGCAGAGGATTTCCAGGCTTTAGTGTGAGGGACCAACAGGTAACACTGTTTTGGAGCAAGGCTCTCAGTGGAAGTCTCAGTCTGAAATGGACCCACTTCTGTGGAGAGTGGGAGGATTTGAAGAAACCAGACAAATGGTATTTGACCTTTGCTCTTAAAGCAAGCAGAAAAAACCCCAAAAGCCTGAAACTCACTGGGTGGCACATGTAGAACCTTTATGCAAAGCTTTGTTTTTCTCCTTCAGTAATGCTTGAACGGTCAGAGAAAGCAACATGCCAGAAAGAAATTTTATTGTCCAGTTATCCAACACTGCACACTCCCTGGAGGCTTCCTCTCAGATCATCATGTTGTGCTTAGCTGGGTCACAACATATTTCTGTAGAATATTTCAGTATAGTTGGAAAAAAGCCTTAACAGCAGTCTTAGGGAAAATCACCGAGAATAAATGCCAGACTGCTTTTCCTAAAAAGTGGCATATATGAAACGAACTTGACTGGCAGGGTTTGAAACACCCCATCACCTGCTAGACTGGCAGTTCTTGAGCCAAACACAGCAAGTACCTCCAAGCACTGTGCAGTTATCCAGCCCTGAGATAATTATCACTGCTACATTATGTCAGTGCAACCAATAAAATAAGTTTATTTGAAGCTTCTGTTTACACAGAACCCCCAAGGTATTCTCGTTCTGAAGAGGTTGTTCAAAAACGGTGTCAACACAGCTTCAGCATTAACATTAAGAGATACATTTTGAAGCAGGGCTTCTCTGACCTGACCTAATAAAATAACTTATCCACAAATGCAAGCAATATTTATAGAATCCCTATGCGATCTTAAAACAAGAGTCATTATTTTTCTATACTTACAAAAGAGAATTTATATTTATTTCAAATACCTAAATGCATCCTCCCTCTTTTTCTCTGCAGGAACAGCCAGTTATTTTCACAGCTGAAAGCAATATTTTCTAAATGAGAAAATATTTCCAAACAAGAAACTTCTGATTATCACCAAGCTGCTCAATTTTTATTTTGTTTGGATTTTTTTGTTCCCCTTCTCCACAAACAACCATCTGCAAAGAGGGTGGAATTTAGGTGTTTGTAAGAATACACATTTACAGGCAAAAAGCTCTTTGAAGCATGTATGGTTTCTCCAAAAAGCCATTAATACAGTTCACATTTGGCACCACAAGTGTGCTTAGGACAGGAAAAGTACTTTTCTCCTAGCACTTAGGAGAGGAATGGGAATATCTTTCAAAGTCTTACCTATTGAGTCATAGCAATGACCATATTCTTCATAAAACACAAATCAAAGGCTAGTTTCTGCAAGAACCATCTTTCCCCTAAATGTTCTTAAGGGCTGAATTCTGCTAATTGAGAAGATTAGTGCTGGTTTTATACAGGCTCTTCTCCTCTGCTGGTTCCGAGGCTGTTCTTAAAAGCAAACCACCAAGCAGTAATCATACAGCCAGACTACCTAGAATAAGCCAAATCTCTTCTCGCAATCTTGTGCCTGCACAGATGTAAATATCCCGAACCCCATTCATATCAGAGCAATGGCAAATGATTCCTGTACTAGTCTATCACTGAAATACTTGCAAACTTGGACAAGATGTATCAGAGGCAAAGGCTTGAAGGATGGAAGCAAATTCGATAGAGCGCAGAATGTCATAAAACACAGAACCATTAATATCATGGGAAAATCAGAATACGTGCAGCTGTCCAGGAAATAATCCGGAAGTAACATTAATTGCAGCCCTTTTCTCTGCTTGGCATTTCACCACAATACAAGGACTACTTTTTCAGCTGCTCGTAGGACTTATACTAGATTTTCCTAAATTGAACAGAACGATAACAAAGTGAATTAAGTTAAGAGACTATATAATCTTGAATCTTGCTTTTCCACTCGATGTCAGAGAAGAACACAACCCCATTTTTGCAAAAGTTGTTCCAGGCAGATTACAGATGTTTACAGATGCATCCAGCTAGAAAACCAGAATGGGCTGGGCTGTTGCCTCATTCTTTCTAGAAGGAAGAGATGAAAATAGTGGAAAGATTCCTCCCTCCCCCCTCACCCCAAAAACATCATGGCAAGTTGGTGAACTAGATCCTTGTGCTTAAGTCCTAGAGGACATAATGCCCTCAGAAGTGCCAGAATTGACTCTGACTAAGAAAAATGCAGTAGCAGAAAATGCAGCTTACTATTTTTCTGTCAGCTCAATTTAATGAGTAACATTAACACCTACAACTCATGCCTGGCTGAAGTCTTTCAGTGTTTTTATCCCTTTTTCCTCATTGTCATAAAATGGTTATTATAGAAGAGTATATATAATTTTACATTAACAGTAGGAAAAGTAATGTCTCTGGACTAATATCCACAATACATTCCTTATCAGATCAGAAGTGCTTTCGTACAAACACAGCCTTCACAGAGGAAACTGTCCAAAGAGAGTTGACAATAACTCAAGAGCTGCTATTACTGAGAAAGACTGATTTCTCAGCTTTATCCAAAGTAAATCCACCCAGAATGAAATTTCACAAACTGGATTCTTGAGGCACCAGTGCACACTTCCAGGCCATTAACTAGGTTCTTGGCTTCAGTTCTACACACAAAAGAGGGTATTTCAAAAGCTTAACCACAACCACTTCTCCTCAATACCTCTATTAGTAAGAAAAGTCTTGTGACCCTCCATTCTGAAGCACACCCATTTCAAATTCATACTCATGACAAATGGCCACAAAGAAAAGAAAGATTCACACTGGATGTGAATTCGCTCTGCAGCTGGCACAAGGACATATCGCCACTGGAGAGAGAACATTCCATTTTGCAACATCTACAGACATTTGGGGTTTCATTGTGGCTAGGAAAGTGTCATGAGTTTATGTGGAATATGTTTAGGTCTACCAGAAAAATTAAGAAAAGAAACCAAAAAAATCAAGTTATACGGTAGAACTAGGACAATTGAGACAACAGTTTAACCCAGAGGTACCTCACAGAATCCCACAGAACTGCCACCCCCAAGAGAAACCAAGGAAAACCATGGTTGTGAGGTAATGCTATGCTTGTCCTTTCTCCAAGATATCTGGCTCTATGTAACTTCACAAAGAAAATTCCTGCACAAAGAAAAATGGATAAAGGGGAGACAAGGAGCAGGAATACCACAGAGGAAAGACTCGCTCTGATCAAGCACCAGTCTTGACTTTTAAAAGTTAAAAAGTAATCTTTGTCCCAGAATGTTAAATCACAGTCAACTGTCTGTTAAAGGTGGTTGTTTCTCGGGGGTGGGGGAGTTGGGTGATGGAGACTAACACCTACAGGGATTAAGCCCCCTCTATTTCATTCATTTTCTCAAAGCCTCACAACACAGGATAATGAAAAAGAGCATAAACTTGCACACTGGGGGCAAAAAACCCCACAGTTGAGCTAGGTATGAACAGGAAATGAAATTAATTTCTGTAGGAATAAAATGGAATGCAGACAAGAACAAATAAAGTTTGGAGTTTTAAGGATCCAAGAGGGTACAACTGAGTACAGTAAACATGTAAGATTTACGGAAGGGGAAAAACAGAGGCAAGGACACGAAGACAGAAAAAATCACGTTACATTCTATTTCTCAACACCAAGCCTAAATACCTGGAAGCAGGGATGTGCTTGCCAGAGAGAATGTTTGGTGGTGATGTGAATGGCAAGGGGAAGGAAATTCAACACGTGGAACCACTCAATAGTTTTTACACAGTTACTGTCTTTCCCACCCTCAGTGCTCTCTGCAGAGCCCAGCAGAATTAATTTCAGGACATTTACAAGCAGGTTACTAGCCAGAGGACACATCCTAACTGGGTTAGGACAAAAGCTAGACTTTGGGAGAACTACAAGCAAAACTCCTCCACTCCACCCTGTAACAAATTCTCTGTAAGGTTTTGGAGCTCAGCAGGAGCAGCTCCATATTCCTGAGTCCTGAAGGTGATCATCACTCCTTTTCCTTCCCTGCACACTAAGCAGGCAAAGAGGTTTGCCAGTGGGCACCTAGCTATATCTTTTGTGGCACAATTATAGCAGTACACTTACACACCAGCAAAGAAGAACCCTTCTGCAGACAGGACTGCTGATGCACGACAGCCTGCCCTGAGACATAACCATTAAATGGGATGCTCCCACACAAGGATTGACCCTCATATCAACTGACCAGGTTTGATTAAACTTATGACAGTGATTCCATACTTTACACTGAGCCAAGGGACCTGTACCTATCATAGAACCATAGAATATGCTGAGTTGGAAGGGACCATCAAGATCATTGAATTCAATTCCTGGCTCTACACAAGACACCCCAAGAATCACACCATATGCCTGACAGCATTGTCCAAATGCTTCTTGAACTCTGTGAACTCTGCCAGGCTTGAGGCTGTGACCATTGCCCTGGGGAGCCTGTTCCAGTGTTCAGTCACCCTCTGGGTGAAAAATCTTTTCCTGATGCCTAATCTAAACCTCCCCTGACTCAGTTTCAGGCCATTTCATTGAGTCCTGTCACTGGTTATCACAGAGAAGAGATCAGGGTCTCCCCCTCCTCTTCTATTCATGAGGATGTTGAAGACTACAATGAGCTCTCCCCTCAGCCTCCTTTTCACCCAGCTGAACAGACCAAGTGACCTCAGCTGCTTCTTGTGCTGCTTCCCCTCCAGATCTTTCGTCATCCTTGTGGCCCTCCTTTGGATTCTCTCTAAGAGCTGAATGTCTTTCTTATTTCATGGCACCTAAAACTGCCCCCAGCCCTCGAGGTGAGGTCGCCCCAGTGCAGAGCAGAGCAGGACAATCCCCTCCCTTGCCCAGCTGGAGATGCTGTGCCTGATGCCCCCAGGACAGGGTTGGCCCTCCTGGCTGCCAGGGCACTGCTGACTCATGTTCAGCTTGCCACTGACCAGAACCCCCAGGCCTCTTTCTGGAGCACTGCTCTCCAGCTTCCCCTTCTCTGCCTATACACACAGAGTTGCCCCATCCCAGGTACAGAATCCCACCCTTTCCCTTATCAAACATCATACAGTTGGTGATTGCCCAGCTGTCTGTAAATGAATCGGTACCATGCCTTTTTCACTTCCTCATGAGCCTATGTGACAAAGTAAGGAACATTTTCTCAAGAAGAGCAATGACAGCCTTAAATGAGGCCTTGACATGATTATTTACTACTTACCCACTACTACCAATGGGACCTCCTTCAGACTAGAAAAGGTGTAGAGGGCCCAGTTGTTTAAAAAGACTACACACATATGTGCGTGTACACACGCACCCCACACCCCCTCCACTTCCTCCTTCTCAAACCTAAAACCATCTTCATTTCATTTCTTCAGATACTAATGGCATTAAAACATTAATACTTCAAATTATTGAAGGGAACTTCAAAGTTAGGATACAAGTCAAAGTTGGAAAAATTTTTAAATGGGAGCAGCACAGCTAAACACCTCTGGTCAGGTTTTATTACACTGATTCAATAAAAAAAGTACTGCTTCAGTCAATATTTCTGTCTGTTAAAACAACAGGTTGCAGCTATTCAAGATTCCACTGGTGAAAAGTCGTATCTTTCAGAAACAGAAAGGTAGCAAGGGAAGCATGAAGCACTCCTCTTTTTAGTGAAGAAAGAGAGGCTCTCATTTTTCTCAGGGGTTAAAGAGGACTGACGAGTTTATGCCACCCATGCTCTTAGTACACTTCATTACTTAATTACTATGAAATGTCAAGTATGTGGTATTGCTCACAAAGAATTTTAAATATTGTAATGTGCATAGTGAAGTAGTTTGCTATGTTCAGTTCAAGTTTTAATCTACAATGCTAAATACATGAACAACCAAGGCATATTTATAAAAAAAGGAGCACAAGACTAAGTCCTAATGCTAGGTATTTATGCCACATAATTGTGGCACGGCAATCGTATTTTCTGGTGTCCAAATAAAACTCTTACATTTAAGCCTTTATAATAAAAGCTTACAAACACTACTTTCGTCTGACATTAATTCACATTTGTATTTTGCAGGTTATGCAATATAAGCATAAAATATTGAGATTAATGCTGGCGTGACAAACAGACATTTTTCTGTTTACCAGAAACATCTAATTGTTTTTGTCTACATAAGCAATGAACATAGTCTGAAGGGAAGTCAGTATCATTTAAAGCACCACTGCAGAAGAGCAATTCTGAACTTGCTGAACCAGCAATCCCGTGTACTGATACTTGCATCGACAGAGATTAGTCACAGCAGTATTTTTAAGACATCAGTTTACAGCTGAAAAAGCAGCCCCAAAACATTTGACAAAAGGCCTGCAAAGGTTCAAAGAGTAAGATAAGTTCACTAACATTAGGGAATAGGATAAATCATGCTTTAGGACTTGGGAAGACAAATAAAGTAATCTGAACACACAGGAGCACCTTCTTTTCTACAAATGACCGCCCATCTTAACACTGACCAAGTAATTTCTTCTGCACTGACTATGACTGAGAATGAATCATATGTTCATGAAAAGAAAACTCTGCACCAGTGTTAAGAACGTGCTGGCATGGCTTACAACCTTAACTAACTATCCATGCTGCAAGAATCAGCTCTGATATTAATAACTGCATTTCCATTTCATGTAGGCGAGGATCAGAAAACTACAGACAGATAAAACTAAGATACAAAACCTTTTTAGTTTACAGTGAGAGGTCATCTTTAGATGCTACACCATGAATAACAGGAAAACCAGCTTCTACCATAGTATGACTGTATTTCTCTCAACAGCCAGCCCTGAAGATCAACATGCAGAAAGCTAACTCATAGCAAAAGTAGATCTGAAGTACAGGTGTCAAGCTTTCAATTGCTTAGCAGTTTTTCATTTGTGGGGTGGAGGGCAGGAATTAAGGCAAGATTTTAATCACAGTTCAGGAACTGCATTTTCTGTTTTGCACCTCTATGTACTCCCAAATTTGGACAAGGCAGCAGTGGTTTTAGCAGCTACTTCCTTACTTTGAAGTCTGACCTGATGCTACCGAAGGTTTGTATCTTGACAAAAGAAAGTAATTACTGTAAAGTAATTAACATTGGGGAAAAATTTTTCACATTCCAGCTAGAAAATGAGAGACCAGAAAAAGAACATAGCGGATCAAACTCATGGTTGCATACAAGACACCCACAGCATAGCAAGAAGTCAGTTAGAGCAACATACTGCAACAGCATGACAACCCTTTTCAAGGTACTTGTGAGCACTGGAACAGGCTGCCCAGGAAAGTGGTGGAGCCACCATCCCTGGAGGTGCTTTGAAAGACTTAGGTGCCTAGGGACACAGTTTAGTGGCAGACCCGGCAGTGCTGGGTTAAATGGTTGGACTNGGGGGCGGGGGGGGGGAGGGGGGTGTGGACTCCAAAACAAAACAACAAAGGCACAGTTGTGCATTCCTCTCTCTAAGCCCGTATATTGTTTGAAGTGGATACATCCTCATTTATGGGACATGCACTGAGATTTCAGCTAAAATACAGCAGCAGCAAGTACACGTACAGATGCTGGCAGAATTAATCTCATCATATACAGCCACGGGATCCTACATCTGTTTTGGATGTATCTTCAATTTTGGATGTAGGTACTGACCAGTTTTGTTTTCTGTTTCACTTTGCAAGACTCAACTTCCTCACTGGGAAGCTAGCTGATCACATGAAAAAGCCAATAATTAAACTCAGTCTTCAGAGTTAGCATAACTATCCAAATTCTCAATCTTTTTCTGCTTCTGAACTACCAGGAAAAATTGCTGATCTTAAAAATTGAATGGATTAAATACTCCTGATTGTGTATTCAAACACAATTTTGTTTTTCCTGGTTAAAATCAGCATTGTATTTAGAGCCTATGCAAAATGGCTCTTTCGCATTTAAGAAAAAAATTACTTAACAACAAATTTCGTGTCTTTGGGCTTAATTTTAACTTTTGAAACCTTCAATATTTAATAAGCACAACCAGGGAGGAAAGTTACATTTACATTTCACTAAAGAAAATATATTCCAAATTCAACTCTGCATTCTGCATCTGTATCATAAACCTGAGGTAAGCATATTTAGACACCCATAAAACTGTTACAGTGCAGCAGTTCCTTACCGTATCTTGATACTAATGAATACACAATATCTACAGTAGAGATAAAGAAATAACTTTTTCCTTGAGAGATTTTAGCAATACTTTCTCACAAAGTGATTTTAGATTAATTACAATATTACAGAATATCAAAACTTTGCCTGTATGGATCCTCTCAGTTATTCTTAAGTTAAGGAGGTCTATCACTTAGCAGTTTGAAATGGTGGCCTTTTGATCCATGAGTGAAAGTATATTGAAAAGTAAGTTTTAAACCATTTTGGACTTACTGAGCAAATATCATTCAAGTCAAATTGATAGATGGCGTAATATCATACTCAGGTTCTCTTT
The DNA here is from genome assembly GCA_013398015.1 of Oreocharis arfaki. NCBI lineage: Eukaryota > Metazoa > Chordata > Aves > Passeriformes > Paramythiidae > Oreocharis > Oreocharis arfaki. The sequence goes on along the minus strand of VZRR01003716.1, from coordinate 591,763 downwards.
ATTTTTTGTGTTTGCTAAAAAACCCCTCACTATTCAAAACATTTAGATGTCATGGAGAGTGACTTTGATTTGAAAAGAAACAAAAATAGTATCTTTAGATACCCACAAGTTTGTAGGCAACTATACATTCTATTACACTTGTGTCCCACAGTCTTTGATGTAATCAAAGATTAAATGTAAAGAAAATAACTGGTACTAATAATTTAAGCTTGCTTCTTGCACATTTTCAGGGATGTGCTCATCCTTAAGAGTTGTTTCTAAACTAACTGAAGTAGCAATAATATTATGATAATACAATTAAACCAAATGAAGGTGGGTTACATTTGCCTAAGTAAGAGTGATCGACAATCTCAACGTTCAGTGCAAGCCTAAGTCACAGAGTGCTATCCAAATGAATCTCTCCTTTGGCCTTTGACTGAATCCTTTAAAAGGAAACATTTGTCCTTAGATTTCAACAGGAACATCTAATTCTTCACAGTCAACTTGGTACTTCACTTTTCAGGAAGAAATTCCCATACCCTCTCTTCCACTCCTCTCCAGCAGAATCTCCCTAAAGATTAACACTAGGCACCCAAAAATGCTGCTGTTCCCTTTCCTCCGCTCCTCAAACTCTACTTGGCATGTTTGCTGATATTTGTTCATAACCTTCTTGTTAAGGAAACTTAAAACTCTGAGCTTCCATCACTCCACGGCTGGAAGCTAGGGAACAGTAAAGTGGGGAAAGGCTTTTTCTGTCCACAGCTATGAAGCTTTACTGGACTGACTACTGGAGCTTAAAGCTGACAAATTTACCTTCTTGAGTAAAGTGGTCATTTACAGGTAGGGAAAGACCATAAAGGCTACATAACAAGACAAAATACTGGAATTAAGGGAAAGCATCTCACATCTACCTCTATGTCCTTAGGCAGCTTATTGTAAAAGCCAAGATCCTCTCCAATTATCTGATGGAACAATTATAAGGATAAATGTTGCTTAACTCTAGAGACCTCATGACAGATGGGCAAAGAATCAAAATGTAACATGTTCAGGTAATATGTAAAAATAATCCACATTCTCTCTTCAAAAACTTAATGTTTTCCAAACTGGGTTGTGTTCACAGAACTCTAAAAGCAGGCATCCACATTCTGCGTGAAACAGCGCTGTTGCCGATGCTTAAACTCTTGTTAAATCTCTCTCATTTTATAGCTAATCACATTTTTATAACAGGCATGAAGCACTCTACAAGGCCCTTGCTGAGCTGTTCCTGTAAATCAAAACCTTATTCCATCTTTCTGCTTGCTGGCAGCGGAGCAAGGTTACTTTTACCATTTATGGTTATAAAACACATCCAACTTTTTCCCCCCTTCAGTTGCTGCCTTTTTTCCACTATTCTTTCCTTCTCTGTCTCACTCCAAGAAAGATATTCCAAGTTCAGCTAAACAACTTCAGAACTCATCTATAACCTTTTTCTTGTCTCCCACTACACTTACAACCTCATGAAAACATCTAATGAGAAGACAGTGAAACATTAACACAGTACTTAGATCAAGAGCCTCCTACTGACCTCAAGTCCCATGAAACAAACAAAAGCCACAAAAGAACGGCAGGAGCTCAGAAGCTCTTTAAGATAAGTTATCACTATATGGCCCATATGTATATCAGCTCACAAAAAAAGGCCCAGATCAGACTGGAGGCGCTCAGAATCATACTCCAACACTGATATAAACACTCAGTTCAACATGTGAGCAAGAACAAAGAAACAGTTAAATCTTCCTATTTGACCCACCTATAAGCAACCACATTCTGCAATAAAGCAAGCTTAAGAATGAGGGAGGAAAACAATTTCTAGATTTAGATATGCTGTCCAATTACATCCACCCCTCTTGGCACACAGAGTATTACACTGAAACAGCCTCTATTTATGATGACCACAGACCGAAACACCAGATTCAGTTTCTTGTCAGGTCTGGTTCCGTTTTTCCCTCCTCCAGCTTGGAGCTGGAGCATCCTGCCACAGAAACAGGACACTCTCTACCCTTTCACAAGCCTCTGCAGGGCACATTATCAACACAGCTCTACAAGAAGCTATGATGTATGGAAGAACAAGGATGTACATTGGAAACTCCTGGATTTTCAGCTAGAAAGGACTCCAGCCCACACTGCATATGGGAGCAGTCAGCACACACGAAAATCATTACAGGGATGTTATTACAGGAGAACACATGTCCAGTTACAAAAGCAAAGCAACTCTGCTGCTTAGAAGTGAAGTTTTTCCAGTGGATATGAAATCTACAGTGTTTCAGAAAGATATAGGTACATTTATGGACTAAATCAGATTTATCTGAACATCAAGAACAGCCTCTTTTTGGTCTCAAATAACCCTTTAAGAGTGTCAGCCTATTGTTTAAAACTTGATGTTCAAAAGAAATTTAAGCCTAGCACATTCTCACATTTAATTCCTACAGTCATCTCTTAGCCAGGGATTTGCTGCCACAGAGAAATCAGCACTGAAAAAATACTGACCTATAAACTTAACATTTCATAAAGTTTACAGGTGAAATGAACAAGCTACAGAAATGGTGATGTACACATGCACAGAAAAAGGCTTCCTAAGGAGATTATTCCCACATTAACTGGGTGGCTCATGACAACAAGCTGGTTTGTGAACGCACATCACTCCATTCTTTTTGTTCTATCCTCCCTCAAGCAGAAATCTGCAAGCAATCAGTAAAAATGATGCAACTACCTGCTTATCAAGGGGGTTTGGTTCTTCTGATTTCTGGAAGTATGCCTTAAATAATGCTGTTCACTTAAAAGATGTTTGATTTTGTGCATAATTTATTGTACATATTCCATGCAGATGTGAGCATAAACTGTTGTTAAAATTTTCCACCTGGATATTCACAGTGACTGTACTGATTAATGGCTCCATAACTATTACATCATTCTTGACTTCATCCCTTGTAGTTAAGTGTATTCCATGAACAATGGAACAGAGGGTAATCAAAGGAAATCAATTTTCAAGGCCCTAAGTTCTTGACACACAGACCACCTGCACGAGATGCTCAAAATATCTTTGCATCCTGAACTCAAGGGCGGGACGAGGCAACGGAAGCGTTTGGAGGAAGAGCTGGGTGCTGGACATTGGGAAAATGGCAGCACATAAGAGAAAGGGAGGGAGAGGAGCCATGCAAAACCTTTCTCTGCCTGCAGAAGTTGCCTCCCCTTCCCCTGAGCCCAAGGTACCAAGAAGTGAGGCTTCCTTTCACCTGGAGAGGGAATCCCTGGGGAAGAGGTGCAAAGAACAATGCCTATGAAGGTAAAGCCATGCTTGTATTCTCTTTTTCACTATTTTCTTGCAGAACTTATGCTACTACTAAAAATTACTAAAGTCACTGCAACCATCTCCCTCCTGTTCATTGGCTGTCCCACAGAGATATCCTCACAGCTGCTGCCTTTCTTCCTGACAGGGAGAAAAGGTAGAGCATCCACCGAATCAGAAGAACTCTAGAAATTAGGTTGCCTGCAAGCACTTTCTGATAAGAAACTTCAACACAGCCATCCTCTCTCATACCTAACTTAATTAACTACAGATGAATGCCTTTGAGAGCTCATCAACAAAGGCAGAGAAGGAACTTGCTATAACCTTTCAGCTCCATAGTTCCCCTATCCCAGCTGCAAACCAAATCAAACATGGGTTGTTTATTCTTCAAAAACAAAGGTCAGATTACAGTTCCATGGTAAGATGAGTAAATATCTGGAGTAACACTACTAAGTCAATGGAGATCCTCTGGATGTGCATGAAAAATCTGGCTCATTGTATTCCAAATTACTAAAAATGTGGCTGACATCACAACATAGCACAGTAGCTGAAAGATTTGAAGAGAACTCTACTTGCATGCATTTTTCTGAGCAAAAAGAGCAGAAGGTTAGATTCCAATCCTACTGTCAACATAGCAAGGGTCAACATTAATATTTTCTTCTCATGTAATGAATTGTCAGATCTCAGCTACACTGCTGTCCTGTTATCTCCTGGGAGGAAGGATAAATTGGTTAATATAGTTCTTTCCAAAAAAAGCCTTCAAAAGCAGAAACATCTGGTATGTTCATTAGTCACTATTTGGCCTGGGTTCAGTAGTAAGGCAAACTACAAAACCCATTCCCTTTCTCTTACCTACAGAGGTCACAGTAAATGGGACCCTAGGTTTACGGAAATCATCGCTAACTGGAAGGAAGATGGCTGTGAAGCTTACAGATACACTTTTTTCCTGTTCTCAGCAGAAAAAAAATGCATTCACACACACTATCATCTAATGGCCACAGGAAGTCATATGATTTACAGGAGACACAGAGATTCAGGTAGTCAAAATATTTTTATATGTGGCATTAAAGAAACCCAGAATATATATGTATTTTTTTTATTTAAAGTATGCTAAGAGTTAGCTCAAAAATCTAAGCCTACAGCCATATGAAAACCGGAAAGAGTTGCAGAAATCAAGCAGTGTGAGTTAGTCTGAAACAAAGCTGGGAGCTGGATCCAGATACCAGAAGTTTGGGTTTAACTCTTCTGGTCAGTTGCCTGTGCAACTGGACTGAGTAATAGTGGAACCACACCCTTGTTTTTACATTTAAGAATACTAGTATAGTTCAACCCTAATTCAAGCCCGCCAGAATTAGGAAAATAAACATCAGAGCCCTATCAGTCTTTCTCCCATGCTGGACTATACTAAACAGCAGCCATTTGCAAGACAAAATACCAGCTTTTCACTCATTCAAGAGAAAGAAGTGCACACAACATGCATGAGGCACACTGTTCAAAGAGAACTGTGTGATGAGATGAGATTATTAATGGGATGGTTTAATCACAGCAAAATCCACAATAGGAGTTTGTTGTTGTGATGCTCAGTATTCTGCTACCAGGAGTCTAGACACCACCTAAGAAAGTCCCTAAAACTGCGGGCCATCTTTCTGCATGCACACAGTGTGGTTTCACACCTGATTTAGGGTAAAACTTAAGGTTAAATGCAGAACACCCAACAAAGTCAAAATTATGTAGGTATTAGGTCCTCACTTCACCTCCAACAACCCTTAGACAGCTGAAGGGTGTTTACAGGTAACCTGCCCCAAAGCTGTCTTGACATATCAGAAAGATGGGTAAATGCTGCTCGATGCAAAATACGCTGTGAGCACTGCACCTGAAATATTGGTACCACAATTAGAGAGACCAAAAAAAATAAACAGCAGATCTTTGAACAAGCACCACCTGTTCTTATTATCAGTTGAGGCAGAAAAGGTCCAAAAAGAAGATTTTTTAGAATTCATAAACATGACAAAGGCAAGCTAAAGCTTTACAGAATTTCCTAATCATAAAACGCTAGGGTTCAAAACCATGACTACTGTTTAATCTTAGGTCATATACCACTTTTAAGTTTATTTCAAAGAAATTCAACTTAAAATAAAATTTTAGACTACAGTCTTCCATTGAAACCTGTTTGTTTCAACAATTATTGACCACCTTCTGATCCACTACACAAACCTCTGCTGTTCAAGCAAGCAGAGAATTGAAAAACAGCAGTTGTCATACACCATGGTGGAGAGAGCAGACTGGAACAAAGGATTACCACCGGGTTTCATAGGCATTTACAAACAGAAGGCACTAGCCATGCACTTGGGAGATTTCCTACCCCATCCCACTCTTGCTGACCAGGCCAGAACTCTTACCACTCAGACTTTTGTCTTCCTTCCCCCTTCAAACAGCTGTCCAGCTTCCTTCTCAGAGAGGGCTGTAAGAGACAAACACTTCCTCATCCAGTGTCTGCTGCTAACTTTTTAGCACTTGGAGGTTTGGCATGTGAATGTGGAAAGGGTGGGATTTTTGTGTTGTTTTTTTTTCCTTCTTGCTTATTTTCGCCACTTTCTCAGTCCAAACCACTGCATCTGTGCAAGCAGTAGAGGGTGGCACTGGGGAACTAGGAAACAGTTTCTTGATCATCTCTAGCACTCCTGCAAATGATCCAAGGCTGTGTTCATGGTGACACCAAAGGTTTTTAAGACACATCTCTCATCAGAAACAGCCAAGCTGAATGTTCCAGGGTTTACAACTCAACATAATTTGGATCAGGCACCACAAGGATACAGGCTTCTGACAAAAATTAGCCTAACTCAAACCAGGCACTCTCTATTCCACAGCTAGAGAAAGAAACAATAGAACTTCAGTAAAATTTATAGTAGGACTACAAAATAATTTTCTCAATTTTCACAGAAATAGTTAATACGCTGTAATGAAAAAGGCTAAAAAAAAGTTTAATATCAATAGCACCACACTACAGACACCAAGAAGTGATGTAATTAAATGTCTGTGATCCTTTTGTACAGGTATTGTGCAGGTTATCTTTATAACAGAGCAGCTTCAACACACGCATTTAAGAGCACTGCTTCAGACTGTAAGAAACTCATCTGTTCCTCTTAAAAGGTCCAAAATTGTATTTTATATTATTATAAGGTCACCCCATATTTTAAAAAGGGGTGGGGTAGGAGATGGGGATGTAATTTTGTACCTAAATTATTCAAAAAATACTTAGCTTTTTCCATGAGAAAATGAAGTTTAATTTTAATCTCATTACTATTTCATATCTAGCCTCTTCTTTGTTTCCAGCAGCCTTAGCAATTTCAAAACTAGATAACAGCTACACTTTTTCAGGCAGTAATCTTACTAAAATTGTTAAACATTTCTCTAGACTGAAAAACTGAAGGACATCTCCTTACGATTTTCATTATCTATTTTTCTTCAAAATAAGCTTGTTTTATTTACCTTCAGGGATCTTCAATATTTACTATGCATAATCTGCACTACTGAGCAATTTCACTTTCAAGAAGTAAAATTTTTAGCTTTTGTTGCTGTAGTTGGTTTGTTTTTATTCTTCCTGGCAAAGATGCTGTTACTTGCATATAGCATCCCTGTGAACCCAAAAGGGAGAAACAGAATCTGGAAAATACCTTGAGCCTACAGTCTTATTAGTTCACTGAGAAAACTGAGATGTTTTGAAAATGCCATTCAGCACCTAGAATCTGGAAGTTAATTCTAACTCTATCAAACTTCACAGTGAGGTTAACATCCCAAAACATACACTATTTTAGTCAGAGCCTACAAACTCTGATACAGCAACTAAGCACATTTTACTAACTGAGGTGGAGACCCAAACAGGGCACCTCCTTCACGTCTATAGCAAATAGTGAATCTGTATCCTTTATATATATAGATATTTGCTCTAGCAAAATAGTTTATTCATTTACTATGGATCATACTTTCAACGAACTCCCTGAACAAGTTTTCAAATACGCTTCACCTCCTTCCCACGTACAGGAAAACATGTAAGCTCTGTTATATCTCACGTTCCTACAAAGAATATTCTACATGTTTCCCCATGTGCCCTTCTGCTAGATTTTCCTATAGTTTTAATGCCCATAAAAGTTGACCCTACAACAGAACAGGTAGATCAAAAGGAGGCTTCCTGGAGACACTTTACAAAACCTCTTGGACATTTCAAAAAAGCCACCTTGGTAGTTGCATTGTCAGAGATGCTCTTCCAGCCTATGAGGCAATTGAAATCCTGGTTTTCTTTAGGTTACTATTCTCTAAAAGGAAATATCCAGTATTTCGTAGTAAAACTGGAAAGATGTTATCTTTCACATCAGCAGGCAGAGCCTGTCCACACTCAATTCCTAAATGGCAATCCATTTCCAACTTACACATTAAAACCATCACTATAGGAAAAATATTTGTTTGTGAACAAGTCGAACATGAGCATAGACAAGGGACAGAGTCTGCAAAAGGTCATAAATAGTCCCTTTTCATTTTTAGTTCTTCTATTTCACAGCAGTGTTAGCTGTTAGTCATAAGCCTATATATAAGACTTAAGAATTAGGCCTACAAATATCTAGGCCAATCCTTTTTTCCTTCATGACTCAGCAGAGGCACCAGAACTTAGCACAGGTTAGTTCAATGATCATAGTAAAATTTGATCTAATATTAAAATCTAATTCCCTCATCCACACCAAAGCATGGACAAGATCTTAATCCTGTCTCTTTGCTGTAATTTTGTTCTGCATTCCAAGACACACTTATGTCCTCTTCCTTTCCCAAACTTATACTAGATTGAGGAAATAAAGATATTTCAGTGATTTCCTCTACTGGTCAGGTTTTCTGGACTGCAGTTCAATCTTGTATTGCCTTGAACTTACTCAAATCATTACACTTGTAATGAAATATACTCATAAACCCTCAAAACAACTACCAAGATGCTTCTTAGAGATAAACACAGCTTAAAATGCAAAGTACTTGAAATTCAATCTAGCAGGGAGCTCGTATATCATACTTTAATGCTTTGCAAACTTAAGGAAGGCATTTCAAATGCCAATGTGAAAGAACTCTGAAATAACTTCATTTGTATGAAGTTGCCCTTTTAAGACACTGTAGTACTTTTTGCCACCTCTATAAAAAATAGCAACTTTTACTTTAAATACCACAGGTTTTATGGTGTCAGCCAGGATGGCTGGGCAGAGCTGGGTCCCCTCTTCTTTACCAAGATGACTGAAATGCCACCTAAGTGCTGTAGGACATGGACTTCATGGATTACAAAGGCACTTACCTCTCTTGATACTTGATAGACCACATACATCTGAGAACGGAAATACCTTTAAAAAGCCCCATGGTGTTAGAAAGTGCAGCACCAGACAAACGAAGCTATTTCACTCAAGTTTGTTTTGGCAGGTTTTCAACTCTCTAGTCTATCCCTACCTTGTTTTCACACAAAAGTCTTGGAACAATTCCATTTATCAAGTCTACCTAGATGGAGCATTAAGTTGGCCTCTAAAATAAGATGGGGACAAAAGGGAAAAGTAACACAATTTTCTCACTATAGTTTTATGTACACCGGAAAAAAAATGCAAGGTAGACCACATACGAAATCTGAAGATGGAAAAGACTACTTTTCAAGCCATGCTACTTGGCATAAGACAATGTTAGCCAAATATGAAAACCTACTCTCGTGAAAAAGGTCATCATAATATCTCGGAATAATTTTCAATTAAGCTAGAAATAATATATATAAGTATATGTACTTATTTTCCATAGTCTAAATCAGATAGTTGCTAGTGCTTTGTGTAAGACTGAAGAGCTTCCACTTATGCTCATTATATTTTTATATATTAATAGAATGGCTGCAATTACACAGATATCACATATCCAGCATACATCTGCTAATGGAAATACAAAATCACTCTGTGTTTCAAGCAAAAGCTACACTTCACATTACATTGTCTTTCAAAGGAAGGTACTTTTTTACAATACCAATACTCACATTAGATACTACCAGGAAAGAGTTACTAAATATGTACCCTTGGGCATCCATTCACGTAGGAAGAGTTTCCCAATTGTGGAGCTTTTATAGCAACTTTAAGACAACAAAAAGATTTTGGCCGACTACTATCATGCATTGAACTTGAAAAATGAAAGCAACATCCTTACTCTATTTTGGAATTTAACTTGGACAAAATTCAGCTTCCATTTTATTCTCAGACATTTCAATAAGCCATAACCAAGTTATGATCAATTTTAATTAAGTTAATGGATTATGTGGATATCACACAAATCCTTTTTACTAGGGCCTGCATTTGGCTTCTAAAAACCAGTTTAGTTTGGCAGACACTTATACTTACCAAATGGCAAAAAAAAAGAATAAAAAAGCAATGAGAAAACATTGCCACTGGGATGACATCTAATATCTTAAAAAAATGTCTCCTCTAATAAACGTGTCTTGCAATAATTTCAATGGTGTAATTTACAAACCTTTAAGGAGGAAACGGTATTCTTATGATCATGAAATTCTCAAAGAAGCTTTGTTGAGCACTTTTAAGTACTACTGCAAGATACATGCCACCCCTCCTGCTGTACTTCCTCTGTGCTACACAGCTATCAAATAGAGCACATGCTCTAAGTCAGTCTTGTGCTCCAAGCTTTTGAAGAGTAATACAATGTAAGTCAGAGCCTTAACTTGATTCAGAGTATTGAACTGATGGATACTTGTTTATTCAAATTATAAATAAGTTTTTTACAAATAGAACAAACCAAAGTATAGATAAATGAGTCATTAATAACAGAACTTAACATTCACCATTTAAACAAATAAAAAACCCCCTCACCATTTTACATCTTGTTACAGTTTGCCTTCATGGCAGACAGCCATCCTGCATCATTCGTGGGTGAGGAAATAGACTGAAATGATAAATGACAGGAGTGGTTTCTAAGTCTTACGAGTTCCTTGATTCTTCCCAGAACAGTGCCTTTTTTCAGTGGAGATGTCATTACATCAGAAGTTCCTACCTGAGGGTTCAGAACTTTTACCATCAAGATACAAAAAAACAACCAAACCCAAACCTATTGTCAGCAAGCTTAAGTTCATGACTGGACTCTGTACTTCATGGAAAAGTTTCAAGATCTGCAGATCAACAACATTCACAGTACATTACTTCAACTCTGTCAACCACTTTGGCAAGGAGTCAGTCCTTGTACAGTCATCAAGAAGTACAGACAATAATTCTTATCCTTTCCCTTCTAGGTCCACACCATGTGCTTGATTAACGACTGACAAGTTTCACCAGCAACATAAATCGACATATTTAGCAGGGAAGCCATGGAAAATTGTTTGCCTATCAGTAGAAATTAAACATAGGATTTGTACAAAGATTAGGCTTATGAAAGATGGGACAGATAATTTACAGCAAGACAATATACCAGTAACTTCCCACCACAGGAGGTCTTCTGGAAAAGTTTGCTACTCTCCACAAGACTCATCTTGGACAACAGGGAGCAGTAGTATTGTCTCAGTAACAGGTACTACTGCAAGACTGCAAGCAGATGCTTTTCCCTGTGTTAGCCGGAAAAACAGAGCACATTTTCAACACCTGAACTTGTCTACTTCTGGTGTAGTCAAAGTTTTTCACCCAGAACAAGTCAAGACTAAGCTACTCAGTTATAGCTTTACTTCTCAAAACAATTTAGCCAGACATTTAAATTATCCAAGACAAAAGTTTAACTACTCCTAATAATTTAATAAGCTTCAGAGCAACCAGCAGGTAGATCATGGTGATCACTGATGGCATTTTATATTAGATTTAGGATGCTGAAGCCCTTTTACACTTACAGAAAAAACAGACAAGGTTTTTATTTCCTTCTTCCTGTGCACAGTATTTGGTGAAGAATAGTCATGACTGTTACTCCAGCAATCAAGCCCATTTTTCTGCTTGAGGAAGTAGATTAATTAATTTATGACTGCCATCACTTATTAAGGAATTTCTTTCTGAATAACTGTACAATATGGGACATAATTTCATTTCAGGTGAGACTATCAAAATACAAAGCCTACAGCTCCAGAAAAAAAAAGAAAAAAATCCAAAACAGACAAGAAACATAAACAAAAAACAACAACAACAACAAAATCAACAAAAAGAACAAAAAAACCCCCAAAAACCAAAAAAACAAAACCAAAAAATAAAAGCAAACAAAAAAAACCCACCCCCCCCCCCCGAAAAAAGCCAAACAAACAAACAAACAAAAACCCCAAAACAAAACAAAACAAATGGAAAATCCAAAAACCTGGGAAAGGAAAAATACCTCACATCCTTTTTTGTTTTTTATTTTGATGAAATAGCATTCAAGTCTACTTTGCAATTGCACAAAGTTCTGCCAAGCAATTCCATTTCACTTTCATCTCCTGCAGGCAGTACTCCTTTCATCCATGTTTTCCATTTAAAAATGGACTAGACACAGCCAGTAGGTGGAGTTTTTTTTCGAGAAAGCCATTAGCTACTACTTTACACCTCCAACCCTCATGTCATCTGAGAGAGCTGGCACCAAAGCCTTCAAGATTACTGATGATTTCTTCTGCTGGCCAGCTGAAACCCAGCAGTAAAACAGAACTGAGCACTGTCCTAAACCAGTCCTCTCAACCGAGGTCAACAGACAGTAGGTCTCCAACCCAACCTTCATATTGTCCAAAACTGAAGACTGCTGAGCTCTGCTAGATCTCAACAAAGAAGTTTGACTATATTAAATAAAGCACATGCACAACTACGAGGGCTCCAGAGAAATTAGTGACTCGTTTGCCTTTAATCCTATGAATGCAAACTGCCATGAATGCCCTATGGTTCTATAGTCAACCATGGTTCAGCAAAGTCATTTGTCTAGCTATCATTAAAAAAATTAAGGTCTTCACACTAAGCAGCCACAGCCCAGACAAGCGATGCAACAGAACAGGGCTGTGAATACCAGTGGCTTCTGCCTCCCACGTGACCAGCAGTCCCTCTCACCCTCAACATGTAAACCTCAGTGCAGCCATACTTTATACATCCTTGGAGAGGATTAATTTAATTTTGATTTCCTCTCTGTGTTTGCTTTGGAAGTTTGCAGCTTGAGCAATATATATACGACCAAAGTTTGGCAGCAAGAAGCCCATAACTATGATGTATATCATTTCAGCCTGGCGAGCATATTCAAGAAAATAACAAGCTGGCAGTGAGGACACCTTCATCGCACATTCAGAAAGTGGGAGACTCGTGTAGGAATAAGGAAAGGCAAGACATTTCCAGGAGGTAAATTTAAGATGGATGGCGTCTGATATCATCCATGTGAGTGAGGGAACATGGTGCTCAGCAAAACGAGCTTTGATCATGACAGAGGAGGAGGTGGCAGGCACACAAATCTTTAAAGGCCTTTAAATCATGCAGCAGGTTTCTAGTGCGTTGGTTACTGGTACCTTCCAAAGCTTGCCAGAGCAGTGGTAAAAACAGGGCCGTGCAAAGAAGTATTATTGCCACAGGATAGCACACAGGAAAACAAGAATTTTGCTGGTCCAACTTGCATGTTTGAGCCAAATGCTAGATTGATGAAAACAGTAAGTATTTTCTATATTTTCAAATGAGAGGAACAGTAATGAACTCTGAACTGTACCATTTCCAATTTAAGTGTCAGTTAAATATTACAAATGTCAGTTTGAACTTTTATTCCATTAGTTGTCCATCACAATGAAGTTAAAAGCATGTATACCATGCTATTGTAGATGGTATAACATGGTATAACATTCTATTCCATGTAATCATAAAATCATGCTTCTATGATAATACCTCCAAACCTGTAACAGATTCTATGCACAATAGAAAACAGCTTCTACTGCATTCCAACTAAACACAAGGACTTTCTTTTTAGCTTATTCATGCTGTTTCCATATAGCTGAAATGCATTTGCTCATCTGAGTTCTCTTGTACCTCCCTGCAGTCATAAGCTCCAGTTTATGAGTGAAGAAGGCATTATTGCCTAGAGCAAAATAATCCATCTGTCCTGACATAGACCTTGTTTCAGGGATTTTCTAGCACACAAGGGTTCTTCACTGTGTACAAACTCAAAATTATCCAACATCACAACCTATTACTGTTTCAATAGTGTACTAGTCCTCTAGTATTTAGATTTTCATGCACCTAGAATTGACAGGGTTCCTTTCATTAGACCTCTCCATTACTTTGTCAAGATTCTGTTTCTGCTTCCACCAGAAGCTTTCTGTAGAGACACAAGTGCTGCAATGCAATGGCCTACATTTGCCTTAATGTCCTGTTATCATTGCTTAGCAGTGTGTTATCCCTACAGATGAAACCTAAATCTACACTTACCTTTTTAGTATTATACACCATAGAAGCCTTTTTTTCCAACTTCAGCTTTACTACCTTTGCTATCTTTTAACATCACTGCTCCGTTTCCCCAATCTAAATTCAGTGTCTTTAGTTTGAGCAGTCCCTTCCCTCCCCAAAATAAAATTCAGTTTGGTGTTTCTGTGATACGGAACCAAAATAACTTGTGGCAGAAATTGCAAAAAAAATTAAAACATAGTCCATTCAGACTCAGTCACAAGGTCAATACCACAGCTAAGTATGATCATTCCATTAAAACTAAAAAATTAGACACAGATGAATAGGAGTTATCAGGTTCAATTCCACGGTCAAAAGTTCACAAAACAAAACGAAACAAAAAAAGAGGGGGGATAAAACCTGTTTAAAATCAGTGCCAGTTTCCTACACAGTATTTCACCGAGGCCTAAGATTCAACATGCAATGTTCAAACACAGAGAATAAGACCGTACATTTCAACACCTATATATAAGCTTTTACTTTTTTGCTTTTAAGCCTTTGCCACCAAGTGATTCATGGTCTGAATACTGCTATCTGAAGACTATCATACTATGGATGCGTAAGACAACATCATTTACAAGATGGTGCAACATAGTTGAACACCTGGTTTTCCCTAGCCTTGTTCTGTCAGCCTACAATTCTTTCCTCGAGGAAAAAGAGAAAACGATGATTTTTCAACTGCTTCCAGATGTTAAACAGCAGTGGCTCTGACCAGGATACCTGAAGCTTCAAAAGCTCCAGCTAACTTGTACATCCACATTACGCAGAATCAAATTAAGCGCATCTGGCATGGTAAGCAAAGGCATCATGTCACACTTCCAGAGCTCTGCACAGGATGCCTCGACAAACTGGGGGCAGGATTGTCCTTCATTTGGATCAAATTTACACAGACATGATCTACAAATGAGGATGCTGAGCTGGCAGGTCAATAAAACAGCACAGAAGCCAAAACACTTCCAAGCCCAGCAAAAGATCTAATTCTGAGCTGAACACACCATTACCAGACCACAAAGCTTGCCCACAAAACTGGGTCAGAATTGAAAAGATCACGGTCCAAGGAGAAGCAAATTTTTTCCGTTGGTATTTGAACCACATTAGTATTAAAAAATACTGAAAGTCAGAACAAAATTGATGTTACTTGTTTAATTTTCAAGAAGCAACCAAGACAAAAAAACCTTTCTAGCTTTTGAGTAAACATGCACACACCACAAACTACTGCAATACAGTGTTAATGAGGTGAGGACTGACAATGTGTTTGCAGTTTAGCATCCTCCCATGCCAAATTTCTTGAAAATTCCAATGCACGCACAGATGGGAAGAGTTGAAGCTCATCCCAATCTTGAATTTAGTTTCCTGGACACAAGTAAATGAACACAATAATAAACAGAAATAAATAACCCTCCAACACAAAAATAGCACCCTAGCACCTAAAATACACATTTTTCTTGCTACAGAGAAATGTGTCAAGACATAAATGGAGACCAGGATCATTGGCAGCAGTGCAGTGCATACCAAAGACGATCTTGTCCTCAGGTTAAAAGGAGCGGACAAACATGCCTCGGATTTTCACTTCAGTTTCAACTATTTTCTTTTCATAAAGGCTTTGTGTAATGATTGATCACTAGCTCCAGTTCATCTCACTATTCCAGTGTAAGTCCTTTCAAGAACAGCTCAAGCTGTTCTTGACAGACAGCCCCTTGATGGGACATATCCATTGGTTCAATGATGCTCAGACATCATCTGAACTCCTTCAAAGCTTTGAAGAAACACGGCCTCTCCTAGGACTTGAAATTATTGACACTTACTTTTGAATTTAGCATGAAAGTAAAATTTAATCGAAGACAATAAGCAACATTTTTCAGATTGGTATGTGACCTATGTTTTAGACCCACACTCACAATCCCAAGATAAATACAATTTCACACAGAGTTTATGATTTATCTTTTGGATTCAGGAAGTCTATCTGGTTACCCAAGTAACATCAGATTCCAAAGATTCTCCATGATTACATTTGCTGTCAACTAAACCATCTACTTCAAAATACTTGTTTCTCTGGCATGCACTGGCTAACCATTCAGGCAAAAAGTCACAATTTCCACGAAGGGACCCAAAGGAAACACTGTGTCCTTTCTGCAGTATCTGAGCCTGCTAACTTTAGAAGCATAATATATCATATTGAGCAATAGACAGTAGAATACAAAGGTTTGGTCACTCATACTCTTAACCATATTCTTTTTTTTTTAGTGACTTTGCAGATACTGTTTTTCAGTCTCTTTTACATAGTTTTACTGCTTGCAGTTCCAGCTACATTCCTTTTATTCTCCTGTTAGACAAACAGTTTAGTTATTGTTTAGTTATGGTTTTATTATTCTTCCTTAAAAAATAGTACAGAATATCACATATTTAAACATGGTTGCTTCAATTTAGAATCAGAAAATGTTCAACAGTAAAAGTTCATAGCGTATTGTCCTTCTACACTAATTTCCCAGACCCATGAGAAAAGATCTTTCTCTCAGACAAGGATATATAAGGAGTTATCTAATACTTTATGTTCCGATTTCTGTGAAATTAGCAGGTGCGAAATTTAAGCAGCGCTGAAGCAATTACAGTTCCGAGTAAAGGAAAAAATGAAGGACAGTCATTTACTCTAATAGTCTGGGAATTAACTTAACACCAGATTCAAGAGGCTACCCCTGTTGTTTTTTCACTTTAGGCTTCTGTTCACATCGAAACTGGAATAACCACTAACAGAAATTAGGACGTGAGATAAATTGCATCAGTTCTGAGCCTTGTTTTTTCAGTTCACAGCATTTGTCTGCTGTCTCATTCAAAATGGACATCTATCAGTAATCATGACAAACAGTTTCTCACAACCAAATCTCATGTTTGCTTCAGAATCGTCCAAGTCTTCTCCTTACGAACTATATTTTAAAAACAACTAGTATCATCACAGCAACAAAAAAACATATTAGGTGGGGACATTTTTTCGTGTGGTTTTGGGCTTTTTTTTTTTTTTTGGCATGTACAAGCACACATTCTAAACAGAATTAAAAATATGTGAAAGCATTAACATATCAAGGTGAGAAGATACCCATTCTCCTGCATTCCAAATAGCTATTTTATATGATTGGTAAAACCTGAACCCAGTGCCTGAATGGCAGCGCTGTTATTTTGAGTTGGATACACTTTCATTGGAAGCGACATTCTCAGCACAGCCCAGCAAAATTCATATTTCACTAAATGCTGCGGGAGTCTGTCTTCCTTAATTACACAGTGGCAGAAGTGATCTTTATGAAACATTGAAGGATAGAAGCAGATTTATCATTCATCTAATGCTATTTCACAGGAAAGAAAAATAAATGTTCCTTGAGAATTTCTTTCCTCAAAACGTATTTTTTAAGTAGTCTGCCAAATTAACAGCACCAACTGACACTCACTGATGTCAGCTTTTTTTACTGGAACACGACAAAGCATATTCAGAATAATTGTGAATTTTAGCCAGGTCCAGAATAATCTCCCAATAAAACCAGGCATATCAGCTTCTTGATCAGCTTCACATGTTTTACGTGGCAAAAGCTTTCAAAAGACAAACCCAAGACTGGACAGAAAATGTGTAGTACAAGTGAATCTGAGGTACAAGGGTAAAAGAAATTTGAGAAAGGTAACTCTACAGGCACAGCAAAGGGAAAATACACTCACAGCTAAAATCAGATTGAGCTGTAATTTTGCCTCAGATTACAAAAACTACTAAAATGTTGTTTTAAGAGTGAAAGAAAAGCAAGAGTAAGAGCAAATTTTCAGAAAGCAGACTTCAAGCTAACAGTTTATTTCAGCCCACAATAAAGAAGGGTCACTCAAATAGTCTTCCAGGACAGAGCCCACAAAAGGCAGTCCAATTATAATTTTATCATTTAGACTACATCTGTGCCTGTTCTATAAGGAAGACTACCATATAAGCCTTTCCTTGACCAAGGTAAATGAATGCTCTGAACAGTGAACAGTTTTTGAACTTCTGGGTGCCACACTAAGTTTTTATTGCTCAAATGGAAGATCAAATCCTTCCAGACAAGGCTTAAAAAGTTTATCCTGTGGGGTGGAGGTGGGAAATGTGAGTGTGTCTAATAAATAAACAAATAATCAATCAATGTTTACGTAAGTCTGGTTTTGGGCATCAATACCTTCAGATTAACCAAACATCACAGCTAGGAAAAAGAATTTATTCCTACTGCCCACATCCTTGAGGTTTCTTACTGTTTGTCTTTCAGAGATTCCCATGCAACATCATTTACCTATAATGAACAAGGTAAAAAACTTCCCAAAAACAATTAATATATCACAGTGCTGTAAAATTTCACTCTCTTAGATATACAAGATGGAAATAGACTTCATGTTAAGGAAAACTAAAAGCTCTATAGATTAGATTAGGCACTGGTAACCCCCAAAATTTAGTTATGATGACTCTAATAAAAATTTACAACAGAGATTTATGATGTATCCAAGTCATTGCAAGCCGCATGCCAGGTTAAAGTCATCCAGTAAAGCTATCAAGCTTCTTCCCACTCACACAGTCACATGCCCAAGGCAGCACAAACACACCTCAAGTAGGTGACATGCCTACGAAAAGCCTCTGTACTTCACAATGTGGGAGGGTAACTCCAACTAGCTGATCTAAATTGACTACAGGATCTTGCAAATAAGCATTTATAATACATCTCCAAGGAAATCCTACCTGCCTTCTGGCAAACCTATGTATACCCAAGAGGACAGAGTAAGGAAGTAAAAACCTCCTAGCCCAGTAGAGCTGATAGGTTGCAATGGGCACTTGTTTTTTCTCTATTAAAAAAAAAAAAAAAAAAAAAAAATTAAACAATTCATACCACAATTTTACTTTGAGGTTCAAGAGATGCAAACTCCCAAATCCATCATCACAGCTCAAGATGAAAACTATCCTTAAATATGAAAGGAAGTATCACAATGGCCAGTTAGTGACCATGCATCAGACGCAGCACCACACCATAAGTTATTTGTTCGGGTGTGGCTGATTAAGGCTAGAGGAACACTAAATGGCAACTCATCAGATTATACTCATGCTCACAACTTCTGCTTATCCTTCCAGCCTAGTCTGCTGTAATTTCCTAAACCAGTGATGATCCAGCAGTCATAATTAATAGGAGCATGAGAATTATCATTATCCACTCTCAAACTGCCATTTTCATCAGCCAATCCCAGTACATACTTCTCAAGAAAAATCTGGGAATGCTGGCAGAAATGAGGAGATGCCAAACTTGAGAAAAACACAGCAGCAGGAACTATGGTACAATAGCCAGAAGAGAAGTACAGAATGGCTCAGCAAGTCTAAGCAGATATTTCTCAAGCATGCTGCTAGTTTTGGCACTGTTGGTGGTATCAGTCTTAAAAATTATGCAGTCATTTGACAAGCTGACATTAAAAGATAAGATATAGGAACATAAGGCAGGATATTTTGTGTAATAAATTTAAACCACAGCATCTTAACAGAAATTGTGAAGTTATAGTCCAAAAAATTGCTGTTCCAACTTTATTTCATTATTTCAATCAAGAACTAGAACTACCTGAAGGAACTTGTTAGTCTCAGCTAATAAATTCTGAAAAATTGATAAACCTGGCATATTTAAATATGTATTATCAGGTTGTACATATCCTTCAAGAAGTCTTAGGAGACAGTCTAGGATTCAAGAAGGATGGGGCTTTGACTAACAAATGCTGGACTAACAAATTCATCAGATACTCTGGGATGACTTCACTTTTCAGAGAAGGAAACTACTTTAGACAGCTACCATAGGCAATAACAGGAGGAACAGCTAAGTGTCAGAACCTTCCTCCCTATTTAAGTAACTTGGTACAGCATTTTACCCAAAAAAATTACATTTGGGATCTTGGATTCCTTAAAATCAGATTTACAGGTAATTGAATAAACTGTAATCACTCCTACCAAGCATCAGACCTTACTTGGAAAAGCTAATGCCAGGTTTTTAAATTGGGATCATTTCTCTTTAACTGTACTGTAAGTGCATTTGCTCTGGTGGGTCTCACATTTCAGGCAGCAGATCAAGTAAGACTGCAGTTTCATGTATATTTCCAATTTGTTCTTGGTATTGTTTGGGCAAGTTTTAAACATTTAGCTATAGCATTTCAGTACAAATTAGCCAGAATAACGTAAGGTTTCAATTTGCAGGTTTAACCTTGCCAAAGTCCCAACTACTTATGCCTTGTATTTGAACTCTAATTTAAATGCTGATTGTAATGGTATTGTTGTAATTAGCAGAACAGTTCTGCAGGAACACTGCCTATTAGATAGCAAAAGCATATCAAGATGTGGTTAAGCACAAAAAAATAGTGCTTCAGAGCAAGCTCTATACAGCTTTGTACCTTAACATACTGCTTGAGGTGATTATATTTGTGTAGGCATTCAGATACGTTGGTTAAAGGACTTTAAATAGTGAGCTCTGTTTATTTGTTTATAGTTTTGAATTTATTAGCTGTCACGCCTCTCAGCCCCCTCTTACTCCTCCTCAGTCTTTTTGGCTTGAAATGATTCTGTTTTGGCACATTCTGTAATGCAACATCTCACTTTTCTAGAAAACTCCCCTGCTAGAAAAGTAACTCAAAACTCCAGGAAACTTACCTAGTCTCCAGTTTCACTACCAACTCAAAACAGCCACAGTTCGCTCAAAGCCAGCTGAACCTCTGCCCAGTTCCAAGCAAGCAGGGACAAATTCAGGCATTCATATCAACTTTTGACATACCTTGGTGTATAGAAAGCCTGCTTTGACAGAACTGCAACAGTAGAACCAAGAGCCCAAATACCCAATAGGAGGCTGCCAAGACACGAGGACAAAGATGAAAAGGAAGAGAACTGCCATCAAAAGAATAGGAATTATGCATATATTTGCATTCATTCAGAAAGAACACCTATAGGTTTTCATTTCTGATACTGGGTTCATGAACTTCTAATGTTAAAGAAAAAATGAAAAGAAAAATGGTAAAGAACTGAAGTGGGAAAAGATGTTTTAACAGGCATCAGATGGAATAAGGGATCATCAAGAAAAACTGCATCTCTTTTCAGCAACAGACTTTTGCCACCTAGCTCAGTGGCCCAAGAGGCTAAACACACGACCCAAAAGCTTCAATGGAACTCCAATGTACCAAGCATAGCTACCTACCTACTTATGTGAACCGTAATACACATAAAAGATGTCCATTTACAAACTGGTTCTCTGAGATTTTTATCTCTCTCTGAAAAAAGATCAGGATTGCATTTACCTTAATCTCAGTCTGAGCTGATTCTCTATCAGGAACCATTTAGGATACAAAAAGTGTTCAGTAGCAAAGAACCTGCTCCATCTTCCCAAATTTTTTGTATTGTCCATCACAGGCCACAATGCAAGAACTTCTCGTAAATTCATTGAATAAATTAAGAATTACTCAGGGATCCAAAAGATACCACGTATTTTGAAAGAATGTGATTATAAATCAAAAAGAAATTCAATTAATTACAGCCTCCCTGAAAGTATCCTATAACAGGTACTTTGGTTCCCTCACTTGTAAGGTGAAATGAGAGGCACACAACTCAAATTTGTGTTCAATAAATGTCACTTAATATATTCCCATGTAGAGCAGAGATAAATGTTTTCTGATACTGAGGTCAATTTTTTCTGGAAAAATAAATTTTTTCTATACAGAAGCTTCAGTGGCCAGGTCCCACCAAAAAAGGATGGCCAACGGCCACACACACAGCCTGATCAACCAAGCCATCATCTTGCATGGGGTACAGTAGCACTTTTACATGAGTAATTAAAGCATTACATATTTGCAAAGTGCTACATTTTCACACAGTTACCCCCCCCAGATGATTTAATGGAGGGAATGGTTTCTAATGAAGGTAATTGTTCCCACCAGGTTATATGCCCTGCTGCTCTGAGTCATAGAACCACTTAGGTTAGGAAAAAACCCTTAAAATCATCAAGTCCAACTGTAAACCCTGCACCATCAAGTCCAGCAGAACCACAACAAAACCCAAATAAAACAGGAAGGAGGATACAACTACGAGAGGGAGGGCTTTTTTAGTACTTACCTAAACTGCAGAAGAAATACCTCTTGTGTCGAGATGCATAGAAACAGCTACTGCCCAAACAAATGCTTTTGATCTCCACACTAAACATACATTGCAGTGTACTCTAGAATTTTCTGAGTACTGCAAAAGGAGAAACAAAGTAAAATACTTACTCTTTGAAGGTCTCTAGAAGTCAACTAAAAGCGGATAAAAATTTAACTTTTTCAAAATACATCAGCTGGCTTCACCGTATTTTTGCAAAACTCAGAGTACTAAGATTTAATGGGATATATTCAGAGGTACTTCAGCACTGAGCCCCTCTGCTAAAATAGTGTTTTGCTTCAGACCTAATCCTTCAATTTGATTTAACAGAAACTGAGAAATAAATTAGAACTTATACATTGAGCTCAAACATGAGCTCTCCATTTAAAGTTGCCTCTATACGTGAAGTGCGAACAGTATTGAATTTTTTTTATTTGAAAAACAGTCAGTCAAGTTAATACAAAGCGTCCAGCTTGGACATAACATTCCATGCTTTGCAGGTAAGCGTTAGAAGAAAACTCCCTGATCAAGGTAAGCCCATACAAAAACAGTCATTCAGTCTAATCTTCTAAATCAAGTTTCAGACAATAATATTCCAGCTGAGACTGTGCCTAGCAAATTGCATTTAAATGGCCCACAAAAATCCATTTAGTCTTTCACTTGCCAGAAGAGCAATGGGGGGTAGTAAAAACTCATGCGTTCTCAAGTTTCTAACTATAATTGATTGATAGGGTAAAGAATTGCAGACAACGTCAGAGACTGGAAAAGAAGTAAAAGGCAGTGTATATTCAAAGCTAAAGAAAACTGTATCCTCAGAAGAGAAGGCAGTGTGGAGGCATCAGCATGCATGCAGACCCACAGGCTACCGCCTTCCTTCTGAGCCAAGCTGTAGCCAAACAAACAGGTCTCTCCAGCCTGCGACTTACACTGAGGCCCAGACATCTGGGTTTTGCCACCTTCCACTCACTGAAGCACACAAAGTGAGAGCCACCAGACTCCAGTTTCAGCACCAGTAGAGCCTCACCTTTGCATCCCTCTCAAGTGCATCACTGGTACCTCAAAGCTTGAATTTAGGAAGCTGCATGGTCTGCCAGGTACTGTACTTTCCTCTATGCAACACAACCAGAGTAGTGGTTACCTCTGCAATGCATCACTGAGTGAAGCTTGTTTGGCTAAGGATACCAACACACATGGTCCTTCTCTGGGGGAAGATGTGCACTTCACCCAGACACACTCAATAGCATGACCAACATTTTGTCTCTTTGTAACATAAAATATTCCACAACTCTACAGATGCTCTAAATCCATGGTGGGAGAGAGGGTACCATTATTTTGGCCATAACTGTACACCACCCATGCCCATCAAAAGAGTTAAATGATGTTCCCTTAACAGCATATCTAGGAGTGGAACAACACAAGCCATTTCAAGCATCTTGTTTCCCATTTTGGTACCCATTGTGTAGAGAAAAATCACAGCTCTGAAACTCAACAGATAATATGGTTGCAGTCATCAGGATGAAGAGTGTGGTTTGATTGCTTAAACTGATGGCAACACCTGCTTGTCAGATACTTCCTGAGGTGGTTTGCCCTTCCAAGCAAGAGTCCTGCTTGACATCTTTTTTTCAGTTCTTGGGAATCTATACCTGCCTAAGTAGTACTTTACATGATTGCTTCTCTGTTGTACAGTACCAGAGTTAGGACGGCTCAGCCTCACAAATTTCTTTTCTAGTTGTTTCAAGGCATTCCCTTGATTCAGCTTCAACAAGCGTTGTGTCACCCGTCTTACAGAACCAGAAGACAAGCTGTGCAGAACCGGAAAGAATTAGGTCTGTTTGAAAAGCTGGAAAGCAGAGGCTGTGAAAGGCCTTCAGCCCCAAACAAATATTATGCTCCTCACAGAGCTAGGCACTCAGGAATCCAGTTGGCAGTAGAAATTCAGAGGACACAAAAAAGCCATTTGCCACGCACTCAATCACGATCATTTCCCATGGCAATGAAGGTGCAGAGTTCACCTGCAATGTTTCCTAGTCCTTCCCACAACAAACCTAGATGCATACAGCTCGCCACACAACACATGCCTCATTCATAGGACAGCACACGGAGCTGTGAATTTACAACATAAGCAGAATTGGAGCATTCTGTCCCTGCAGTAAAGTCTCCAGTGAAAAAAAAAGATAAATGTACCACCCTCTGTGCTGGGCAGATGCTACTGTACCATGGCAAGAAAATACTAGAGTGGAGTATGTAAATCTAACTAACAGTTAAAAAAATGTTATGGAAACATCCGAAAATACGTAAGTGCCACTGCTTGTACAGCATCTAACACAATCAGACTCCTGTTTTTAGCTGGCTCCTAGACATTCATCTATAACTGAACAGTACAATACATTCAGCCTTCTGTAAGAACAGAACTCAAGTCATCTTGTGGAAGGTATGAGTCTTTATTATCAGCTGAATCCTCCTTCAGCATAAGTCTACTGTTCATGGGGAAAAGAGGCAGCATTAATAAAAAAATCCAGACACTTAAGTTGATAAATGTGCCTTCCAGTAACAGCACCAGTTTCAACAGCACCTGTTTTCCCCCCACTGCTTCCATGTCTCTGGTCTCACGTTCCTTTGCATAATTCTTATGCTCCCTGGTTATTACATTCAAAATATCTGCCAGATTAAGCAGCAATCCACATTAAGGTAATTTATATTAAACTGATCCACATTAGTAATTCCTCAGGAGAAAGAAGTGGTAGGAAAGTAGCAATAGCAGAGGCTGAGGAAGAAAGTACTTCTGAATCTGTTGTAAAAATAAGTCTTTGTCAAATCACACTATTCCAGGGCACAGAAAAATTAGGCTAACATCTGAAATTGCCTCCAAGTACAGAATACACTTGTACTGTCTACTGCTCTGAACTCTGATTCTGCATGTGAACTCATAAAAACATATTTTTACTACAGCATCTGCTGGCCTGCATTCAAGCTTCCCTTGCTAATAAATTAATCAGCTGCAAACTAGTAGTGAAGATTTCAGGGTCAACATTAGTATTCACTGGCTCTAAAATGGGCTAAATTAAGAACATAAATCTTAGAGATTATTAAGGGATTATTTTGCATTATCTTATTTGAATCCAAGGGAAAAAAGTGCTTTACAGACTGAAGTAGAACAGAAATTCAGAGCAATTATTAAGTACTGACTTCAGAGTTTCCACTATTCTTTTTGTGGTTTCTTTTCTCTTTCACTCCTGGCTGTCACACAGAGAATACACTTCCTAAGTTTACTTTGTGTTCTGGTAATTCACCTCTTTCAGGTACCTCAAAACTTTTGAATCTAAGGTTTAGAGAAACATGAGTCTACTATTCAACTTAACATTATTAACCATTTATTTGTTTAGTGTTAAATTTATTGGCACAGATTCTAAACCAGTATCTCTCACGATTCATAGGTGCCAGATATTCATTCTTGGTGTGGGATTATGCATGCCCAACAACAGAACTCTCGTGATTTATGTGGTCATTTATTACTTACACAAACTGCTTTTACTGAACAGATTCTACAGTCATAGTTAGACTTGCCAAACTAGAACTACTCAAATGTCTGGTTTTTTTTGAACCATAAGAAATAAAGCTAGACTGAGGGCAACCAGAGCTTGTAACTTAATCTGCAGTAACAGAAGTGTAAGAAATCAGAATTATTATTTGATTACTACCAAGTATAACCAAACCACGACAACAGTGTTAAACAGAAATACTAGTTAAGGCACATAAATGTACAATTTTTAAAAATCCTTTAAGATTACATCATTGAACTACATAAAGTTATTTCCTCTCAGCCTTCAAAGACACAACTGTAAAAACTAGTGCAAATAGACTTCCATTTAACAGAGCACACCTACTCACGTGTAAGAAGTCAGAAAGGAAGAATCAGCAGTTCTCTGTTCATAGCCCAGTTAGTACATTGTACTAATACTGACAGATAAGACATCTCCTTCTCCTGGACACTAAAAATATAGCCCTGGGTGATGACATACTCTAGTAATTGTAGGTGAGGTGTATTGACCTAATTAAATCCACGTCAGCTCTTCATGTCCACAGCTATACTTTAGAAAAACTCATCTCACATTTTCATGGTGTTCACATTATGAAAAGAAATACGCTGATATTCGACCTAGAATGTATTTCAAAAAGCTTCCATCAAGGATATCCTTCAAATACAACTGCAAAATCAGATCATATAAAACCACAAGTATAAAAGCCTTTGCTGAAAAAGTGGCACACAAAATTACTCCTAACCTTTGGGTTCTGCAGAAGTATCTTAAATCCTTTGTCACAAACTTAAATCAGAAACTACCACAGGTAGAAGCAAAAACTGTTTAAAGGAAGATCTGGTTTTGAATTTCTAGCAGACCAATGCTACTGTAGACAGAAGGAATGAGGAGGAGGGGTTCCTCTTCTGAAATGGCTAGGATTTTGCTGGGGGGCCTGACCTGGGTAATGAGTACCAGCTGCCTACCTTCACTGGTAGCTGCATTCTTCTGGGCTTTGGTGGGTGTGTGATCCGTACTTGAACTCACGTCGGATGAGATGCTTGAGCTGCCCTTGCCTGCAAAAAGAGAAAGAGGTGGAGAGGGAGGGAGAGAGGGGGAGAGAGAGAACAAACGTGAGTATCAACTCTGAAATAGAAAGACCTTCAATATCTGAACCTGGAACAATACCAGGAAGCTTTAAACTAAGTTTAAAGCAGCTGATGTTCATTTTGTACACACCAGGGTAGGAGTTAACTGCACTGTAACTTCTAGCATGTGCATCTTCACATGTATTAAGGCTGCAAATAGTCTCCTGTGCCACAGGGCCTCTCACTACACATTTGCTAAGCTCCATTGTGAATGAAATGTTTGTGATTAACAACATTAGAGGAACTTAAATGTTCAGTTTACTCATTCAAATACCGCTAACACAGATCAGGATAAATGGTTACATTCAAAAGATGTTAAATGAGTTTAGATTTCTGTTTTATGTGTTCACATCAAGTATTCAAGTTACTTGGTCGTGTGAAAATGAAAGCAAGGTATCTGTTTTCTCCTTCACCATGCTCATTGCATGATGTAATACACCATTTCAAAACTAACTTCTCACTACTGGCGGAGGGTTTTTACCTGTAAATCATAACCTATGGATGTTCCTTCTCTTATTTTCTCTCTTAAAAGCTTTTCCTGAATTTCCTACCTCTGTGTCTTCAGACCTATATGCAGAATGTCAAACTTTAGATACAAGTTACAAACAAAAGAAATCCAAATACATATTAAAAATTAACCCAGATAGATACTACAGAAGAACAGAGTTGTCTAAACCAAAGCTGTCTTTTTGTTTACCTGTGAGGATCTAAGAAGGGGTCACTTCTGTTTCCCTTTACTCATTCTACTCAATCTCAGTAATTACTAACAGGGAATATATTCTACTCTGCAGCAGGAACCAGACCAACAGCCCAATGAGCAGTAAGTGAGATAATTCTAGATAGAGGAAATGCAGTGAATACTGATACATTTTAAGAAGTTACTTATCTCCACAAACACTGCATCACTGAAGCCTTTAAGACTTGTGTTATTTTTTTGACTAAAATCAGGCTGTATGCAGAAAGCTAGCTGACACCAAGTTTCTGTCACTTGAGTAAACCTACAATCACAGGAATGTTAGCAAGAGATTTTTCTGATCTGTTATTTCAATCAAGCATTCCTTGGGGTGCTGGGTTACAGTATGCCTGGCTTTCATAACATTTAGATGTAAGGGAGAGGTCTGCTTTTTAAAGGTGCCACAACAGAACAAGGATTTAAGTTTAAATGGGAAACGACTGGAGAATGTGCAAATGTAGGTTGCTTCACAACCAAGGTACTGCCACTTAATCTGTCAGCCAGCCCTAGAGAATCATTCCCCACAGAAAGTTGCTTAAGTTAACATGCTTAGATTTGAGAGATGATTATGAATTGAACTGGAGTGAAAGGATATTAAAATGGCCAGAAGGAAATTTTTAAAAAAAAAATGGCTAAAGCTAGTATTTGGGCAGGGTGAAGAGAAAGAAAAAAGTGTATTTCCAGTGATTCACTAAATGCTTTTTACATTCCTTTAAGAAGTTACGCAAAACCAAAAGCAGCACTTCCAGAATATCACTTCAATTGCTCTCAAGCTGTGACATGAGTTGGAGTAATGGACTGTGGTCTATATAGAAATTACTGCCCCAAAATAACTCTCCAGTGAAGGCAATGAGGTTTGTGGTAGAAGAAAGACAGAAGAGAAAAGGAAAGGATAGA
This sequence comes from Oreocharis arfaki, assembly GCA_013398015.1. Lineage (NCBI taxonomy): Eukaryota > Metazoa > Chordata > Aves > Passeriformes > Paramythiidae > Oreocharis > Oreocharis arfaki. Next base: position 563,623 of record VZRR01003716.1, on the reverse strand, counting down.
TGTTAAATGCTCTTTCCCAGGAAGAGGCCAAAGAACATGAAACACCTGCAGCAGCTGATAATGAAATCATTACTGACAGGAAAGGTATTTAGATAGTATCGCCACTATCAGCAACTCCTTAGGTATCAAAAACTCCAACAGCAGAGGCAGAAAACAAAATTCCGAGGGGTATCAGCACTCCTTAAGAGATTAATAGAAAGAAAACAATACTAAACAGAGTAACTGGAAATTTATTTCCTCAAAGCAAATAAACAGGATTTCTTCTAAAAAAGAACTATCTTTTTGGGGGGGGGAAGGGAAGAGGGAGAGGAAGTTAGTGATACCACATAACAGCAGAGTCGCTTGATGGTCATATCTGGCGTGGGTTGTTTTCACAAAGTGAATGCTTCTCAGGCTCCCTGCCTCCCCATAACCAATAGTATTTGTATTTACCCCAAATACAAGCCTACCTCAAAGAGCATAACCAAAGTACTTCACCCACTCTAAGCTACTAATTGTCAGTACACCTAGTAGCAACATATTTACAACTGCACACTTCTATAGAAATTGTGAAATGCCTGATGTAAGTGTAGATAGCTATCATTTAAATCTAGTTGAACTTTAAAACATTTTAACATCTTGCAAGAATTTAAAACTAAAAATTAAGAAAAAAGATATCCATAGTTACTGCTTTGGTTGGATACAGCTCTACCTGTAATTATATTTTTATATAGAGTCTTCTCTTACTGTATACAGCCCCAAAACTAGCCTTTTTCTTTATTGCCTACTCTGAAAAACTCCATTCAGATGAGGAGGAAGCAGGAGATACTTTCTAGTAATTTTCAATGTGTTTCAAATAGACAAGCTGACACCATATATCTTTTGTTTTGGGTTTTTTTAAGTGCAAAACAAAGCTTCTAGCAGGCTAGATTTGGCTACTGCAGATTCATGTACCCATGCCAGAGCTGAAACATAACAGTTTTTAAGTATTCTCCAAAGAGGAAAAGATAGGAGAGGAGCAGCTGTTCAGCCTGGAGATTGTAGCTGGCCTCTTCTCCCAAGGAAGAAGTGACAGACAAGAGGAAACAGCATCAAGTTGTGCCAGGGGAGGTTTAGATTTGATACTAGGAAAAATTTCTGCACTGAAAGGGTGTTTAGGCATTGGAACAGGCTTCTCAGAGAAGCGGTAGAGTCACCATCCCTGGTGGTATTTAAAAGACATGTGGATGTGGCGTTTAGGGACATGGTTTAGTGATGGACTTGGCAGCACTGGGTTCACAGTTGGACTCGATTGTAAGGGTCTCTTCCAACCTAAATGATTACATGGAATATTAGAATCACAGAAATTCAAAGACTGACAATTTCCCTAATGCCATAGGGAAACTTAAAGCACGGTATAACACTGGTTTCCAGAGACCAGTTCCTCTCCAATTCAAAAAGTGCATTGAGAAAGTCATTGCACATAAATATACCCTGACAAGAGGTCTAATGCAATGACAACTAGAAGGATCAAACAGAGGGCAATATTGCAAAGACTACGGCAGTAATGACTGTATTTGATCCTCTGCTTAAACAAATTAAAGGACTGCCAAAAGCTTCCCTAACATGACTTGCAATCATCTACAGTTTCCTTCATACAGTCAACAGTTCTTTATTTCTACACCAGAAGCTGCAATCCAAAAGAAAGGAAAGTGCACTATAGTAGTTGGTAGATATGGTAGAAGAAATCTGTTTTACTAGAATACAACATGATTCACACTGGGAGTGAAGGTAGCATGTACTTCACAACACCTGCAAAGAATCACACAGCTACGCAGTTGCAATTCAAGTCATGTCTCTGACCTGCTTCTGAAGAAGCAAAAGTATGGATTTTTTTTTCCATCTCCTAGTGCCAAAATCTTACAACAGTCATAGGAAAAAGATTCCAGCCATTTAACCTAGTATATTATTTCCTACAGATTACATTTTGATCCTGCTGGAAAGAAAGCTAGAATCAGGAAAGCACATAATATAACAGATACTTCTCCTGAGCGTTGTCTCTGTCTTCGGGTCTTTGGAGTGCATGGAAGTTTTTCAGCCATAGACGTCTTTCTACTCAGTAGCCCTACAGCCTTACTAAATTTACCTTGTCTCTTTTTGAATCATGACTATTAAAATAATGTGTTTAATTTTCTTCTTACTGTCACAGATGGCTATAGTGATTACAACATTATGTTTGCTTTATAAAAGTGTTTCCTATCTTCAGTTTTGCAAACTTTGGATTCTGCCAGTCACACTCACTGCTGAGAAGTGTCAAAGACATCACAAGTCAGTCAGGACAGAATCAATGCAATTTAAACTTCCCTGGGAAAGCACAGTCTATAACTGTATGACACTGAAAAACTGCATTTGGAACCACATGCGCAAAGCCTGTCCTAGTCTGAACAGCAGTGAGTCCCCTTCACTTGCTCTGGAACAATTTTACTAGGTTTTTTTGCAGCACATTTGCCTTGGATTCTGGTGTATGGGCATTTCCATGCTATATTTTACAGGCCCTTCTAAGATCTCATAAAGACGGGCTGACCTGACCATTGTTTCTTATGTGTCACCCTGGAAAATAACAGCAGTATTTCTCTTGACATCAAGTTCTTATGTGATGACACCTTTCTTCAGCAGGAAGTGACAGGTACCTCAGGAATTAAACGGATAGTAGGGCCAAATCCACTGCTTGCCATACTGAAGTGAAACATTAGACAAAATGCCAAAACAAAAAAACAAAGTAATCATTTAGGAAAAGAGAGCAGAAAGCAATTAAGTCCAGAATATCCATTAATATTTTTAACCGTCCAAAAGTGTTATATTACAATGACTTTGATGCAAAAAAATCTGAAAATTTTGTTTACTTAGGCCATCAATTCTTATCCAAAAGACATTATTCAAATTAAACTTCTCAATATGAAAGTGCATATGTGCGTGGTTTTCCTACCAGATGATCATTACTTTCTCTTTTATATCTTCAGACAAGTTCTTTTAAAATCAAATACATGCCAACCACATCAAGAAGAGATCCAGAAAAAAACCCAATCCAAACCCCAAAGCATCAGGGATCATTCAAGAGGAAAGTAAAATCTCTTTTCCTTCTCTTGTTTCCATGACACACATTATGTTGGTCCAAGTCACCAAAACCTCAAGTGTATCTCTTTACAATCTGCACCTCCAAAGACTGCAGACTCCTAGTATGTTTCCAAGTATTCCCATGGAAATCAGCAGCCAATTGGCTTTGCGGATATACAGCATCCTTCAAAGATGCAATATATCAATTCATTCATCCAAAGTAAAAGAAAAGTTGGACTACACACTTTGGATGATCATTCTCCTTGAACTTTGCATTTGCACCAATGGAAATTATCTGTCATAAAGCTGGTTTCCATCTATTAATTCTTAACTGCTGAGCAAACTGCCACTGTTTCAACACAGAAGTTACCTACCTACCAGCATTGTTACTCACTGAACTACTTAGAGGATGAAAAATGTTCATTTACAAATTCACGTTGACCTTCTGCCCTAAAATCTTAGTAGTATGGCTCTTAAGCTTGCTCTCCTTTTTTTCCAAATTAAAACATGTGCCAATAAAACAAGCAGGCTCCAAATTTCATTCCACCCAACATTTGTCAGGATATGATAGAACAAACAGTAATCAGCATAAACGGCAATCACAAGGAAGGGAAATAAACTGAATGTTTCACAGGAAGCACGCTGAAGTTTGAAGAGTTTGCAGATATGTGCTAGCACTGGCACTTTGGGACAATATTTCTTAAAACTTTCACAAGTGGAATCTCCACAAGCGTTTTTATGTTACTTTTTTTTATTTTTAAACCACAATTCCAGCTTCCAGGATTGTGAAATTTGGCTGTGAAATCTGGCATAACTTAGCTATGAAATAGTACACTTAGTTCTGCAGCATTTGTATAAGTTTTAAGCTAAATTTCAACGCAGGTCCCACAGGCTAATTTAACTAGTTTTGTTCTTCCAGTCAGTGCCTGCCTCACCTTCTCACGTGCACAGCACACAACAATACCTCCTGCAAACGCCAACAGGCTACATTAATGTATCTCTGGTAGGGAGTAAGTCACCTTACGTTTCTTATTTCTTTCAGGAATTTGTTCCAGGCGCAGGCACCAGCCAGCTCCATTGGCCCCACCACAGGGCATGGGTGAGCCCCTCAGCCATGGGTGGGTGGGCACCTCAGAGCAGGAAAGCCCTGAGGCACAGCCCCTTGGTGTCACCTTTTTTGAGTCAGTCTTGCAACCAGATACAAGAAGCCACTTGAAAGGTGAAGCTGTAACAACAAAGGCAATAAGCTTGATGCAAATATGGCTGTGGAAGTTCTGTAGCTAGCAAGACACAATGGTTTATCCACTATACTGAAAGGCTCGAGAAACATACATTAAAGTGCAGGTGTGGGATTAAATTTTTCAGAACCATTTAGCAGAATGATGTTTATTACTAGCAAGGCAAGACTTCAGAAAATCTGGATTAAAATCGCGAAGCTTAAGTAAAATTGTTCACATAGGCATAGATTCTAGCTGCCGTGCTAGAAGTGTTTATAGTCAGGACATCTTTAACTCTCATCTTGGTGCTAAATAACTCACGATGAGTTCAGAACAGCTAAAGGCTTTATTTAATGAAGTCTTCAAGTAGACTCATCTAATCTGATGACTAAAAAGAGGCAGGGCACATATTGCCTCCTCTATGTAACAAATGATAACCTCTTTCCTAGATATTATCCCTTTTCTGGAGAACTTCAGCACTCACTGATGAGGCTGGGTAACCACGAGCCTTTATATGGGACTACTAAGGTGACCCTAATTTTTGAAGGCAGCCCATGTCTGCCTTATCAAAGGATTTCACAATACAGAGTGACAAACAGCATGCACCACTGCTAGGTTTATAAAGGAACAATAATGCATCGAGCTACTTTGAGGCCTCTCTTGACACCTGCGAAGCAGCCTGCATGCCAGAAGGTAATGCTTATTTGCAGCCAAACTTTGCACCCACTCCAAGTATTAAGCTCTACTTTTCAAACACACGCTGATAAAAGCCCATGAACTGTTTAGTCTAGGCTGCCTGAGAAGAAAGAATGCAAGTACTTTTCTTACTTGAACTCATAGTGCGAGAACAAGATGAGAAATCTTTAACATCCTTTCTTATTACCTAGCAGGACTAGCACGTCTCACAACTAAGCAATAAAATACTATCTTTCACTGAAGTGGCTTAGCCTGTATTCCAAAAATGGTTCCTACTCTGTAAACTCTACTTTGCCAAAGCAACAGGGAAATAAAACTTTGGCCTTCCTACCAGTCACAGAATTTTCTTAGAAACTGTTCATTCATTCAATATAGGACTTCCCATTACAAATTGTCATCCAATCACCACCATGTTTTAAGATGGGCATTTACTCAAGATACAATGTTCTCAAGTTTATTACCTAATCTCAACACTACCATTTTAATCCAATAGCCAAAAATAATTATTAAACCAACACAAGAAATTAATAAACACAATTAATTCCTAACAAAACCCTTTTTCCAGTTTTATACTTTCTCAGAGAAACTCACTTCATTGACAAGTTCCCCACTAATGGCTACTTCAAATCTGTTTTTTCCCCACCTCTGATGTAATTTAAACAAAATGCTAATCCTTTCCATTCAGAAAAGGCAATGGCTATTTAGTTCAATACCAAGTATAAATTAGTAGAGACTTCATTTGCACGTTATTGCACAAGACATGCGAAAGCGTTGAGGTAGCCTGAGAGGATAAACTCCAGTATAGATTCTGAAGTGGCTGCAAAACCTGCTATTGCATTGGAATGCATCAGACATTTGGTACAGGTCTGAATTTCATGGTATAGCTCAGTAGTGCAAAATCAAAGCCACCAAATAGGTTTGTCTTCCATAAGTGTTAACACCATTAACACTTAAGACCCATATTTAGATTTTCACAGTTTCAACAACTAGTTCCAAGGTCTAAACAAAAAAGATTAATATTAAACTTACACTATCAATTTTACTGCTCAGTCAGGTACAGTGGAAGCAGAAGGAACCCACAGCTGGAGGTTGCTGCTGTGGCAGTGCAGGGGCAGCAGCTTTTTTTGGTGTAGTACATACTAACACCACAAAAAAAACCCCTCTCAGTATCTCCCAAATGTTCAGCTTGAATATTGACAGCTGAAGAGTCAATATTAAGTCAGAGTTAATGGCAAAGAGTTGAGGAAGTGAAAAACCTTTATCAAGACATCATACAAAGTACTCTGGTATCAGTGAACGCTGTGTAAAGCTATACAAAAATCTTTCACATGACAATACAGATCTGATGGCCTGAGATGACTTCTTTACTTAAAGAAGAACAAAAGAAGGACAGCGAAGGAAAAGCAGACAAGGATCACTCTACTCTTTTAGATAAGCACAGTCACTTCCAGCTTTTCTTTACTGATGGATATGGGGAGGGGGAGGGGTGGAAAGGGAAGTAGCTGACTCAAGGATGCAAGTAGAAGGAGACTTTGCAAAATAGTGGGATTACAAAAACTAAATAAAACATATTTGTCAAAAAGGCATATAGCGATAGACAGTGATATCTTAAAGGCAACTAAAAGGAGAGAACCTACATACTTGAGAAATATCCCTACTTTTTCAACTAACAATCAAGTTTGGCAAAATTACAAGCCACATACTAGCAGGTTCAGAAATGAAACTCATCAGCACACATAACTAAGTTGAAAACAATTACGAGTATGAAAGAAGCCATACTCACAAAAGAAATCAAACTAAGGCTTCACACAATACATTTGGCCATCAATTTTAGATTTCTTCTTCATTTTTCTCTGAATTCTATGAAATTCAAAGTTCTAATGTTGCACTGACCACAGATGTCTGGCAATGACTGCAAGGAAAATTATAAAAAAACAAACCACAAAACAAAAAGACCCAATACCTGTCTGGTTTTTTTTTAAAACATAGTTTTAACAGATAATTTTAATGTAATAGAAAACTCCATGATTCCTATTGAAAACTCTGTAGTTTCAATTACATAAATTAATCTTCTAGTCTCAACTCTGTACAGAGCCTGTGCACACTACTGTAATTTGCCGCTGCAGTCACCGCCTGAACACTGAGAATAAAATTTATCCAAAACAACACAGAGGCTCGTCTATCCCCAGAATATGAGTAGGATAGTAATTCTCCATAGAAATACTGTGCTTTCAGTGCCACTTCAGCATTTTTATTTCTTCTGCACCATTATCTATATTTCAGCTGTCTTTCACAAAAAATATTCCTTTCAGAGAACATGAAAACAAGGCATGGAAACTCTCAGAAGAGTTAAATATGAATGTATCTCTCTCAAGACATTTCTTCATCTATTTTAATCATAGCATACTCCAAGGGATCCCAACAGACCAGCAACAAAAAGATAAAGGACACTTGTTTTAGCTTGCCCTACAACTTTCACCAGGGCCATGTGATTTATAACTCACACAAGTATTCAGTGGGAGAAGGACACATTAAGGAAAAAACATAAAGGTAACTAACATCTACCCTGTTGATAATTCAGTATTTAATTTTGAAATGTTTTTCATTCTCACAGTTAGTAGTATGCATGCAACTGTCATAAAGATTGTTTGCTTATAGTTTGAGGATTATAAAATCCCTTCTGAAGTATATCCGTAAAGCTCAGACTAAGCTGAGTAATTCTGAAAAAAAAATAAAAGACACTGCTTTCAAAAGTGTTTTATCTAATGTCTCTGTGAAAAGATATGTTTCATCCCCCTTTCTCTGCTGCAGAACCAGCAAGAAGTAATTCTGGTCTTTGGTATAACTCATTCTTGTAGTATTCAGTATTAGCACCTCATTAGAGGAAAAAAAGAGGGTACATCTCCAGCAGAAGAAGAGAGCAGAAACAACAGAAACAGAGTGGGTGTGTCAGTGACCACTACACATGACAGCTCAAACAATCTCTTGCTCATGATATTCTTGTCTAGATGGTTTTGGGGAACCAGCAATGGTGCAGCAGGGCCAGTCTCCAGCTCTCAATTATCCTGCCCAGCATCACACTGATTCTTGCAATGTTCATTAATTCATGCTAAGTTTCTTTCCCTGAGCCAACTCACTACCTATACAGAAGAGAGAACAGAGGACATGCTGCTTGCATTAATATTCCGTCATTTGACACCAAATCTTCGTCACACTTACTACTATGTCATGTGAGCACTCTTAAAATACTCAGGGAATCATCTCTGCTTCTTGATCACACTTTTGCACATATTTTTTAATTATTCAGGACTGGTAAAAAACTAACAGAAGCCACACCAAAGAAACATGGATCATTTTAGAGAATTTTTCCCAACCAAAAAAAAAAACAAAACAAAACAAAAAAAGACACAACACCAAAAAAAAACAAGCAAAAAACCCAAAACCAACAAAAAACCCCAAACCAAACAAACAACAAAACCCCCAAAAATTAAAAAACTCCAAACAACCAAAAAAAAAAAAAACCACCACAAAATCTACAACCAAACAACCATTCAACCATTATTAAGATTTTTAATAACTGAGGTAATTGTTGAGAGAAAGCACATAAAGTGGTACAATTGCCGATGGCAATGAAAAAGCAATTATTACAGAAGAAAAAGCTTATTATACAACAACTGCTGTCAAGAATCAGGCTGGTAACATGAGAAGGAAACTAGAAATCCAAATGGGGATATCAGATAATCTGAGGCTAATGGTAAACACAGACCAGGCTCAGTGGTCAACAGGATAAGGTCCAAGCACACTATCTACAAGATACTTCTGGTTCTCTCCTTGCATAAACTTCCATTCAATTATACATTTCAATGGTTTTGTATCATCCCGAAAGCAGCTAAGCTACCTATGCAGTGTATTGAAGGAAGATGGCCCAACTGGCTCTCCTTAAGGATCAGCACCTTACTCCTCATTCCTTTGGAAGAGGTGCCTGGTGAACCACACTGAACTGAGCAATGCCCAGGACAGCAGCCTTTTCTGGCAGACCTGTTAGGCAAGAGGAGCCAAACGTAAGTGAATAGCTTTGCCACTGAACAATACAACTCAGCTTTTCCCAGTTCTTTCAGTTTCTCTGGTTAGCTTCATTTTGCTGAAAGCAGTCACGACCACCAACTCATTTCTGTGAGAATTGTTCCAACTCCTTGACCATAATCTGTCTGAAGGAAACATTCTCAAAGTGTCTTTCAAGTATGGAGTAGAGATGTTCAACAATTTAGCCATTTGGGATTTATTTTGCATCTTCCTGCATTTGCTCCAACCTGTCTGATGATTTCTAGCAAGTTTAATAAAATTTACAATCACACTAGACCACTTTTGCTAGCAGACAGAGCAAGTCTGGACTTTTACATGCAGAAATAAGAGCATGGAGCAGAGCAGTTATGTCCTGGGAACTGACAACAGTTGTGCATTTCCTCCCACTCACTCCTCTTCGAAAATCTCTGTCTAGTGCCATTTGGCACCTTTCATAGCCAAGCACTTCCTTAACTACTAAGCATCTACTTTTGTAGTTGTAGGAAATAGCAAGCTGCATTTTACTTCCAGGGAAGCATACAGTTTACACGAGCCAGAGGGAAACACCTGCACATCTCTGGTCTTGGCATGTCCATGGCTGCATATCAGATCAAAACACAGTTGATGTCAAAGAGCCACAGGTGCAGGAAGTTTGCTCCAGTGCTCATTTCCACAATATCCTTTTAAAGGACAGCTTATCCTTTGCTAACTACACTTAAGAGAGCTGCTAGTGACTCATATGATTCTTTTTCTAACATATGTTTTAACTAAATGCCACTGTAAAACTACAGTTTGAGAAATACACTATGCCATGCCAAGAACCTGACTTACTCCTCTTAAAATTTAGTCTTCAAAAACTATCTGTACCATGACAACAGGAGCAAAACTGCTTGTCCAACCCAGCTAGAAGTTTTGATGATTTATCTCATTCTCCACTATGCTAGTCAGGGTAAAGTCTATGAGCTAAACCATTGTTCTAACACAGAAAGGGCATTCAGAAGGTTTTGAGATACTATTCTTCCAGTTCATTAGTACATCGTGCAAAATGTAATGGAATTGAATTGCAAAAGTAATTCCATGTTTCAGGGAATTTTTGCAAATTAACACTGAAACCCAATCACTCATTTACTGAAAATTACTGCTCCAAAACTAAACAACATACTGAAACTAATACTGAAGCAGTGATTTCTCATGTGAATAATCTGCATGTGTTATTTCCTTGAGTACTCCTTACCTTCATTAAAGGAAATCTAAGGCTAACATTTTTTCAACATAGGCACAAACCCTACAGCAGCAGGAAGACCATCACAGTCCTACATGGGCCTGGAACAAGCAGGCCCAGTTATTCCATCCAGGGAGCGCACACAGAGGCATTTTAAATCAAACAGGCTGATTTTTACACTTGTGCCAATGAGCGCGCGTTCATCCACTACCAGAGGGCCTGAGAGAAGGCAGAAATGCTTAAAATCATCACCTGTTTTTCCACTGCTTGTCATAACCTGTGTCAAAAGAAGTCATTAAGAAGGTACTTGCTCAAAACATAAGCAGTGGCAGTCTGTACAGGATGGAAAGGCAGAAGAATGGAAGTGAAGAACATAAGTAAAACTTGTCCTATGTCTATGTCAGAAAACAAGCAGGAATGCATCTGAAATGTTGGGTAGCAGAGGTGAGATTATATAAATATTTTCTAAAAAAACTTACTATGCTTCCAACAGTGTGGAACAGATATTTATCCTACTGAATAATTATACTACACCTCTGAAATAAAAATCAGTAGCCAGCAAAAGGAAGTTGCCATAGGAAAATAAGAGTTTCAGATAGATTCCTGCTGCAATTCCAGCATAGCACAACTACTAATTCACAATTTAACCAAAAGAATAAATGCTGTTTGAACATCCATGCTGTCTTGAAAACTCAGTGTGGTACCTGATTTCTGCATATAAACGCACAGACAGAGATGCATACATGTAGCCAAGAAATGCAAGAGTGTGTCCATTTTTAAGATCACTTCAGGAATCAAAGCTGTACAATGCAGCAACCGCACTTGCATTAGTACGACTAATACTGTTAGTAGTAATAGTATTACTACTATTTTGAAATTCACAATCTGCATTTCAGATGTCAACAAACACTTTAAGACAAGCTTTCTCAATGGTTACTTCTTAACCTGCACTGTTCTGACTTTTTCCTTTGCAACATAGCATACTATTCTTTGAAGTAAAAACCACTTACTTGAGACAAAACCCAGCTTCCGAAAGCATCACAACAAAATTTGAAGCTGTAGAGAGAGGCATCTATTAACGACAAATATCTTTAGTAAGTCCACTCACAAATAACAAAATAAACTTTGAATCTTATATCTAAAGCATTTTAAAATATACATAACTATAGAAGAATGTTTGCCGAAGTGGTTTTGGCACACAAAGGAAGAGATGGATACTGAGCATGAGTCCACTGTTCTAGGTCAGACGGAAAGGTTGATCCATCTCTGAGCTCCGCTGATAATGTCAGACGGCAGATGCCTTTTTGGCCCAGCTATCCCATCTGACTGAAGAAAAGCACACCTCTCCAGAAGGACTACTATCACACCCTTTTCATTTTCTCTTACCTTAAAAGCATTAGTAAATACCCGTTTGAAAAGGAACTTTTTTCTTTGAGGAAACAATTGCATAAAGCTTGATCTGTTACCAGGGTGACCTTTCACTGTGTAAGACTATTTCAAAGGGATAAATCACAGCCTCAGTTGTCATTATCCCACTCCACTAGCTTGCAGCAGTGCAGAATAACCTTTCTTAAGCACTTTGACAGTCTCCCTTTCCAAAACAGGCACCACTGATACACAACACCTTACGGCAAGAACATGCACTGTGTGCACTGCTCTTTTTAAAAAATCAAGACAACAAAAACTATACACAGGCCGTACCTGACATAAGGGTTGGATTCAGATTTATTCACTATTTACCACATCCCATCCTGCCAACTGAAAACAAAACTGCTAAACAGCTCTTCCTTCACAGCCCTCCATTCCATCTACTCCCTAGCAACATCCACAGGCACTTTCCCAACGTGCTGCTCAAGCTCATGAAATCTCTTTAAACATACTGCCCTCTTTTAGTCTCTCAGATGAAGCTCTCCATGATCTAAGCAGTCTACTGGTAGGTAGGCAAATATCTATCATGACAACTAGTATTAAATACTAGTTGTTTCCTCAATTCTGCCCTTCCATATCCATCTGACTCTTTCAACAAAGAAGATAAGCTCTGGAGGACTGGAATTTTATTTTATTGCTGCAGTCCAGTAGCAGAAACAACCAATGTTTCAATTCTGGAAGAACGCAGGGAAGCCTACTTCTCCTATTCCTGGCAAGAGCAAGCAGTTAATCTTCTAATTTTCACTGAAAAGAACAGCAGAGAATAAAAGCTCTGCAAGTTGATCAAGTACCCACCACAGTGGGTAAAACAAACTGCCAAGTGACATATAACAGGATCTCTGCAAAGGAATGCAGGGTCATGACACACACGATCTTCCACAATGATTTATTCTTTTTAAAAAGTTGTAAAAATCAGGGGATAAAGTAGGTGGTCATGTCACTCTTCATCCAACAAGTCTGCACTGATACAGTGCCCCAAAGTAGACAAACTTTCATAACAACACTGTAAAAACCCACACAAGTATCAGTAATTGATGGATGACTGAGCTGTGCTAAAAGGCTACTTGCTCCTTCTGCACAGGCAGGAGGAAAAGAAGCAGCTCACTGAAAACCTTACAGTTCTGTAGAGAAGCTTGTTTGCTCCCCATCTGTTCATCCCCTTCTGGTCTCTGTTCAAACTGGAAGAATACCCTCCGGAGAGTGTGATCCCCAGGGTGCATCAGGTTTCTGATCCACACTGAATGCTGGGTCAGAGCTTGCCTGTGGAGAATGTTTTAATTACATCATGCTGGAATTTGGCAAGAGTCCTGGCATTTAATTAAACAGCCGTTTTTTGAAGCAAAGCTCACAACAGAGCAGACAAAGAGACACAGAGTCCTGATGATGTGCTTCATAGCAGCACTTCCCCTATGGCCCAGTGCCTACTTTGTAAGCAGTCCCAGTCTACCAGGAATACAACATTTCACATCACCAGATGCATAAAATCAGGCTAAATGGGGTGGTCTACACCCAGGAGTACAAAAAGCATTCACAGTTTCCAAGAACAGTGAAAACCATAGTAGACTGACTCCAGGCACATAAAAGCTGTATAGCCAATATTAGGAAAAGATGATTGGGATTCTTCCTAATTGCTTTCTCCCATGAAGAAAGGTCCACAGAGCGGGCATGCCACCATATTTCCCCAAACACTTACAAACGTAAGGCCCAACAGGAAGATAACAAAATAGCAAGCATGATGGTCAGCATTTTCTAGGTATTTTTACCTAGAAAGTAACTTTTTCCTCATGTTACAGAGGAAGGTGAGGCCATTTTAACAGCTTAAAGAACTCTTGCTTTAAAACAGAATCCCCTCCTCTGCTGCCAGGTCCAAAAGATAATTTTAAAACTATATTCCTGGGATCAAGCATTCTAACTTCTAGTTTCAGTCACTTTCTATTTTTTTTTAACCTATGAGGGATTTATAACATGCTGTACATTTGTAGAGGAACCAAGGATGGCTCCCCAGAAGCATGCACATCCACCCAGAACATCTGTTCTACCTCTGGGAAACAAGACCCATTTCTAGTTTCACAGTCCTGAACACAAAAGTCTTAAAGGCAGCCTAACATGTAAGATAACATTCCCAATTTCTCCAAGCACTCCAGTAGCAATTTCCTACAGGTGTTTTGGTTTAGATCAATATTGCCATTCTAGCCCTCTAAATAGAATCTTTTACCCAGATTCTAGTACTCTTTTGTTGCAAATACTTTCCCTGAAGTACAGTAGCCTTTCCCCTGTCTCCATGCCACGCCATGCTGACAATCCATGGTCAGTTTAGCAATACACACTTGATGCCTTCTCCTCAGCTGCCTCCAGTCAATGAGATGCCTAATAAAAGTTTTACTGTCATGGTCTCTCTGCACTACTCAGCATTTTGCACCAGTGAGTTCATGCCATTTCCACTTTTAAAACCTCACAAAGATCTGTCTACATATTCTTTTATGGTACTTTTGCAGTAAGGACGTTTCCCACCATTACACATACTTCTGGCTCATCTAGCTCAAAATCAATAATGAAAATGCTAGACAAGACTGGTCCCTGAGGGAACACCACCAGTAACATCACCCTTGTGGTAACCCTCTCTTGAAAACACCTTACTATGTGCTCTTCACATCAACCAAGGTTTTGCTCACCCAAAGACATCTCACTTCAGGAGACAGGTCTGCCAGGACTACAGGCAGCAGGGCAAAAGGAGGTGAGGCAGCAAAGAGCTGCAGTGAGCCTGCAAGTACCGTCTAGTAGAAGACACTCCCTTTGGAAGAAGTACTTCCTTTCTGAAGCATTAAACAAACACCACGAGGCAGAGTTGCCTTTTACTAAGGAACTAAAACCGATATATGCTTGGTTTTGATACAGTTTTACACTAAAATTCAGCTTGTGAAAGTCTGAAAACCTAACCCAGCAGCATCATGTTCAACATAATGACAACCATTACCACAATCGTAATTATGGTAATTACCTCACACACACACTTACACCTTCCCATCTGTGAACTGTCAAACATTGAACTTTCTTTGATAGTATTTGGACAGAAAACTAAGACACCAAACATGTGACAAATCCATTTTCAAAGGTCTCCTCTCCCTTAAAAAAATTATTTAGGAAAAAAAAAAAGAAGTAGAAAAGTTGCCACCAAGACCAAGAACACAAGGTCAAGTGAAGACTCATATGGCTGATTTATTGTCCAACTCAATAAAAATGAACATGAACTTCTAAGTTAATCAACTAAGATTTATACTTGCACATGTAAAAACTGAAAGCTAAGCACCCCCCAAAAAACCCCCAAACAAATCCCAACAACTAAAAGAGAACCCACAAACCAATAATAACAATGACACCTTCAGCTAAAATAATTGAAATGCTGTGAAATTCAAGCTACTTGCTTTAAGGCTAACCCACATTTTTAAGAACATCTGACCATAGTATACAAGCCCCGTAGTGCCTCAAATATATGAAAAACTTTGTATGCTTGGCCATGAGAACCCATTAAATTGAGCAGTTTCCAAAGCACCTTACAGGGAAGATGCAAGGTTGGACTGTCAAGCAGTCAAAAATTTACAAACAAAAATTTATGGGAATTTAGAAGCTTCTAAAAGTTTCTCTACTGTACACAGTATCTGCAGCATGAGTTGTTCTCATGCCAAGGTTGTATTTTTCTATAACATGGTAGCAAACACTAAATTTCAAATTTAATCTGATGCGAAACATCAGATTTTAAGTTCTTACATGCATAGTCATTTTAACTCTGAAGAGACAGACATTTTTACCAAGTAGATGCTAAAATTCTCCACAAAAATCCTACTGCCTACAAGCTGCCAAAATTCATATGTCTGTAATGACTTCAAAACACAACTGAACTGAAGACACCTGAGAGGCTGGTATGTATTATGAATGCAATTACTCCTGTCACAATTAATATATTCCTGGATCATCAGGCCAGTAATTTCCATTCTACCTAAGCAAGAAACAAAGGGTACTCTGATGACCTCCAGCAAACCCTTGTTTCCTTACACCACATTTTAGATGAGGCTTCTGGAATGTGTTTCCACCAAAGACCACTACTAACCTGCTACATATAGAGTAGAGATGAGTACTGTAACAGGCAAGACAGAAAACACCTGAATGAAACAGAGAAACACATTTGCATATACAAAAACCAGTTATGGCAAGCAAGGCAGAGGTGTCAGATCTCATCTCAGAAAGTTCCTCCTCTCAATCTCCTTCCATCAAAAAATCATTTAACTACATACGCTCTGATGAATGACACACATTGTTTGGCTACCAGCTACAATCTTTTGATTTGTACTTACAGCTGAATCAGAACTCTTAAAGAACCATTTAAAGTTCTAACTCCAATCTGACTTCATAATGGGTTACAGAATGCTTAATGTCACACATTCCCCAGCTGGCTTACAAAGTCACTCAGAATCCATCACAATGACTGTCTGCACTCCAATGTCAAATTTTATTTTTAACAATAAAAATATATATGCTTATATTTCATTTTAAAGGTTTAATATTTTCTTTAAAGGACAGCATCTTTTAACCAAACCTTTTTAATTGGGTTATTATACGCAAATTATTGTGAGAATCAGTATTACTAACACTTCACAGTCTACATATCCTTAGGAGCCCAGCAACACTATTCGCATTTAAAGCTACCCAAAGACACCCTCATAGAAGTGAAAACTGTTACAATTAATGCTAAGTGTTCCCTGTAATTTTTCTGACTGCCTTTAGAAAAACATAAGACGAAGCTCTTCGTTGTATTTGTAAATACTGGGGTCCGTGTGGTTGTCCGTATCACCAGAGAATCATATAACCAGTGGAATGGAAAAGACCTTTAAGATCATCAATTCCAACCTAATACTGCCAAGCCTAGTACTAAACCATATCCTCAAGTGCAACATCTACATGTCTTCTAAATACCTCCAGGGATGGAGACTCAACCACTTCCCTGGGTAGAGTGTTCTAGTGCTGGACAACTCTTTCTGTGAAGAAATTTTGCCTAATATCCACTCTAAACCTCCCTTGGCATAACTTGAGGTCATTTGCTCTCATCCTGTCACTTGTTACTTGGGAGAAGAGACCAACACCCACCTCACTCCACCCTCCTTTCAGGGAGCTGTAGAGAGTGCTAAGCCCCCCCCCGCCCCAGCCTCCTTTTCTTCAAACTAAACAACCCCAGCTCCCTCAGCTGTTCCTGTTAAGCCTTGTGCTCCAGACCCTTCACCAGCTCTGTTTCCCTTCTCTGGGCCCTCTCCATCACCTCAATGACTTTCTTGTTGTGAGGGACCCAAAACTGAACACAGGATTTGGTGTGACCTCACCAGTGCCAGGGGAACAATCACTGCCCTGTCCCGCTGACCACTCTTTATATAAGACAGGGTGCTACTGGCCTTCCCGGTCACCTTCAAGCAAAACCATATTAAAAAGAGAGGCAATCACAGTAACTAGACAACATTTGACACGATGGTCAGTTGCACAACCAAGTAAGCAAATCCCTAGGAATAACAAATTACTATCAAGACTTAAAACAGACTGCAGTCAGCTTGAATAGCAGAGGTTGTAAATGCCTAGAAAGACTGCTTAAGCTTCTGGATCCTCTGCCTGCTATAGGTGATTTGGACAAAAATATCAACAGAAATAGAAAATTCATAACAAAAGCAAGTCTCCAAGCATGGACCCTTTAACAGAAAGCATACCTAAGCAGAAAACAAAACAAAAAAATTAAATGGTTTGCTTTTAAAACTAGCAAAATATTTACCTTGTTTTTCTCATGGCAGGAAGTCTGAATTCCTGCTTGAAAAAACTTCTCAAGACCTAGCCACACCAGGAGCCACACTGCTAAATGTACTTTAGGCTGTCATTTTCCATGTTCTATACAATCACAGAATATCCTGGGTTGAAAGGGACCCATCAGGATCATCAGTCCATCTCCTGGCCCTGCACAGCACCATTCCCAAAAGTCACACCGCATGCCTGTGAGCATTGTCCAAACACTTCTTGAACTCTGTCAGGCTTGGTGCTGTGACCACTTTCCTGGGGAGCCTGTTCCAGTGCCCAAACAGCCTCTGGATGAAAAACTTTATTCCAATATCCAGCCTAAACTTCCCATGACACAACTTCAGGCCATTCCCTCAGGTCCTGTCACTGGTCACCACAGAGAAGAGATCAGTGCCTGTCCCTCTGCTTCCCCTAATGAGGAAATTGTAGACTGCAATGAGGTTTCCCCTCAGCCTCCCCCAGGCTGAACAGACCAAGTGACCTCAGTCACTCCTCTAATTGTTTCTAAACAATTTTGGATTTACGTAGGAAGTGAGAACCACATCTTACTATTACGTTTTTGGAACTTACCCTGGCAATTCTCATAACTGCTTTTATTAAAACTTTGTTTTCTATACAAATCAATCAGTGACTGGTAAATCATGCAAGTACTTAAGCTTTTAATAAAGACGTGGCATTTAATTAAAAAGTAGTTGAATTGCTTCTGTATTTCCAGAATTACAAAATCAATAGTATACCTAAAATTCAACACATGTAGATGAAAAACTTCTCATGCCTAAGTTTCCTCCCTGCTTACCCTGAACAAGCTTCCCTGAATTAGGTTTCCCCCATTTAAATCCTTTTACAGCTGTTTGCCAATTTAAGATGAACAGTCAGTGTTTCCAGGTCCAAGTCACTCTATTTAATCCAGAGTATTAATGCAGACTCCCTGACATACGGGAAGCAGAGCCAGGCTGACATGCCTGCAGGTATCTGACATCCAGCTACCAGAAGATGTTTGTTAAAACATGAACAAACGGGCTGCTAACAAGAATACTCCTTGAGAAAGAGCAGTAGATGCTGACAGTATTCAGCCTTTAGTAAAGTAACTAAAATATTTAAGAGTACTTAGCGTTCTTCTTTTAAGAGCATAGGCCAGAAGAGAGCAACACTTCTCATCAGGCCTGAAGACAAATATGACCTAAAGAACAAGTCAGAAGAAATCAAACCATTCCTACTAGATATTTGTTTAGATTTGGAGCATCCTACCTTGTGATGGGAAAGGCCTTTAGTCTGTGTAAGTCCTCTACTGCAGGAAATGCTTACCATACAAAAACCAGTATTCAGGAAAAGAAAGCCTAAGCAGGATTAGATAATTACAAACAGAGACAAGCAAGTTAGGCAGCTTTGAGTCACAGCTGTTGTCAAGCTACAAAATCTGCTTTTTGCGGGATTCTGCCAATAATCACAGACAGTAAATGTGTCCATTTGCCTGTCTTCTATCCTTACCAAGGAGGAAACAGACACCACAATTCTATTCTTTTTTTAAACCCCTGGAATGGCTTCAAGTCCATAAAGGAATTCTGCACAAGTTATTTGAAATTCACAGACCAGGCCAACTTTAGAAATTTGCTGAAGAAGCAATGTCCATTAGCAACAGAATTTCTTCCCGTGCAAAGCCTTTGCATGGATGAGGATCACAGTTTAGACAATTATACCAGCAACAAATGGATTCTCCAATGGTACCTTACCCGATCTGAGGAAGCTATTACAGACTAAATCTGAAAATGCCCTTTTCTCTGTATAAACCAAACTGAAACTAAGGGGGCTTACAGCTATACCCAGCAGGTAGATTGGCTTGCACTCTAGGTTCACCCTCGGTTTAAAAGGTAGTCTCATTGCTCTGAAATAGAGACTTCCAGAAGAACAAGGATACTTTCAATGTGCAAACAGATGCTTAGACTCACAGTCATTCTCAGTGAGAGTTGCCCCAGTTGGACCCACCAAGTCCAACTCAGGGCTTGGAGCTACAGTACAGTGTGATACAAGCAAAGTATTTCAGAAAAGGCGATTTCAGGGTAAGATGAACTCAGACAACTATATGCTTCAAAGCTTTTACTGTAAAACTGTTTATAAAACCCATCCCTTATTGAAAGCTATTGAAAACAGATGAACAATAAAAATGCTTATGCAGGAAAAATAAAAAGCTTGGAAAAACGCAGCTTTATTTCTTATGGTCCATAAATCCAACAGTTAGAGATGTGCTATGCATGCGACAAAACTCCATCTCCAAAACCCTAGAATGGTCCTTCATAGGTCACTGCAAATTCATGGAGCTTCAATTAATTTTGTCATTATGAGAGGAGTAGATCACACAAGTAGGTTAATACATCGTCTTTCAGCAAGGCTGCACTTCTAGAATAGGGATAGAAAACCAGCTTTATCTAACAGTCCACCCATCAAATCAAAGGGCTAAGAGAACAGGGTTTGTTCAGACTGGAAAAGAGAAGGCTTTGGGATCACCTAGGTGTGCCCTTTCAGTAGCTGAAGGGAGCCCACAAGAAAAATGGAGAGGGAGTTTTACAGAGGCATGTGGTGAAAGGACAAGGGGGGGTGGTTTAAGACTGAGATTAGGTTTCAGTCAGATATTAGGAAGAAATTCTTTCCTGTGTGGGTGGTGAGGTTGCCCAGAGAAGTTGTGGATGCCTCATCCCTGGAAGTGTTCAAGGATAGGTTGGATGGAGTTGAGAGAAATCTGGTTTAGTGAAAGGTTTCCCTGTCCATGGCAGGGGGGGAGAACTAGATGATCTTTAAGGTCCCTTCTAAACCAGGCTATTCTGTGACTAAACAGCAAGGAAAAAACAGACTCGCTCTCTCCAATTAAACTTCTCATATTGCTGCTGCTCTGAGGCTCAGCCACAAGGTGTCAGAAACAAATTATTGTAGCTAAACCACAGTGATGAATAAAAATGAAATCTTGCCAATTGTGATCAAACACAAAATATGATTGCAGCTTTTCACTTCTACTGACTACTGTATCCAGGAGAATTGTAGTATTTCAAATAAGGAGCAGTGAAGACCTAACAAGAAAAGAGCACCCACCTATCTCTCATTCTTGCTTTAGATACCAGTCACACTTCTAAAATATACAATTCTAGCCTGCAGGTTCTGTCTGTTAACTCTTCACATGACTCCATTAAACTATTATTTGTCCGTAAGTCACAAAGGGTCACTGCAAAGGACAGGACATCAGGCCACAGGGGACACATTTCAGCCAGTTCATGTATTTTAGGCTCTACGCAAAGGTACTCTCACGAGTGTCTTTAGAGAAAGCAATCTTGCCCATACAGCCCTTTTCTTCCAATTCCTATTTCTGCCACTGCTGATAACTGCCATAGAGATTTTAATTTAAATCATGGGGAACAGACAGAAATACTCTGCAAACTCTGCGCTGTCAGCCTGGAGAGATGATCATCACCTACACAAACAATGCACAACATTTCTTATGATAAAAGCAGAGCATTAGGATTTAACTCCATGACATAAATACAATGGCACAACATGAAGAGTTCCTTTCCAGCGAGAACCCATACAAAGCAGTACTGCTCTGAAGGACAAACCCTCAGATGCCATGTTACAGAGGAAGGCAAGCAGCCCCATTTGTCAAGGACATACTCACAGGTTAAGGACACATCTTTTGTTAGCAGAAAGCATGCCAATGAATCCCAAGGAATCAATCACCATTTAAGTTTAGCATCAACCAAAACTAAAGATGTTCAAGTATAAATAGCATTTTCACATTATGCATGTGCAAACAACATTTAAAGATAAAGGTAGTACTTTGCTATGAATGAAGCATAAAGTACTTTGCAACAATTTATCTTATTGGCATTAAACATTCAAAGAAACAGCAATTCTAGTTTGTTTACCATGGCCAAATGCCCAGATTTAATTTTTTTTTCCACACATCTGTTTAACCTAAAAATTGGGAAGCTTAGGCTGCAAGAAAACAGAAGACTGCAAATGCAAACAACTTTGCCTTGAGGTGAGAAGACTTACAAACTTGGTAGGTTGCTTATCTTTACAGCAACATAGAAGAACTTTTGCCAAGGCTGTAAATTTCCAATTAGTTGAGACAGTATAGGATTTTCCAGGATTTTACATCAATTTCCTCACTTAGACAAAATAACTGTCCTTAGCATCCTCCACTTTCATCTGCAACTCTAACTAGCAAAAGAAAGTAATGACTATTTATTCTAAGTGAAGGTGGGAGAAAATTCTGCCTACCAAGTTTTCCTGCAGCTCTGGTACGTTCTTGAGAACTCACCTACAGATTATGGAGATTTAGGGGGAGAGAAGTAAATGTTTCCCTCTTTCCTAGTTGATACACTGGCTCTGAAACTCTTCATTTCCCCTCTGCTTTCTAGAATGAAGGAGCCTTGATCCAGTTCTGTCACTAGATTTATGATGAATGCGCAACACAGACCCAGTGGGCAGCAAGGCCCAGTTCTGTTACTCTTAAATTTTCCTTTGCTTCAGAGGAGTTTGCTGGCTGCTATAATTTAGTTGGCCTTACCTATTTCCTGTGCCTCTCACAGACAATAAACAGAAATATTCCAGACATTATTTTTTGTCTGGATCCCAAGAAGCACTTTCAAAACAACACAAGCACTTGCAGTGCCCACTCTCCCACACTTCTCCTCAAAACAACACAGCAGAAGAGAAATACTCAAGAGACAACTGTGCCATTAAGCAAGGGAAGAATAACCACTTAGCCACTTCATAATTTACTCAAAAGTGATTAGGAGGTGTAACGGAAAATTTTTCAGCATGTTAAAAACTTCTGCCCAGTCTGAATGACACCAATACAGAAAAAAGTACTACCTGAGCTGCGGAGTCAAGCAGCAGTTGCCACCAACCACCCATGTGCACATGGGAGCATACCCAAGGCTTTACTGGCTTTGCATACAGTTACTGAACTATGAGGAACTGTTGTCACACTTTATAAGAGAGAAGCAGGCAACTGGATTTACTGACTGTAAGGATCTAAGGATCAGAGAATCAGAGACAACTGATGTTCATCTCTCAGAACACAATAAGGTGAATCCAGACTAATCTTAGACTGGAGTTCGCTTTCAGCTGCAGAAAAACAATTTGAGAGGCAGCTCTTGAAGCAGCAATACCAGATTTGACCCAAAATTACAAACAAATTCCTTTGGCAGCTTCTGGATAGATTCCTTACCTGTTCTGTTTTTAACTTCATTCAAACCTTCTTTCTTACCTATCCTTAATTGTTTCCAACATGGTCACGGAACTTCATAGTAGTTCACACAGCAAGATCACACAGGAAGTAACTCAAGTGGCAAACTCTCTTAAAAACACTTTTGAAAGCCTTTGTGCCACTTATCTAAATGGTGTTATCTAGCCATACAGCATTACTAAATCATAAATCCATTACGCTTCAGAATAAATCCTTGTGCAAGTGGCAAAGCAATGACAAAACATCAGATAGGGAGAGTTGTCCATTTACTGTTCACAACTGATGCAATCTCTTCAGAGGAGCTTCCTTTATTATGTCTAGTGTAAAGAGTCAATCTTCAAGGAAAAAAAAAAACCAAAAAACAACAGTGACACACTTTCTAACTTAACTTGCAAGCACTGAAGGATCACCTGATATGCCAGGCCCTTGAGATGCCTTGGACTATTGCCAAACAGGAAAGATCTTATTAAGCTACTGTACTTCTTTTTATCTATTGCACAAGAGAAAGATCAAAGTCAGTCCTTTAGCAAATGGAAGACAGCAACGAATCTGTTCAAGGTCATCAAAACTGTGATTGCACAGCTCCACGTTAGAGGAGTTACTCTGCCACTGCTCGGATGCTGCATCCCTCTCTCCTCCACCACACGACATTCCACAAAAAAATCCTAGGGGAATACCCAGTTTATTGCAGCTGGCAAGCAGCAAACCAAGAACACAAAGTAAAAGAATTTTAAGTCACCAGCTTTCCAGAGGGCATAGCCCTACAGAAGGGTAGGGTTGTCACACTTCACTGGGTCAAGTCAATGCACTACATTAATATCTATTGACACAAAGCATTAGTGTTATGGTAAATTGTTTATAAAAAATGCAATTAGTTGATTTCTGGTCTGCTGGAAACCAGAATTATCAGGGCTCAGATGATGCATTTCATAAGATAGCCAGGATTTAATGACTTTCCTGCATAACTAATATGGCAAGACAGACTCAAGGAAAGTACAGTGGTCTGGTTTCCAATCTCCTTAACACATCTCATTCTTGCATTACTTGTGCTTGGTTTTTTGCATCTTTTTCTAAAGGCACAACAGTACATTATCCTTATCTGCATATTGCACTTTAAATAAAAAAAGTAACAAAAATACAGTTCAATTCCTCAAATGAAATATTACAGAAATAAGCCATCCTTTTTAGATCACAAAAGAGTCAATGCTGGTCACATAAAACTGAAAATCATATTCTTAGCCTTAGTTCTTCAAAGCCATTTCACTAGAACCAGATTGAAAAACTCTTTGAGGACTCTTATTGGAATTCTAGAGCTTAAAATTTTAGAAATTCCATTAACCTAGCACATATACTAAGAAGGAACTAGAGGCTCAAAGAAAGTTGTGAATGCCAGGGGTTTTTTTTAAACAGATAAATTAAAAGGTCAAAATATTAACAACACTATGTAGTATGAATATACAACATCTCCAATATATGTACAGAAATTAAAATTAAGGCCAGTTCCCTAAAGATTTTTGTTGTTCAGGTATTTCTATTCTCAACATACGTTTTTGATTTTTGCAAATCTGTATTACTTGTGTGCAGTCTGGGTATCACTAACACAGGACTTCAGCTGTCTGGCAGACAAATGCAAAGCCAACATGCAAGAATTAGCATATTAAGATTTTTTCTTTTAACTTTTCATGGCTTCATCATGAAGGAGAATTTAAAAAAAAATTAAGTCCTCATTAAAAAAAACCCCAACTTTCTAAAAAGCAGTAGCTCCTGTTCCAAAGGAAAGAGGCTCAGCTACACCACAAGATAAGTTTATTTTCTCAAAACTGAAGCAAACTCAATTTTGATATTACTGTAGAAGAGAATAGCAGAGAACACTTTGTGTGTTCTATTCCTCCACCATTTTCTATCATCCAAAATCACACCACTGGGAACATCTAGTTCACCAGATGATTCACTAGTGACACAGATTTGTGTGTTATCCGTAGAGTATTCTCTAATTAAAAAATTCTTTTTTTTAATTTAAGCAAAGTTTCCACTGGGTACCTGCTGAACATCTCTTACATGGTCCAGGAAAAAACACACACCTTTTCACTGCAGCTCCACCTCTTTGTACTTTCAGCTGTAAGACTCAAGACTCTAAAATATGTAATTGAGTTTACATTAGGGTTTTCTTTTCCTCAAACCTCCTGTGGTCAAGTCTCGAGAAAAGAAAGTTTTACTCAAAAATCCTCACACTGGAAAAGCATGTGTTGTTACAACGAAATAGATGCTGGTAAGAAGCAATCTTCATCTTCAAATCAGCCTAGAGTACCTAGGATTTGTAAAGTGAGGGGGAGGAGGTGGAACAATTTTATTGGTCTTAGCTCTGACATCCACTGCTACCAGCTAAAGAGCAGTCCCCAAATCCCCTGCACCCCTACTTTATTCAAGTAGCAATAATCTGTATTGGCAACACACATCCATCCTCATATGCTTGGATAAGGGATAGCAGCACTTCTTGCTCATAACAAGGTTTTTCGTAGAACACTAAAAAACCTCAAAGAGGTCAAATCTCAAGCAGGTGAAAAACAGCACGTTGAGAACTGTGAAGAAGAAACTATACATACCTTTTACTCCTGTGGAAAGGTGAAACTCTACAGAGATGGAAGAAATTGCAAAGGGCTTACGGAACACTTGGAAAAAGCTCACTGCAAAAGTATCACAGAGCAGCATTGCACCATAATCACACAGTATTTGGAGAGCATTTTAAATCAAAGGGGATTAGAAATCAATGAAAACCCCAAGAATTCTCTGCATTTGCCCTTGAGGTCTTGCATTGCTCATCCTGCACCTCTCATAATGCTACAGGTTAAAACCACAAAAAGCAAAAGCAGATTTTTCACATAAAAGTGAAAATAAAACACAGCACGCTTGTTTAAGTGTGGTCATGCTGCCTACTAGTTAAGGATTTGTGTGAAAGCTGAGGAACTTCGGTGACCTCTTCTCTATCCTGCCCTTCCTTACCTGGGTGCACAAAGCAGCACCTCTCATGAGGCCTAGATTACTACATTCCAACAGGGGAGCTTGATCTATCCTATTCATTAGAGAGAGCTTTTATACTACAACATGGTCATTGTCTCTGGAGAATGCCATCCACTCCAAGACTTCACCAGGCATGACAAAGAACTCACCTTCTACAAAACAGCTGCTTTTGGGCATGAGCTAGCAGACATGAGGGATCTCCTCACAGGGCTGTCCAGTAGCCATGTATCACCACTTCCAGACCTTGGTAGATATCAATTTTTTTCAAATGAAAGAAAAACTTAGAAGAATAAGTTCTTCTGGTTTTACAGGGATTTCGTTCACACTTCATACCCACTAGCCAGCATCTACAGGGTTAAAGCAAGATTGTGTGATGATCCTTCTTCTCCCAAGTGCATAGTCAAAGACCTGGCCTTGGCTTGAAAATACCTCCTAAATCTACAGAATCCTTCCCAATTTGTCTTACATTTTCTCAAAACGATGGATAGCTAGCATTAGCAACAAGGCAGTTACCAGTATGACCCAATCAAAACAAAGCCCAGGCTCTGTGTCCTACCTACCACATTCCTTTCAGTCAAATGTCGATACCTCAATTGGGAGGAAAATTGAGGAAAACATGAGTAAGATTAATCAGTGCTTAAAAGGAACAAACAGACAAACCACACAACCACTGACAGCCAACTGCTGCGTGAAAGGCTCCTGTGTCTGACCAGACTTGTTCTGGTTTAGATTCTAATCCTGGGGAAGCTAAACTTCACTTTCTAGGAATGTTTTTGCTCATGTAGGGACTTAATGAAGAAACCCTACACTTCAGGGACAGACAAGGCTACGAGAAGGTCAGGAGGAGATCTTATCCACAGAAGGGCAAGAATTTGTTTTCTGTTGAAAGTCAGGCCTGGCAAAATGAAAGCAGGAAACCCAGAAAGGAACAGGTCTGCAACATTCACTGTGTCCTACTTCTGCTGCCAACTCCTGTGCTCAAAAACAAGGTAAGCAATAAGGTTGTTCAATTCCACTTCATTACCTGACACATGCTATGGAAACATGTACCATTTTAAAGATGCTGGGCAGTCATCACAGTTCAGCTCTTGGAGAGACAAATACAGCTTATCGTACTATCTACTTTCATGATGAGAAGCAAATTACACCCTATTCAAAGACCTAAATCAAAACAATATTTGAATCAATAAATTCCTGTACAACCAAACAGAAATTAGCCCTTCACCAGATTCACAATTTCTGTGCTACCTCTTGATAAACTGTAAGCAAATTCCCAGTTGGATTATTTCTCAGATACAAGAAAGGCTCCAACCTGGAGCCTTTTAAAACCAGAGTTAAAACAGGAAAAATTAGTAATTGTTTGATGGAGAGGAAGTCTCACATTCACCTTTGTTCCACTAGTTCCTGGCAAGAGAAATAAATACTCACCACAAGCATTCATGTTTTTCCATAAAGACAACCATGCAGGGCAACAAAAGGTACACCCACAGGGGAGTAAAGAGCAATAATTTCCCAAGAGAAATGAAGACATAAGCAAAATATTCTGCTCATGCCTAATTGAGTGCCAAAGAAAACTTTAGACTGGACTGTGCTGTCTAGTCTATACATACAAATGGAAAGAAAAACAGTTTTAAAAAGTCGCCCCTAAAATCTTACGTAAGAACTTTTTAATTCATGCACTTTAGTTCTGATGCCACAGAACATTTAACCTTTCACCTTTCTAGAAAGTTACCCCCTCTCCCACACAGAACAAATGTTCAACGAATAGAACACATTAACAGGTGAATTACTCTAGAGGTAGCTTTTTGGTACTAAAATCCAAATGCAAATTCAACTGCCAAGTGGCATCAGACATAACAATACCCCAAACCCATTGTATTGTACATAATTTTGGTTTTAAATAGAAGACACTACACTGAGAAGCATCTACTAGCACTTTAGAGGATTAAAATTAACCATGTCATCTGGTAGTGATTACTTTCAGAAGAAAATTTAAGACCATCATATTTCATTATTTCACATATGAAAAGTAAGCTGTTTCTTCTAAACTTGAATATTAACCTTCCATAACTTAAAGGAGGGATTTTAATCCTCTTTGATTCAATCCTAGAATACATGGAAAGAAGCAAACCTTTACACCAGTAGAATAAGGATTACTGTCAAGTGTTTTTACCAGTCATGGCTACATCAACTTGAACATTGCAGAAGTGATTTTTTATTATTATTATTAATACAACTTTATTAATTAAAGTAACAATCTTAATTTTCTAGGAGCAAAAAAATGTTACCCTGGGCTAGCTGTTCCTCCTGAAGGAAGCAAAACTCTACTGAAGAAGCTTTTATGAAAAGTACAGACCATTGCTGCTGCTGCTGCCAGAAACAGCAACAAAAATCACAGAGCCAGATTCTACCACCACAACTCTTAGGAGGATTCTTCTGTTTTATCTGTTCTCTGCCAAGAGAAAGTGTAGCCATTGAGAAAGCGTGAGTTTCTTTATCCAGTGGAAATTAAGATTTTTAGCATTAATAATATAAGGTAAAAATAAATTATAGCTGAAAAACTCCAAACCAACTGTAGACACAAGTTTACAGTGTACTGTTTGGAGATACTCAGCTACTGTAATACAGCCTTCACACTTGCCAGAACTTGCTACAGCTGAACTCTACTGCTTCTGAAAGCCTAGTAGTAGCTTTTTAAAGCACAAGTAACCAGTAGAATTACAGGAGGATCAAGTTAGAGAACATTTAACCAAACTGGACAGACACAAACCCATGAGACCTAATGGAGTGCACTGGTAATGGCTGTGTGATCTGGCCAATGCCATGGCAAGGTCCCTCAATTACTGCAGAAAGGTCATGGCGATCAGGAGAGCCTCCTGAGAACTGGACAAAAGCAAAACACTCCCCTGTCTCTAGAACAGCTTGGAGGACAATCTAGGTGGCCACAGGCTGGTCAGCCTCACCTCAGCCCAGGAAAAGGGACAGAGCTTCCTGGAAAACATTTCCAAGTCAAGAAGGTGATGGGAAGTCATTATCAGGGATTTATAAGGGGAAGCCTTGCCTGGCCAACCTGACAGACATTGACAAGGAAACAACCGGCTCAGTGAACTAGGGGAGTACATGAGTGGTTTATCCTGACTTCAGCAAGACTTCCCAACTTTTGTTTCCCATAGCACCTTCATAGAAAAATGGATGAAGCACAGACTAGCTAAGGGGACAATGAGACAAAACTAAGAACTGAGAAACCTGCCAGGCAGAAAGATACTTAGAGAGCTAGGAAATTTTACTCTGGAGAAGAGGGGACTCGGACAGAATCTTATCATTGTGTATAAATACCTGAAAAGGAGTGGGAATAAAGAAGACACAATCTCCTCGGTGACAGCCAGTGAACAGACAAGATGGAATGGCCACAAACTGAAATACAAGCATTTCCATTTAAACATTAAAGCGTTACAGGTGACTGAGCACTGAAACAGGCTGCTCAGGGGCATTGTAGCATCTTCATCTTTGGAGGTGATAAAAAATCCAACAGCACAATATTCTGTGCAGCCTGCTCTAGTTGGCTTTGTTTTGAGAAGCAGGTTGGATTAGAGATCTCCAGAGGTGTCACTTCCCATTTTTGAGTTTGCATACTTCAGGCTCTATAGACATTAAAACATGTCCAAGAGTTGACTGGAAAATGTTGTAATGTAATTTTACTGTCTGTACAGATCTCCACTGGCAGTCTGGTATTCCAAAACAAGAATAATTCCACAACTAGAGGCTCTGGAGTAAGAGAACCCATGTTCTCAAATCATTGAAAAAACAGATGTGGACCTTCAGGCTTGTTGGCCGTGTACAAGAGTACACTCATACATGAACCTGAGGAGGAAGGTCACCTACAGATATTCCTGACATATTGGAACAAAGAATTAGCTGCAACTTAATGCTAGCATGGCCAACCAGAATTGAAATCCTCCTGCTACAAGACTTTTTTTATACCTCTTCTAGTACATTCTGAAGTTTCAAAAATTCTAAAAGCTCAAGTTGTAATAGTGTATCAACAATTTTCACCACATAATCCAGCAGTAGCTCATTGTTTCCACAACCTTATTTTTAAAAAGTTATGCAAGACCACACTTGAAGTACTGCATCCATTTCTGGAGACCATAGCACAGAAAAGATATGAGGCTGCTGGAACAAGGCCAGAGGAGGACCACAAAAATGTCAGGGTGCTGGAGCACGTCTTCTATGAGGACAGCCTGGGAAAGTTGGGGTGTTCAGCCTGGAGAAGACTCCTTTAAGACCATATTGCAACCTTTCAATACTTAAAGAGGGCTTATAAAACAGGGACAGACCTTCTACTAGACTTGTTGCAATAGCACAAGGGGTATTGGTTTTAAACTAAGAGATTTAGACCAGATACAAGGAAAAATTATTTTACAATGAGGGTGATAAAGCACTGGAATAGGTTGTACAGTGAGGTGGTGGATACACCATCCCTGGGGTAAAAATGATAATAAATGGTCAGGTTGGAAGGGGCTGTGAGCAACCTGAAGCTCATTGCAGGGGGATTGAACTAGATGACATTTAAAAGGTCCCTCCCAATCCCAACTACTCCATGATTCCATGTTGATGCCACAAGCAATTTCCTTATAAAGTGCCAAAGAAAAGGCAAACGCAAAACTGGAATAGAAATATGTTTTACTAGGTACTACAGGAAGCCCCAAAAACATCTGTTGGGTACATCTGTTGGTGTCCAGCTGTTGCCTTTGGTCTTGCCCTCCAGTGATGAACAAGATCAAGTCCTGCCATCACTGCACCAGAGACAGAACAATACAAGAGCCATAAGCACCAAAAGAAACTTTCAAATAAGTGCACTTTGTCTTCATCAGTTCCCACAGTAGCATTACTATCTCTCAAGGATAGGATTTAAGCAAAATACTCACCCTAAGTAATTACTACACAATTTAAGAAAAAAAAAGTTTCTCTTCTCCATGTGGCCATTTACACAGAAAGAGAATTGTGTGCAATCTGGCAACAAAATATCTGAGACTTAAATATCTGAGCCTTAAATAGATGGTGTGCTTCTCCATAAAGCATGAAGTCACACAAGCAAAAAAAATCTGGACTCCCCACGAACGAGTTGTCATGAGACAACTAAACTTGATACAAATTCTCCTTTTACTGTGAAACAAGGTAGTGTGACTCTCGATCAAAAGAGGTTCTTCCTAGTTAACTATCATTGATGTTATACCAGGGTTTTCAGACTCCTCTTTCTTTCTTAAAAGACACAACAGAACAAAAAGACAGCCAACCTCATAATTGCTTGTTTTATAATATCATCTGCAAATTTTATTTGGTTTTCTTTTTACAGGAACAAAAAAGGAAATTGAAGAAGATAATTTTTAAAATACATTCACTGAAAAGAGTATTAAAACACCTTCCTCCAAGCTACTACGCTGCTTGAAAGGACTTCAGTATAGCATTACTGCAGCCATTATACACATTTGTACACAGATCCCTGAGAAAGAAAAGTGCCACGTGATTTCAGATGTTGATTTGACAAATTTATATATTGCAGACAGGAATTTCCTGATTCAAAACATGGGCATGAAAAAGAGCTTCCTGTTGCTCACTTAAGTCCAAGAAGGGTAGAAAAGGGTAAAAAAATCCCCAAAAGATAACAATTTTTCCCCATTTACTTGTTTAAGGCAGAGGTCACAAAAGTGTATAGGGTGAAGAGCCTATTTTGCCAACAAATGACTTTTGTTGAGTTTGGATACTGGCACAGGGTTGGAACCTTTTCCTTAAATACCTGTTTGGACACAGCCAACTCAAGCATAACATCAAGATGATAACACCTCCTCTGTGCCTCAACTCCTTTAAGGAGGTCTCACATAAGCCTGTCCTCAGTGCCATGCGTGTGCTAGAAGGCACACAAGTAGATTTGGAACAAAAAGAAGGGTATGATCAGACAGATCTAACAGCTTTCCCCCCCCAGGTCAGCTGAAACACTACGAGCTCTCAACCTAAATGCTACTTGAATAACAAAGTCCTGCAGCTTGTCTATCCAATCAGAAGCTGCACATCTATACACATAGAAAGTGTTGCATATTTCTTCTTCCCATCAAGAAGGAACAGATTTTACTGGCAGCCTACCACCTGTTTTCTGGCTTTTGAAGGTCTCGACTCTTTAATGAAATAGTTGTCCTAATTTAGCAAAGCACATGTCCTGTATTAAAAAATAGGGCATAGCTAACTATGAAACGAAGAGCAGAAATAAACCACTTGTGCATTTCAGCCTTCAAATGTCATCCACTGCCTTCTGCCAATCACTTTCCTAACACAAACAAGACACATGAAGGAGCAAACTAATTCCTAGTTAGGAATTGTTCACAGAAGTAAGGAACCCAGAAGCGGCCAAAGGACAGAAACCGCCAGAAAACTAAGTTCATTGAGGAGTTTTCTGGGGTTAGTGATTTGGACTTAAAACCACTCATGCAGCTCTGAATACGTGTTGATTTTTATTTCTTCCCCCTCACAAGGAATGATATCGTATCAACTTCAGTTTGGATTTTATGAAGTCCAGTCTGGTAGAAGGATATTCAAATTCAGTTTAGAGAAGCTATCAAAGCAGTCTCATCTCCTTGCATGCCTTTGGGGAGTGGGTAAAAGAAGGACGAGGATGTGCAAGTCCTGGACTCCTAGGACCTTAGCTGAGACAGATCTGCTGGA
Organism: Oreocharis arfaki; assembly: GCA_013398015.1. Classification (NCBI taxonomy): domain Eukaryota; kingdom Metazoa; phylum Chordata; class Aves; order Passeriformes; family Paramythiidae; genus Oreocharis; species Oreocharis arfaki. The sequence continues at coordinate 531,126 of VZRR01003716.1, read as the reverse complement.
AGCTTCCATGTCGTGCATCCCCAGCTTCAAAGTTTATTCAGGCCTCTGATTGGAACACAATTAAAGGTTTATTTTTTTAAATGAACTGAAGAGCATCCAGTTAATCTTGCACCATGCAAAACTACCAACCAAGTCAACGATAACTCCCTAGAATACAGTTAGCTAATATCTATTAAAAAATAGTAAAATAAAGAGACCCTCTCTTCCCCCAGAAGCATTTTATGAAAGAATAACATTTCATGAAATAACACGGATGTTAGTCACTAAGTTACTTTCTAAAAAGCTATCAATAAAATTAGCAACTCTTTAAAGCCTAAATCTCCTACAAATCTGTAGCTCTGTGTGTGTGTGTGTATAAACACACATGCTTGAATCACACACAAGCTGTTCATTTTTTTTAGAAAAGAAAATTCTGGTTTATGAGAAACTGCCAGCAGCACAGCAGCTCACTTAAGCGCTGTATCCGACCCTCCTCCTGCCCCTGCCATGCGATCTAGACAATAACATGCAACATAAGCACTGAGCTTAGAGAAAATTTACTTTTTGGAGACAAACTGAGTAAACACACACACACAATCATTCCGCATTGCTCAGTTGACAGTTACTTAAAAAACGAGCATCATAAGCAGCATTTTTGAAGATTACTTTCAGTTAACAGCAGTTGGCCACTGTCAGACTGCAAATTCACTTTTAAAAAAACAACACTGCTTGAAGGATTGACATTTGGAATATTGCCATACTTCCAATCCTAACTTTGCTGGTAAGAGGCAAGTCTCATCTCTCTGAAGGGAGCAGCGTGAAATCCAACCACAGGTAAAATGCAAGAACTAACACTGGATGAGTATCAAAAAGCAGAATACAACCACATAAGCAAGCGTGCACAGAAAAATCACCATTGAGTAGCACCATAATATTTACAGTAGTCCCCAGGAGGTTATAAAGGTTAAAAAAAAAAAAAAAAACACCAAAAAAACCCAAACAAAAAATCAAAACAACAAACACCCCAGAACCCCCAAACAAAACCTTCTATCAGAACAGAGAGATATTTTATCTCAACAGATCACCTGAAAAAATATCAGAACAGTAAAGTAAGATGGTGCTAAGTGTGATATACTAAACTTCACGTTTAACAGCTCAAATAGTAATGTGTAAATGCAACTTAGACATCAAAACTAAGTGAGGAAAAAAATGCACAGCCTAGGAGCATTTTAGCACCCAACCTGATGGGATTCTTCACTTGACTCTGGGAACCTCATAGGGTAGAAAAGAATAAATACCAGGATGAAAAACTGCCCTTGCTGCTGAAGATACAGTACACAGGGAAGATACCTCAAGGGGGTGTCACAATTTTGTAATTAAATAATGTAGGGAAAAAGCTAATTTACTACCTTTCCCACCCCCTTACCGTCAATAAGGTTTTCTGTGAAGCTTCACAGATTCTAACCACCAATACAAGTAATTGGTAAATGACTATGATCCAACTCCTTAAACAAAATAGTGCAAGACTATCGTGGTGTACTGTTTTTCACAGCTGACATAAGCACTGCACGTGAAGTAAATCCAGCAACACTTTATGCAGAAACAAATTCTAACATATGCAAAAATCTATAGGTCCTGACCGCCAGAAATTTTGGATTAAAGAGATTTCCATACACAACATCAGGTGTGTCAGAACACCTGGCATCACTGAATTAGCAGAGATCTAGTTTGAAATGAAAGGCAGCATTCGCAAGGAGCTAGTGTCCAACAGCACCCTCCAGAAAAAAGGACAAGTCTGAAAGCCCGGGTCTATAATGCAGACCTTAACCAAGTTCCTCAGCTGAAGGGAGGGATTTGAGAGGGTAACATACTCCAAAATGAACACAAACTGACTCATTTCTCCAGAGTGCTACATGCTGGCAATTCCTAGAGAGTTTCAGCTACTGTATATACAGTATATACAGAGGTCACACATCATAATTAAAGCCACCTTTGTGGAACCATGTTGCCCATGCACTGTAGCAACCGTATCTCATGACAAAGGCAGGTTTCTGTACTGGTGCTTACCTCAGCAGAACACTGGGATCTACACAGGAATTCTCCCTCCAAGTGGTTTGCGAACAGAAAACACCACAAGTTAAAGTTTGGAGAAGGAACATTTTCAAACTAAGAACTGAGTGAAAGTTATGTCTAAAGAGTTTGCATTAAAATCTTCCCAAATTAAAAATCCAGTTTCAAAAAGAAAAAAAAAAGTTTGTCAACAAGGCTTATGATTCAGAAAGGACGTTGATTTCCTTGTCTAAGCTGCTGTTTCATCTATTTCTCCCACAGTTTTATCTTTCCTCTGCCATCCTCTGTTCTCTACAGCACCAGGCTCCTGTGTTACATCAAGTCTTTCACGATACATTTTAGCTGATCAACTGGAGCTGCTGCTCATTGTCACCAATCCTCTCTAGACCAGCTTCTGAAAAGTGCAGGAGATGCCCAAAGAAAGTCTGATCCGCAACTGCAGGATTCTGGACAGTTGACTTATTAAACAGACATTCCTTCATATGGTCTGAACATCGCTATGGTCAAGATTTTGTACCATTATTTAGCTCCTCTCAAATATGACTGGTTCTCAGGTGTCAGTTTAATGAAGAAGTCACTTGTGAAGAAGACAAATGTTGAAAAGTTAGTTATCCTGAAAGCACAATTTCACCCTTTCATGTGTAAGAACACAGATTATTCCTCCAACTCCTATCACAAAGCCAATTTCCTTGTATTACAGAAGCCTGCAGTTTTAAAGTCCTTCCCTTAAGGATGAGAAACTGCCTCAGGGGGTAAGAGGGACAGCATCCAGTTAGCCTTTTCCCTAAGGTCCCATGCCAACAGCTGGCACTACAGTCAGCACCCACCCAGCCTCGTGCCCAGCACAGAAGGTTTTTCTGGGCAGAAACATTACAGCACAGCGTGCAGCAAAGCACAAGGAAACACTGCCGAGGTGTCTGATCAACTTGGGAATAGTTAAAGGGCAACATCCTTCAATTCAGTGCCCTCATCCGTGATGATGAGTAGTGTCTTGTTTGGTCAGCTGCAACAGCATTACATTTTAAGAGAGGTCCTTAAACAAAACACCTGACTTTTGATACCTTCTACAACAAAAGGCTGCTCTGTCCACTATCAGACACAAGGCCCCCTCTTATTTAAAAACCAAGCAAGGAGCTAAAAAAGTGAGAGAAGGTAGAATCATTTATCCTCATGGCAAAAATTGAAAGACAGCAGTAAGACTCTTGCTAAGGTAACCGATGATTTCCATTGCATAGCCAAAAACTCTGCAAGTTCTGCTCCACGATAAAGTGGATTTCTTGCTCCAGTGACCTAGAAGCATCAATAGCACTGTTCAAACACAGCTGCTGGAACACATTCAGAAAGACTCATTTAAAGCTTTAACACTTCAGTCTGAATCTACTGCACACTACAACAAGCCTGAAATCTTAAGCTCAGCATATTTTTCAGGTAAACAGATTTCGAGGAATAATCTTCCTTATAAAAATTATTTTAAAAGTCCAAATGAAAACTAGGAAAGTAAACTTGTATTTAATATTTGACATTTAAAAATAGGTAAATTCCTGTAAACAAAGTTTTGTTTATATATCAATTTATTACATCGCAATTTTTTAAAATGAGCATTTGTTCATATCCCATCTGCATGGCATGATTTTTCAGATAAGCAATTTTATTTACATTTAAGCTTTATTCAGAGCAAGTTTTAGCCTTAGAAAATTAAATTAATAGAAAACAAATACATTCAAAGGCCCTGTCAATTATTCACCAGACTCTATACCAATTTAGACTCCTCAAACATTCAACTGTCCTGGGCACCTCAACATGACAATTGTAGCTTCTCATAAAATCACATTCAATAAAGCCTTGACCAACCAAAAAAATAAAGGCAGTCCAATGCAGTTTATGCGATCAGTCACACTTAGCTGCCTGAGATTATTACATACACAGAACAGATGTGAATTTCAAAAAACATTTACTGCTGATAAGTGCAACAGCGTAGCAATCCATGTAACACCCAATTCCCTGGTCATAAAAGCTCTCTATTTCAGAAGTGGTGTCTTGAGCAAGACTTATCCTTGCCCTAATGCGTCTGTTCAATATTGAGATGAGAACCAATTTCGGCAAATTCACTAAGTTCTGCAGTTCCACAGCAGAAAGGAAGGAAGGCTGTGTGAAAAAAAACCCAGCCGTTTTAAAAATCATTTGCAGTTGTCCTCCTGGAATCTCACCCTAAGATATGAGCAAGCAGCAAATGGGAAAACAGCATTCAAGAAGCTCAGCTAACAAAGGTACTTTTCTTCACCCGTAAAATGACATACCACGGTACAGCATCAGCCTACAAAGCCAAACTAAGAAAACTGTGTACCACAGGCGCCACTTCATGAACTTCCAAATGGATATTCAGGTTGCTTTTAAAGTACACAGCAATTGGTGTCACCGCTCCACCCTGGAGTACAATCACATCCTACTAAAAAGCCACTTTTTACAGCAGTTAAGTAGTTCATTTATCAAAGGCACCAAAAGCTCCAGTAGTTTACTTAAAAAAAAAAAAAAAGAAAAAAAGAAAAAAAAAAAGCCTCCCTTTATCAGCTTTAGATTTGTTCTCCCCTGTATCACTCAGGAAAAAATACTAGTATGAGAGCTTCTCCAAGTTTCTCAGTAACTGATGATGCATAGAAGTTACCAGGAAACACGATCTATATGAGGCACATTAATGATGAAGTTTTGGCCATAGCGTTTGGGGATTTTAAAAATTTATTTAACTTCAAACCACTATTCTGCCTACTTCTCTACATAGCTAATGGTCTGTACTGCAACATTACTTTGTCACACGTTCTCTGCACTCCCAGGATCCAATCTCTACTTTGAATGAAGGAGAGGGGTGAACTAATTAAGAACACCCTGGTAGCACTAATCTTCCTCTTCCTCACAGTGCCTATCAGGTAGTTCTGGAACAGTTAAGCCCTCCTTCCCTTCACTGAGGGCTGCAAAAGACTCACTGTGAGTCACATTCCTCCCCAGAAATTGTACATTTATTGAAGCAATCAGTCCTCTGGATTCACAAGAAAGCTCAGGCATGCATCCACGTCTTTCTGTCATTGAGGTAAACACCCCCCAGCAGCATGAGCTTTTGCAAGTGACCAGAACTATCAACAACGACCCTTTTAACTCTGGTGAAAAACAAAGACTTCCCCTTTCAAGAGGAATCCAAAAAGGCTTTGATTGCAACTTCCAGGTTCACCCCATTTATGCAGGAGTTACTCTAGTGATGGTATCAATTGACTGAAACCCCACAAGAGGAAGAATAGCATAAAGCATCTGACTTCATCAACTCTTCAGAAAGCAGAGCTCATTTGGCAATAAATGAAAGGAACTGCAGAATCTGCTCTAGAAGCGGTGTCTTTCCCCTTTCCTTTACACAATCTTCATGCATATTTTGGATGCGAGAGGTGTATTCTTTGGCAGTTGCCGTCTGAACTCCCAAAGAATGGAGCAGACCACAAGATCAGCTCCCTCGCTCCACCTACAAACCCTCAACAACAAAAAAAGGGAGTGGTGGAGATCCTATAGAGTTGCCCAATACGCCAAGTGGAAGACATATGCCCTACAGAGTTGCCTAAATACTTGGAGGGCAATACATATAGAAGACGGCTAAAAGTTAAAGAAAGCTTAAAACTAGCTGGCAGGAAAACAAACTTTCTGTACTTGCCATTGGTTTGCCTGACACCAGCTGACTGTTCCAGTAGTCCTTCACACCAGAAGCAAAGCAGCTGAAATTCATCCCTGATGCAACTCCAGCGAGACTAATAGGTTTCCACAAGAACGAATCAGGCCCTGTGTATCTAAAACCAAACCCACTAAAGTTTCACTGAAGCGAAATTGCAGGAGTACAATCTATGGATAACAGCTGGAGAACATTAACTCTCTCCCCAACCCTTGCCGGGGTTAATTTTTTTCTTTCTGTTCAGACAGGAAGCAGTCATATACCATACTGCATAATATAAGGATCCTGGGATACAAAGACGAGTAGAAAACGATTACAAAGAGCGCTCTACAAGTTTTTAGCAAAGTTAACGCTGCCATAACCCCCGACCTGCCTTCGAATAGCAAGCCGCGCCGCTGCCGCGACATCATGAGCTGAGACAGCATTTAAAACTCCTATCTAGTGAAAAAAAAACAATTAAACATTAAGGGTGTTTTTAAAGGGCGCAGCGGGAGCCCACGGCTTATGTCGCGGATCCGGGCGGGGGTCGTCCAGGCCGGGCAGAAGAGGAGCCCGCCGCAGCGCCCCACCCGGTCACCCCCTCCCCAGCCGGGACGACCCCGCCGCTGCTCCGGCACCCCTCCTGCCACCCCCCCCAGCTCACCCTCGCTGCCGTACTGCTTGCCATTGTTCGCGCCCATCCTGCCGCCTTCATGCTCGTCGCCGCTTTCCCACGCCGCCGCTCAGCATCTCTACCGCGGGGCGCCGAGCGGCCGCGGCTGACGGGGTGCAGCCCTGGGGCGGTGGCGGGGGAAGAGCCCCCAAAAGTTTTCACGGCGACATGTCCAAAGCAGCCCTGCAACCTCCTCCGCTTCTTCTCGGGTGGCCGACACCCTCCCTTCCCCACCTCACAAAAAAAAAAAAAAAAAAAAAAAAAAAAAAAAAAAAAAAAAAAAAAAAAAAAAAAAAACACTTAAAAAGAAAAAAAAAAAAAAAAAAAAAAAAAGAAAAAAGGAAGAAGAAAAAGAAAAAAACTTTAAAAGTGAAAGAATCAAAACCACGATATATCGGTGGGCCCTGCCCGCCCCGGTTTCCAGCCGGGGTGTCAGGGCAAGGAAGGCGGCTCCAGTTATAATCCACAAGCAGGACAGGCGGGACGGCCTCCGGGCGCTCGGTCCACCGCCCCACTGCTGGCGCTGGGCT